>CAKNYM010052426.1:74025-88800 GCA_932195095.1 Andricus curvator
GGAGAATTCAGATAATACAAAAGACTTGTAGAAAGTCAAAATAATTCTAGGTGAATTGTAAACATTTTAAGAGAATTCAAAAAAACTTCAAAAGAGTTCAAAGGAGTACAAGTGAATTTTAAGAATCCGTTTAAATTCTACAGAATGCAACATACTTGATGGAAGTTACAATTTTTTAATAAATCAACGTGTATTCTAAAGATATCAAGAGAATTAAAAAAATTCAAAAGACTGAAAAAGTTCAAAGTAACTTAAAATGCATTCTAATAATTTGAAGATAATTAAAAAACATTTTCAGAGATTTTCGAAAGATTTCAGAGAATTGAAAAGCATTCAGACAATTCAGAAGATATCAGAGAATTCAGAATAATGCAGGAGAGTTCAGGGAATATAAAAGTATTCCGAGGATTGTAGAAGAATTAAGAGGATTCAAAAGAATACAGAGCATTCCAAATATTTGAGAGAATTCAGAGTATACAAAAGACCTGAAGTAATTTCAAATAACTTACGTTGCATTGTGATGATTTCAAGAGAATTAAAAACTATTGAAGCGAATTCAAAGAAGTACGAGTGGATTCTAAAAATCCAATGAATTCTACAGAATTCAAAATACTTGAAGAAAGTCAAAATAATTCAACGCGTATTCTAAAGATGCCAAGAGTATTCACAAAACTTAAAAAGAATTTAAGAGAATAATTGAATTAAAAATATTTTGGATAATTTGAAGGAATTAAAAAAATTCAGGAGAATTCAGATAATACAAAAGACTTGTAGAAAGTCAAAATAATTCATGGTGAATTGTAAACATTTTAAGAGAATTCAAAAAAACTTCAAAAGAGTTCAAAGGAGTACAAGTGAATTTTAAGAATCCGTTTAAATTCTACAGAATGCAACATACTTGATGGAAGTTACAATTTTTTAATAAATCAACGTGTATTCTAAAGATATCAAGAGAATTAAAAAAATTCAAAAGACTGAAAAAGTTCAAAGTAACTTAAAATGCATTCTAATGATTTGAAGATAATTAAAAAACATTTTCAGAGATTTTCGAAAGATTTCAGAGAATTGAAAAGCATTCAGACAATTCAGAAGATATCAGAGAATTCAGAATAATGCAGGAGAGTTCAGGGAATATAAAAGATTGAGAGAAATATAAAACAATTAACGGTGTATTGTACATATTTCAAGAGAGAAAAAAACTTTTAAATTTCTGTAGAATTCGTCTGAAGTCTACAGAATTAAAAATATTCGAAGGAAGTTCCTAGATGTACAAGGAATATTCAGATCTTGTTTTTAAAATCAGTTCGCGTGGCCAATTTATTAAAAATAGCATTTGAGTGAAAAAATATTATTTTCTCATTTGCTATTATATTCATATAATAAACAGATCATGATACTCGTGAAACGAAATTTTCTAAATTAAAATGCCATTTTTAATAAATTGGCCACGTGAACAGATTTTAAAAACTAGATCAGAATATTCCTAGTACATTTAGAAATCATAATAAATATGAATTTTAAAGCAACAAACCATTTTCATTTAAACTTCCTTCTGACGAACCGTGATACCACATATTCGCGAGGAGCGTACCAAACCACACATTTGCGAGGGGCGTACCATACCACATATTTGCAAGGGACGTACCATACCACATACTTGCGAGAGACGTGCCATTTTGCACATCCTTGTCTTATATAAACCCCAGAGTTACCCCTGACAATCGTCTATATCGTCTTACGTCAACTTGATCTTCTAAGTACGAACTGCTTTGACTAAGTCATGAATTTTACATCCTTGTGAAATATTCCTTAAAGAAGAACCGCTCAGAAAAACTCGCGTTACTTTTACAGTCCGCTTGTTAAACGTTCGTAAAAGAACTCATCTTCGAATTTTATTTGCAATCAACTCGTACAATTCAAATAAATGAAACAAACACCAGGTAGAATTTCGTCGCTGTTCTACAACGTACCAGGGATCCGATCGACAAGTCAATCTCTCCTGCCCTTTCTGAAATAGAAAGGTAAATGTAAGTTTTTCATGTATCAATTAAATGATTATGTATTCTTTGTTTTTGATAAGCATTATATAATCTGAAATACGCCTAATTTATTTCAAACGCTATACTGACACAATCCCCATAGGGTTGCTACTGACAATCTGACGTAATCAGCAATACTGGTCTCTCTAATTCGCATATTTCCAAACTACCCTCGCTTTTAACTCGGGAAATAACAACTGATTTGGTGGCAGTGGTGGGATTGTCACTTTCGTTATAAATTCAGTGTTTTGAATAAACTTAGAAATTTAAAATCAGTGTAGTATTCAGATAGAACTTTTATAACGGCATTCGGGAGTACATATGTAAGTCCTTCTTAGATTCGTTGTACGGTCACTTTCGGGGCAATCTGAAGTTCGAAGTGCTTGATAGGCGTTGGTATACCTACGAATTACCCTGAATTAACTTGGCATGTACTATACTATATATTAAAGGACCATTGGAGTAGAATATAGATTATCTACAACAAATAAACATTTATTTCAACAAAATAACCATTTCGTTGAATTAAAATTTGTTAATTTGATATTATAATTTTCTTATTAGTTGTTTCTCGTATGTATACATAATTTCACACGTATATAGGAGTAACAAATGTTAAAGGAACGTAAGTTCTTCATTTTGAATCAAGGTATCATAAAACTGAATTATCAAACAATGAATACAGCAATAAAAAATGCTTTAATTTAGACTTTGGGATGTTCCACAGATATATGTCATCAAGCAAGATTAATGAACTTTCCCGATTTTCGTAATCCCTATATTCGGCCAGTGTCAAAATTCTCAAGAAACCAGAAAATGTAATCTCGCGAAAAGCTGTTTAAATGACAAGTGGTTCACTACATATGTACGCATTTCGCTAGGCCAGTGGTCGGCAAACTTTTTGCTCACTTTTCAGGTATGGTCAGGCCCGTCCCGGCTTAATTTTTTCTACTACTTTTCGGTCTGTTCATGGACCTCAGTTTGGGTGAGCTTATTCCAGCAGGGGTCGTGTGTCCACAGACAGGTCAAAGTAAGGAAATTTAAAAACTAAAAAATTTAAAAATTTAAAAATGATTTGAAAATAGCACGATCAGCATCTACGAATTTTTCCGATTCCGATGATATATTACTTGTCTAGAAAACTTGAAAATTAGAAGGAGTTCAATATCAAGAAACTTGAGCTCAATATTCAATTTAATACTTAATACTTCTCCAATTTCCAACATTTTTTCAAATCACTGATTGCAAAATTAAGAATTTTTTAATTTCATATTTTGTTCCCATTTTCCAACAAAAGAACCCTGAGGAAAGGGTTGGTCTGGCCAAGCTTGCAGGTACCTGACCAGAAAGTAGGTCGTTGGTCAGCCGGTCAGGGTACCCTGCCCTGGTCAAAGACGTGCCGACGACTGCGCTAGGCACGGAGAGACTGATTCTGATAATGCGTGAGGCTGTTTCCGCCGGAAAAGAACCTACAATTTTATATAAAGAAAAGCTGTACTTGCAGCTTTGTGTGATGAAGTCACAATTTTAATATGGCCGTTCCGCAGATGAAATATAATCCTTTCATAATAAGACCCACATGCATAGCGAAAGGAACGCCTGCAATTGATACAAAATGGCGAATAAGAAGCAGATAAGACGAGAAGTAGCACAACTGCATACAATGACGTCATCATTCCATTATGGCTGTCCCACATATGAAATGCAATCCTATCTCGATAAGACTGACCGACACCTTTCCCCAGAAATCCTACCATTTTCAAATTCTACCTTAACAAATTATCACCAATCACAAATTTCCATACGATATGGATAAAGGTCTCATCAACGCAATTATGATTAAGAGTTCTCACCACCATGTTTCGGTCAAACATAAACAAACCAAAATTCTATCTTGTGTGCCCTTCATGAGAAAGGACGTGAGTTTCTTTATTCAATTTATCAAGAAATCAATAAACTAATAATGAACAATATTTTTCTTCGTCCCCGAGACGAAAGTATGTCTTCCCGGCCGCATTTCTGTCAGGGAACAGTGGCTTTTGCGGCCTGCTAGAGTGAACGCGATCTCTGATTGGTTGCGAGATTTTTGTGGCTCGCTGACGTATGTAGCAACCTGACGTAGCAACGCTCAGTATTGAGTTATTGTGTACTTAGCCTTTGAAAAATATTATTCTTGGCAGGTGAATGGAAAAAAGACAGCGTCGGTGTGTTCAACCTCAAAACTGATCGTTTAACCTTATTGCGTTTATTGTGCCTGAAAAGACGGCACAAAACCTCAAAAATGGTCGTTTCCTCGCCTGAAGGTTCTACGACGAGGAAGAAGTATTACGAAAAATTAAAAAATTAAAAATATGTGTTGTTGATACCCGCTCCGACCATCAAATTGCAAAATTCGGGCGGGCGACCGAATCCCATGCATCCACTCAGCTGACCGAGAGCAGCAGCGCGGCTACGCGAGGTGGCGCGCGTGCTGTTGCAGGACACAAAAGATTAATTAACATTGATTATTTAACGTACTTTCGGCTGGGGATGAAGAAAAACAGTATACGACACATAGTCGTAATATACTATTAAGAGTTGAGGAAATTCATTAGGTGAGTTAAGAAATATCTTTCTGTCACTTGGTTCTATAAAATTTTATCTTTCCAGTGCGGTGACATCAGAATTACTATAAATAATACACATATCCAGTAATTTAATTGAAGCATTAATATATTTTCTATTGTACATAAGGAACGCCTGCAGCCTCTGATGAAGACTCTTGAAAAGGGAGGACTTTTGAAAACTAACAACGAGATGAAGCTGTGGTCATCCTGACGAGCACTGTACCATTAGAATGGAATGTTATAATATTATAACAGTGCAGTGTTCAGCATGTGGCTAAATTTCTGTCACCGAGATTCAAGGATCAATTGGTAGAAATTGACCCTACTGCACCGAATAGATAAGTAGAATTCAGCTTACACTATGTTTTTAAAAGTTCCAAAATGTAACTAAGCTGATAGACAAAATTGTTTAGTAATTCAAATAATAATTACAAAGTATTACACAAGTAAATAGAAATTTTGTTTAGCAGTGATACACTATAAATTAATTTCAAATTTAAATAATTTAAAACAAAAATTATTTCGGTTAAACTGGTTAAATGAATGAAAAAATTAAAAAAAAAATTTCAATCAATTTGTGGTTTCTACCAGTACATGTGACGTGCGCCGAGGAAATGGGACTTACTCTAAAAAAATCGAAATCGAGGTTTTTACACCTTTCGATAGTTTTTGAGTTGCTCTTTTTAATGAAACCATCAAAAAAAATTTCGAGCGTTATTATTGCTAATAATTGAGTTGTTAGGTACCCAAGAAATCAGGCTTTCGCTCGAGATCCCGTGAAACACCTCCCACCACTCACCACACATCTCCGCGTTTCATCTATACCCGTCCGTGAGCCGCGTCTACGACCTATCTCTTTCCTCGTGAGAATGTAGTAATGAGTGGAGAGGGAAGATTTCGTGAGTCTTCCCTCTCTCCTAAAAGTCGCGTCTATCCAGTCGACTTCGACCGTTCGCCCTGAAAAATCTCACTTTTCAGAGTAAGCCCCCTTTCTTCGGCGCACGTCACATATGCGTTTATTTGGAGATGTTGTTTAACGACGGGTTACGATACAGATATGTATCCTCTTCAAGTTATTGTTCACAAAAGATGGTTGAAACTAGAAAAACAGATATTTTACCAATATCATCGTACATTTGTACAACTTTCAGCATTCGTTTATAAAAAAGAAAACATAACGAAGAAATCAAGTCGAATGGTAAACGAACAAAGATATATATTGACCTTATTAGCAAGTTGAAGATAATTGAACCAAATTTAATAATTATGCTGATTATGGGAAGAATGTTTTTTTTTAATAATAAAAAACATACGAATTGTAAAAATCAACAATTATAATGTAAAAATAAAAAAAAATAAACATAACCTCAAAACAGTTGATTTAATTGAGATTATTCTTTAGATACATACATGGATTGTTTAACCAAATATTTGATTAAACATTTTTAGTAATTGAAAATCTCAGGATGAAATCCTGGATTTTAATTAATTGTAGTTATTTACATTTTTAAGTAATAACTAAAGACGGACATGTCACATAAATGAGTTATATGTTATAAAAGATTTTATTTGAGGTTAAGTTAGAATGCCATGTGATATTTTTACCTGGGAAATTAAAATAATTTGTAAATAAATAAATTAAAGTTATAAGTTAAATGCAAGATATTTTTAGATTTTAATTTTCTGAACTGAGGTTATGATATATGGTACTTAGATATTGGATATCTGTTCTAAAGTTTACTGAATTTTTATGTCTTTGTATATGAACCTTTCTAAAGTTAGTCTTTTATCAGAGTTTTTTCCCCGTTTGAAATGTTAACATTTTTAATATTGAAATCGAAATTATGAGAGTATGAACAAGCATGTTTGGCTAAAGCTGTGTTATTGATTCTAACTTTTAAGTATCTACAATTTTTTTTTTAATGAAAATTCTGAAAAGAACTTCGTCAAAACCATTATTATATATGGCATAACTATAGTTTTCGTTTCTGTTGAAAAATGTGCGGTGTGATTATTTATATTTTTCGATTCTGTCATAGTTTTATAACGTTCAGCTATCTTCAATTTTAACACTTCTAAAGGATAAACATTTTTTAATATAGTATTTTTAGCAATGCTTAAATTTTCATTATGAAATTATACAATTGATAATTTCACCACTCTATCAAATAAACTAAATATAACACCAGTTTTATTGGAAATTGGGTGATGTGAAGCGAAACTGAGGAAACGTCCTAACCAAACTGATTTTCGGAACCAATTCGTAATAATTTTGTTATTTTCTATTGACAGTGTGAAGCATAGAATATTTATTTTATTTTGATAATTCAAAGGTGAATTTTAGTTTTTCATTTGCAGAATTAAATTTTTCAAGAATATCATTTACGTTATTTTTTGGAAGACAAATTAGTGTATCATCAATGTATCGGCAATAAAATATAATATGATAATTAAAATTTTTTACAACTTCCCTTCTCAATGTTTTCCATTACAATATTAGCAGAAAATTGTATACATAAACTGAGAGCTGCATTAAAGTATTTTTTCCAAAAACGTATGGGGCATAATTTCTGAAGTGTACCCACCTCGAAAATGAAAGTTGTCCGATCGGGCTAAAAATTGGCCCAATTTTAGTCCTATTAGATAGTACTCCTCACACCAAAAATTAATTCATTTTGATAATTATTTATCAAAGTGGAGGGGGTACAATTTTTTGGTTTTTTAAGCAAAGCCTTACTTTCAAACATTTGTAACTTTTTTCCTATTGCCTTAAACAAAATTTCACTATGAATGTTTTTGATAGATTTTTTTAACAAGCTTTCTGGTGGTCATAACGATTTTTTTTTAAAAGTCCAAATTTGATCCTAATTTTTGAGAATCAAAAATAAATTTGACATTTTTTCGAAGTTCGACACTTTTTTTCCTTCAAAATAGTTTTAAAAGAAAGCTGAGATTTTTACCTATAAGACCCCCAATTTTCAGGGTGAAAAATTAATTCGTCTTTGAGTAATAGAACGATACGTAAACAAGATGGCATGATGGGGCGGGTGGCGCACGATCTCCCCTAGTGCGCTCACACCGAGGATCTTTGTGCAACGCTTTAGTCCCAGTTTTTTTAAGTTGGGTAATATTATATGGTAATATTATGTGTCTTTCCGTTCGATGTTTCGGCGATTGTTTCAACAGTTGTTTTCTTTGCCGGTCTCTTTTGCTGCTTCTGTTTTTTGCCATTCGAGAAGATGTCGTATTTCTTACAGGACGAAAACTTCTTGAGTTCAAGTTTTCTATTTTGAGTGGGAATGAAAGCGTGGTACTCTAATGTACCTGGTATCGTAACAGCTTTGTAAAATCTGGATTTCAGTAACTCGGTGGCTAAGGCATGATTTTCTTTGCTGCTGAAAAAATTCGGTTTCCTTACAGTTACTCTTTGCCCACTAAAACAAAGCATGGGGAGTGAGTATGTGATGTTTCGGAGAACATTGTAAGTTTGAACGTGCTGCTTGTCTCTTTATATTCGCTCCTATACCATCACATGCACCCTTACCTTGGCCTGAAATGAGTTTTCAAGTAATCTAATATTATCTTCTGATACTCGTGAGCAGCCACCATGGCATGAGCTAAGTTATCAGATATGATTGCGATACTTACGTGCTTGAGCTCTCCATCTTTTTTATAATAAATCACCACAGTAAATATTTCAGCTTGGTCGTTATTCCAATGGAATGATTGCGGTGCATTCTGAATTATGAAGGCCTAATTCTCAGCAAAATCGAAGCAAATCAAAAACTCCCCAGGCAATAAATTTTCCTTCAGGTGTATGAAAAAAGATGATTGCTCCTTTGAAATAAAGTGATGAGTTTTTAATTTCAACAGCCTTTCACAGAAATCATCTAGGAATTCATCAGTATCCATTACCAGAGTCTTTAGAGTACATCTGTTGGTCTGTAACCAAATTTCAAATCTAACTTCATTAATACGATGTTCATCAAAAGCTTTTGTAATGTTATCTTTCAAATTTGCAGTACCTGGAAAGTTTGCACACTCTCCTAAATGACAGGAACTTGAAGAGTTAGGACATACAATAGCATCCAGACAGTCGTGATAATTTGTGAGCACCATGTCAGTATCCTCTGTTAAACGTTGAATATTTATTTCATTCAACATCAACTTGACATTCTCATGATGCACGTAAACGCACACATTATGGGTGCCACTGCTTCCTGCTAGAACACAATGTCGAGGTCTGAGTTTTGTGAATTTCGAAATACTGAACTTCAGGCCTACGTATTCTGATGTAAATTGAGTATATAACTCGTTGAGATTACACAGTAGTAACCTTTTCTGAACATGTGAACGAGTTCCATCATCATTCTTGATCGACACAATGTCTTTCATCCCTGGTATCATTCAACTCATGTCATAACGCTCATAAAAGTTTTTCACTAGAGTTTCAGTTTCAGGATTCAATCCTCTTCTTCTTTTTGGATTCGGAAGCGTAAGAATTCCATGCTCTGAAACTATTTTTTGACATTTCTTGCTTTTCGCTCTGATGTATTGAACACCTGCATCAGTTTTCTTCGTCCCCAAGATTTTGGCGCAAGCGAGAGAAGTTGAAATTGTTATTGAAGATTTTTAGTGGCATTGAGTTTTTCGATGATTTGACCAAGTACTTTAACACCAGCTTTATGATATTTGTTTTCACACTGCAGCTTGGTGTTTAAGACACCTACATCTTTTTCGCTGTCATATAGCTGATCTTCATCATCGTCAGAAATCATTTCATGATCCTCACAATCTACCTTATCTCTACCAGGAGGCTCTGCAATATCACCAGAGTTCAAGGATGATATTCCCGCTGAGTTGATGAGTCGGTAGCTACATGAACTGCAAATTTGAGTTCCTTCTGTTAGTGTAGGGAATTTCAAACGCAAGTCTTAACTTGAACACCACGGAGTTCAACATTAGTTGCGGTATGCCTCACTTTTTGAAAAGGATTAATACATCTATTCTTCCAAATTTTAATCACTTTTTTAGAGGGCATCGTGCAAAAAGTACTTTTTTCAAATTGAAAAAGAGATTTTCAGATAAGAATGATCAAAGTCACGATATTTCAAAAAATACAAATGTAAGAATAATAGATAAAGGAGAATAAGAATGAGAAAATAAAGAATAAAATAAATTTACGTACTACAAACCTGCTTCGATAAATTCGATTTCAGATAAAATCTGTGAGTAAAATACGAATATTATATTCCAGTTTCTTATGCAGGCCTTGTTAATTCACCCTGAAAATTCAGAGAGCAGTTATTCTAGTGGCATGTAATATTACTTAACTTAAAAGACTGGCACTAAAGCGTTGCACAAAGATCCTCTGCGAGAGCGCACTAGGGGAGATCGCGCGCCACCCGCCCTATCATGGCATCTTGTTTATGTATCGTTCTATTAGTCAAAGACGAATTAATTAGCCCTTCTGAAAATTTGGGGTCTGATAGAAAAAAATCTCAGCTTTCTTTTAAAACTATTTTGAAGGGGAAAAAAGTGTCGAAATTTGAAAAGAAGTCAAATTTATTTTTCACTTTAAAAAATTAGGGTCAAATTTTGACATTTTCCAAAAATCGTTAAGACGATTTAAAAAACATTTATAGTGAAATTTTGTTTAAGGCAATAGGAAAAAAGTTACAAATGTTTGAAAGTAAGGCTTTGCTTAAAAAACCTAAAAATTATACCCCCTCCACTTTGATAAATAATGATCAAAATGAATTAATTTTTGGTGTGATGAGTACTATCTAATAGGACTACAGTTGGGCCAATTTTTAGCCCGAACGGACAACTTTCATTTTCGATGTGGGTACACTTCAGAAATAATGCCCCGTATGTTTAAGTTCTTTCAATTTTTCATCAATAGATTCTAAAATTAATTTCCAAGCTATCTTTGTGAACATTGAAACTATATCAAGAAACACAATTGTTTAATCGTCAGGAATGTTAATTTTTTCCATTTTTTGTTAGAAATCCCAACTGTCCTTAATGTGGTAATCAGTTTTACCTACAATTTTTTGTAGAGATTAAGCTAAAACTTTAGATATATTATGTAAAGTTAATTCGGGAAAAGAAATAATAGATCTTAGAGGACAATTTGTTTCACACACGCAGACACACACACACACGCGCACACAAAGGATGTCCTCGAATCTTGCGTCCGGACTTATATGGCTGTATAAATATAAAAGAAATGAATCGAAAATTCCTTTTCCAAAAATCAATTGAAGTTTTAGTTTTTGAATTATAAAATATTTAAGCTGGGCCAATCAGGATCGCGGTATAAACAGTCGTGTGTGCGTGAGCGGAAGTCCAATGTAGTGTAGTGACCGCTGTTCTCCCGTCGCTAACCCCACCTTAGCGCTCTCTTTAATAACACTGCGTCGGACGCCCGCTCACGGACGCACGTCTGTTTATACCGCGCTCCTGATTGGTCCAGCCTAAATATTTTATAACCTAAAAAGCAAAACTTCAACTGATTTCTGGAAAAGGAATTTTCCATTTATTTTTTTTAATTTTGATACAGCCATATAAATCCGGACATTTGAGTCTGGGACACCCTGTATACACACACACATACACACATTATTTTTAACTTATTCTCGCACGAACCCAGTTCATCATGATGTAGTTTTGAGTTCGTCTTTTACCACTGTTATCCTCACACAGAGGCCGCGACCGTTGAAAGTGACAATAGTCGTCTATGGATTCTTTCTTAGAACTACCATCAGCCACTCCATAGATTTTTAGTCGCTTGCTTCCTAATGGTCTAGGAAGATTCTTACAATACGACAGGTGTTTAATAAAACAGCCTTATGAGCTGCTGCCAGTACCCTACTGACTCCTAAATGTTCAAGATGTTTAGTGCATCTTGCGTGCACATTGTTTGTAGCCGAAATCACAATAGGATGAATAGATGCATGTTTCACATTCCTCCATATTGTCTTTACTTCATGCCTTAGCTCGCTATACTTATGGATCCTGGTTGCATAGGTTGCCTGCAAATTTGGGTTAAGTGGACAAGCAATGTCGATGATGTAGACTCTTCCACCTTTTTTTCTCGCATCACGATGTCGGGTCGATGGGCTCGGATGTAATGATCCGTCTGGATAACAACATCCCAATATAAGATGTAATATTCGTTTTCTAAAACGGGCATTGGAATGTATATATAGAAAGGCATCCATTCTGTTTAGAGTCCAAGGTTTAGGGCAAGTTGTTGATGTATAATGCCCGCCACATCATTATGTTTCTGCGTATATTCTCTTTGAGCCATTACGCGACAACCATCAATAATGTGCTCAATGGATTCGTTGATATCTCCACATAAACGGTACCGGTCAACCACGTTTTGGTGTAACGCATGTTTTCGATAATTTCTGGTGCTGACCACCCTGTCCGGAATCGCAGTGACGAATCTTTCCGTTGCTGAAAGCAGGACGCACTTTTTTAGCCAAATATTGGATGCTTCGCTATCCACTTCATGTTAATCTAACATTTTGGAGTGCTCGCTGTCGATGGCTTTTTGTCTATCGCGTTTCCAATACCTCTATGGTTTTTTCCCTAATATTCAAAGCCTCCTCTGAGGACAAATTCAATGGTGTGTAACCAGAACCTATTAAAACCCTCCATGCACCCACATCTCATCCTCGCTATAAGCTCCTGACTTCCTTTCTCTCCTTTCTCACACAAATATTGCGCTCTCGCCCTTGGCATAATCCACACATAGTTCCCATTAAACCTGGTCTCTCTTATTCTCTCTTCCCCTGCTGTCTTCTCTCTCTCCATGCCGTTTTTCTTAACCAACTCATATACCTTCCTTCCTTCCTCATGCATCCTTCTCACTTCATCCATCTGCAGTCCATTTGTTATAAACACCTTTCTCTTTCTTCCCCCCCCCTCCTGTTCTCCTTCTCCCACCAACACTCCCTAACCAGCTTACTTCCCCCCTCTTCCAAAAATTTCTCCTCATATTTACACGCCCGACTCCCCGCTAGAATCTCTACACTCGTTCTCCCCGTCTCCCTCCTGACAATATAATTAGGCGTGTTCCTTGCCAGCCCCAGTGTCCACTTTACATACCTCTCCTGTGTCCTATTTACCTCTTCGCTTTCCTTCCACCCCACACCTCTACTCCATACAATAGCACACTCATCACTAGTGAGTCAAACAATTTCATTCGCCTTCCAAAATCATCTGCGAATAAATAATAACTTCTTTCCCAACCCCCACACCTGACTCATCACCACATTTGCCCTCCTCACTTTCTCTTTTATGTGACCATCCACTCCGCCATTCCTCCGAAACAAGAAGCCCAGGTACACAAACTCTTTCACCTCCTGCACCGCCTTTCCCTTCCACTTCCATTCCCCTTCCTTATCCCTTCCACCTCCTTTTCTGAACACCATAACCTTGGACTGTTCCGCATTCAGTTCTAACCTGTTCTTATCCAGGTATCTTCTCAACCTCTTCATCATTTCCTTTAAGGCCTCCTCGCTTTTTGCCAACAACACTATGTCATCTGCATACGCTAGTGACCAAATTCTAACCCCTCCTATCCTGACTCCTCCTACCACTCCGGCTTGTAGTTAATATATGCCACGTGCATTTATAAATTGTTGGAGGACGACTATCGGTCAAAATTCAGATGGATTTTGAGTGTCTGGTTTTTTAGGCAACATACACGTAGTACCCTTGAGCATAAAGCCTGGCATCAGATATGGGTGTTCGACAATCTTCTGAAAACACCTTGCCAACGTAGGAAGCACAATCGTCAGGTACTTGTACCAGAAATTGTGCACCATGTCTGGACCTAGAGCTTTCCAGTTACTTGTCCTTTCAAAACCGCTGAAACATCTGAAGCTGTGATGTTTGTCAGCTCCATTTTCCTGTTTCCCGCTGTTTACCGCTTGTCGCACATGTGCTTGCTTGCCAGCTGTTAGATTAGTGAGATCTACCTGACCATCTCGCAGCTCACCATCACCACCGCACAGTGGGATGTATTGGGAATGTACTGTACATAATCCACTACAGCCTGCAATTCTTGACCGATTTTGATGTTTTCTTTAGAAATATTCAGGAATAGTTCCTCCAGGACGACTTCAGGTCCGATTTTTTAATTTCGCTCTGTGGAATTTATTATTTAAACAAAAAGAATGTCAAAATTAGACATTTTACGAATATTATTTTTTTTTCTCCGAAGGAAAGACTTAAGAGAAGTCGCTATCTGTCAGAATTATTGTAGATACACTTTAGGAACATAAATATTTAGTTTAGGATTTGAGCCAATTGTTATAACAATTATTTGCATGCGATGCTCAACCGCAACAAAAAACTTTATCTTGATGAAAAGTGACTAAATATCTCGTAGGAGTAGTATTTGGAATATTTAATACCTATTAGTTCACAATTACCATTATTATAAATACTCTAATAAACAAATTGAATTTTTTTATTTCATCAAACAACTTTCCAATTAATTCTAAGTCATAACAAATATCTAACAAAATATAAATATGTCGAATATATGTATTGTTGATAACAATATTATAAACAAATTAAAAAATTGAGCATTTTCCATTGGGAAGAAATAATTTTTTCTACAAAATCATGTTGCAGCAATCTCATTGGTTATATTTCATCGAGAAAGTTTGACACCAACTCGCGAGTGTTATTGTTATTAATTTTTTAATAAACAATCACGTATAGTAATTTACGTCTGATTAAGCAGTTTTTTCGTAATGATTATGCTAATGCATCTAGATAGTGTCACTTCAACAAGCAGCTTTGTCAGTAATTCTCAATTAATATTATTATTAAATAATAATAGAAAATTGTGACTTTTGTAAACGAAATATATCGTGTGTCCTCAAGACACACGAGGGTTTCGCCGGCCTGTCGTTGTGATTTTGTCGTTGCCTATGACCACCCATCTCACGGTTGTGAGACGTGGCCATAGGTGTGATTTACCGCGGTGCTACTGGGGGCTATTGACATTTTGTTGGATGGCGGTTGCTCTTAGTGGGACCCTGCCAGGAGCGGGTGCTAATCTGAAAAATTGCACCCGCTCCCAGCGAAATCGCGGTAAAATT
>CAKNYM010052426.1:89200-150737 GCA_932195095.1 Andricus curvator
GCTATTGACATTTTGTTGGATGGCGGTTGCTCTTAGTGGGACCCTGCCAGGAGCGGGTGCTAATCTGAAAAATTGCACCCGCTCCCAGCGAAATCGCGGTAAAATTGCAGCTGTAACCACGTCTCATGACCGTGAGATAGGTGGTTACAGTCTGCGACGAACTCAATACGATGATCCGGCAAAAGTCTCATGCACCCTGAGGACACGGAGCGACCCAAGGAGGACCGCCTTCTGCCCAACTCTAGGTTAGTCGGCATTGTTGTCCGACCCATTGTCGGGAGCCCTCCGCGTTTGATTGTTTTGAACCGCATTTCCTACAACTATGTTTGGTGTTGTCATTGTTGTTCCTACGAGCAGCTAGGGAAAAGGGTTCGTCCATCCTTGTAGAGAACCGCGTGCAAGGATAATGCTGATACTCTGAGAGGTCGCCCGGTATCCCAGAGTCACCGTTTGAGACACCTCACCCAGGTGTTATTCAGTTTTCGGCACGGTTGTTATGCCTTCGCTTAGGATTTATTCCTTCGGGACTATCCCTGGACAATTGTCCGCGACTACTTATTATTTATTGTAACCATATTCAGCAGAAACCCTTGGTACAGGGACCCTCTATCCGCATGTATAATATATATATATATATATATATATATATACAATTATACACACATTACAATATATATTATCAGAAGAATTTTTTCCTTCAATGAATCTCATTGGAATTATTTTGTAATTATAATTTTTCTGATAATTTTTCGATCTCTGGATCAAGTTCTGCTGCATCTTTCTCCCGTTCATGTCTGAAATCGGCAATGTACAGAACAGATGACACAATTACTTTGTGAATCAAGTCTTCCATTGTTCATAATCGAGAATGCTTTCGTGTGTTGAATTGACGAATGCGCTGCGTATTTGGCGAATTGCTGCGTAACTTTAGGTCCATGAAGCAAAACTTGTGAACTGTAAGAGGCATAAAATACCATTGATACAAAGTAACATATAGATCTCCTGTCTCGTAGGCAAACTCATGAAAAAATTCGGCCCGTTATTTCTACTGTTTCTTCGACATTTGCAAAAAATCTACGAGTAATGTTTCCGGTATTCGACTTCCCTGATCCGTGCTTCGGTTGATCTATGAGCAAACCTGTCTTTTGTTTAAATTCATCGCAAATTCGTTTCTGAGCATTCTTTTTCATCTCCTTATGCTCCTTAGTTATTGCTGACCGTTTACAAAATTCAAATCGATAGGCAATGTTCAAAATGCACTTCATAAACCTTATCCAAGCGTGCAAGGTAGAGAGACCAAATTCAAAGTTAGGAGCGATTTCTTCCTTCTGGCTTACATGCTTTATATCATTCATCTCACTCGGTCTAGCTCCAGAAATGTAGCAATTTGAACTAGCTGGAGTATCACTGAGTGCATGGCAAATCTTAGCATCAAGCAGAGTCAACTTCATATCAATTTTGACTATATATATTCGCCATGGAGTGTACGGATTATTGTTGGCAGCAATTTACCGATTTGTTTTTTCACATAATTTATTTCTTCTTGCGTTATATCCTTAGTTTCTTCAGCAAATGCAACAAGGATCGGTATACATCGTTTAGGAGATGGAGGATGAGGATTAGTCCAAACACCATTGTTTGATTTTGCGATTCTCAGACATAATGGTAACATCGAAACTGTAAATACGGACGCATCTGACGAATGTCCATCTGAAAATGTCTGGCTATACGTTCCTTGATGTGATGCCCCATCACAACCATACTTAACTTCTAAATCCAAGTGATATGTTTTGACTTTTTTATCTATAACAGGGAGAGATATGTTTGGAGATTTGAAAAGACGTCCTACTAAATGGTCGATAGATGATTGAAGGTTAACACGAGCCTCTGTTTCTGAAATAAGTATTTTTGAAGGGTAACAAGCTTTCTTCGCTTCTTCAACTGAATGTCAGCATTTCTTTGTTTTTCTTGTAAGTGAACGGTATGATATTGAAATTTTGATAATTTGACATCTTCTATTAGAGCTAAAGCTTCTTCTGTAGAGAGTACGGTTCTAGTTTATTTTCGCCTGAATTTTCAGTAACTTCGGAATCGTCAGTAGAAGTACGCAACAGAGTTACTATGTATACCATTAAGCCATTTCCCTTTCAGGGTAGGCGTGACACTACCCGATTCGGGTAGTCTTTCTAGGTGGATAGTTTTCTTGTAGTTATAAATAACTACAAGTGTGGGCTCACCATACCCACGATGTGCCAACAGCACTCAGTATTCTTGAATGGTCACCCATCCAAGTATTAACCGCGTCCAACGCTGCTTAACTTCAGTGATCTGACGAGAACTGGGTTTTTCAGCGTGGTATGGCCGTTGGCCATCAATACTGTTTGCTAAAGCTTTTCTTCTCGTATTTCTTAATATTCGAAGAAAAGCTTCTTGAATCTCCATAGCCATATAAGTATCTTCGATTAGCATTGATTTGCGCCTCTTAGTTGCAACTGAAGCTTCTTTAAAATCAAGGTCACTACTTTTTCTTTCTGGATTTCGTTTTGATTCTGAAAAATCTACAATAATTATTTTGTCCATCATCAGTTTTCAGCGCCCAGATTTGGAAAAATGATTCGCTACGCTTGGTTTGTCGCCAAATTAACGACACAGCGAAACATTTTTTTCAGCCTGAAACAGCTATGTATGCCGATCAAGCTATTAAAAAATTCTTGTGCGTGCAAAAATGTAAGTTTTATCAAATGTGCATGGTGTGCGCAATACTTATGTTTTAAATGTTTTTACGATGATTATCATCCAAAAGTGTGCACGAAATCGGTTTCCGAAGACGGCGATGATAACGAATAGCGTTTTTAGGTATTTGAACATTTGTATTACATGTTTGTGCCGTATTTAAATATCAAACGATATTTTTATGCATGTTTTGAATAATTACGTAATATTTTCTAGACCCAATATTGCATTCTTCATTTTAAATCTCAACACTTGTAGCCCAAGTTCCTTTTTTACATGTTTAGGTACTTCTAATTCTTTTTTCATGCATATAATTTTAAATTTATTTTTGGCTCGTAAAATTTCGAAAAATCGCAAAATAATAATGTTTATTGCTTAAAAATAATTTACTACGTGCTGCAAACATCAACTGATTGATACAAATGTTTTTGTGTAAAAAAAATAATTTTTGTATTCTTAAAAAATATTGTTTAAACTCTTTATTATTGTGTTTATAACAATTATGCATATTCACGGTTAAATTATTGAAAAAAGAAGAATTAGAAACAAAAAACATTTTGAAAAAAGTGCGAGGACGCGAACGCACGACGACAGACTCTCTAGCCTGGAACCTAGACCACTGCTCCATTGCAGCTTGCTCGACCTTGTAAGATTGATTTAAAAATATTAAACTAAATGGGAGAGGGAAACTAATTTACAAAAAGAAAAACAAAGTGATTTTAAAATTAAAGTGAAAGGTTTATTGCAAATAATATTATCGTTGAGCAGGTGCGTCTTATTCGAGTCGGGTTGGTATTTCTAGTTTAGAGCTTCATGTGTAGCTGTGGTTTAAGCAAGCGCTACTAGGGGCAGCGAGTGGGATCGGTGGTCCAGTTCTGAAGCCGGTGATGGGGATGTTCTGCCACTCGGGGGAATCAAGGGAGATTGAAGAGGGGGATGTCCTGGGTATTCTTCGCTCGGGCAAGGGTTGGAGCGAAGAAGGCAGGGAGATGTGGCTTAGCCGAAGCCCGGGGAGATCTGCCTTTCTTGGTTTGCATTTTTAAATGTCTCGTTATTGATTATAAGTGTAAGAAGTTACAAAATTAGTTTACCAATTTTGATACTTCTAATATATTTAAAACTAGGTAACATGTTCGAGGAATTTGAATTTGGCCTATTCATGTGTTATTATTTTCATAGTAATCTTATAATTTGCGCAGCTTTCGCTAGAAATAATTGGTATCATTTAGCAAAAAATAATTGCAAAAACCCATTTGTTAATGTGATGTGCTGAAAATGATAGATTATGATAGGTAGATAACGATAGGCTTATGAACTAAATCACATATTAGAATTTAAAGATGCTGAGGTGTGGCATTTTATTATTCTATCAGTAAGTGATAAGGCATTTTGTATATCATTTTGAATGGAGCTTCGTCCCCATTAAATACTTTTGCGCCCGTTAATTCCGGATCACTATTTCAAATATTTATATAATATTTTATTTTTGATGCTAAGTTTACTTTTTCATCGTATTAAACAATTTAAGATTCCCATAACACCCTGAGCTTTCTTTCAAATATTCTCAATATGTATTTTGAAGTTAAGTTTGAAGTTTATTATTAGACCACGGTATTTGACTTCGAGCTTGAGTTTGATTAACATATTAAAAATATAGAAATCAGGTATCTTCTCCTTTCTAGCTTTTCGTGTAAATAAAATTAGTTTAGTCTTATCGACATTGGCTTTGAGTTTCCACTTATTCAAATACGCAGATATGATATCCGCATACTTTTGTAACTTGAATATGGCAAGCCTTTTGCTCATGGATGGGGTATATACAGCCGTTTCATCGGCGAAGAGAGACAGTAAAATTCCTATCATTCTCGGTACGTCGTTTATGTTAAAAAATAAGAGGACCGGACCTAGAATGGGCCCTTGTGGAACTCCTGCTGCAATGTCTTACTCTTTGGAAATCTTGCCATTGATTACGACGACAAATTTCCTGTTTTTAAACAGTTTTGTATGATTTTTATAAGATATTGTGGTATTTTATATTTATCTAGTTTATATATTAGCCCCTGCCAACGGCGATACCACGCTGGAAACACCAGTTCTCGTAAGATCACTGAAGTTAAGCAGTGTTGGGCGCGGTTAGTATTTGGATGGGTGACCGTTCAGGAATACTGCGTGCTGTTGGCCCGTCGTGGGTGTGGTGGGCCCACATTGGTAGTAAATATCCACCTAGAAACACTACCCGAATCGGGTAGTGAGGCAATGAACTTTCGAGTTCGAACTGCTAATCAATATATATATATATATATATATATATATATATATATATATATATATATTAGCCCTTGAAGCCAAATTGTGTCGAAGGCTTTTTCCAAATCTAGCGATAACATTGCTGTCGATATATTTTGATTAAAATTTGAATTGACAAAGTTTGTAAGCCTAATAAGCTGTTGCACTGTATTCATTTTGGCTGGTGTGGGTAATAAACTGATAGGTCGATAACTAGCTGGAGTGTATTTATCCTTTCCTGGTATAAATTAAGCAACATTAAGCAACATTAAGCAGGCATTAAAAATATGTGTTATTTGAACGAATGCCTTTTTAGGCAGGTTTTTGATCATTCAATTTTGGATCCCATCTAGCCCCGGTGTGAGTGAAGTAGGTTATGTTATGTTTGACGAGTGCATTCTTCATTCCCACGTGGTCACAGAGTGAATCAACCTGGACTGAAAGTCCTTTTTTCGTAACTGGCTTCCTTGCGATTTTGCTCAACGTGAAGTCTTTTCTTTGTTTTATTGTTTGCGCGGACCCTGTTATCGCCCTTGTAATAATAACACCAGACTTGCACAAAATTCACAAAGAAAAGACACGATAATCATATAGACATAGGAAAGCACAATTAATTTTAATTGAATGATTATACTCTTATATTCAAGGCTTAGCCTAGGGTGATAAATGTAAATGAGAGTAGAGTAGAATTTCTATGAAAAAATAGAGTCTTGTACGGAATATTGGAAATTTATTCCTTCTCCTTGAGATCTCCTGTTTTACATTTAGGACATTTAATTTAATTTAATTGGCAGTTCCAAAGGATGGGCGAAACGCCATGGAACCATTTTTCAAAGGAACGTCTAAACGATTTTTCTTGACACCACCTACCAGTCAAAAACATATTCCCCAAGGGATAAGCGAACTAAACTTATATTTAAAAAACAGATAAGACCAGGAAAACACTAAAGAGACTTTTATTAACAAACAAATAAACATTCAAAGAAACCTAGAATGAAAGAAAAGAATAACAAATCTTTCTGCTTTATTTTTAAATTCGTGAATGAATGTGTCGAAATTGGACACTTTACTTTTGATATATTTATATTTTATATTGTAATAATTACAAGAAAAACGTCGAGAAAATGAAAATGTAATTCAAAATGAGCAATCAAGAAAGAAGAATGAATCAAGAAAATCTACGCTTTTCTCGATTAGAGGAAAGAGATGAAAAAGAGAGTGACTCTGAAGGTGTGGCCGCAGGTGGAGATCTGAATCGGACATTACAAATATGAACGCAGATCTGGAAAACGTGTAATCTGGGGGGCACAATGGATCTGATCAAGACACCTCCGAACAATCCTGAAAAGTGATTAACCGGAAGATGGAAGAGTTGGAGCAAAGGACTAGAAGAATAATGGAAGAGGAAAGAAAGCTGAGTGAAAAATCAATACAAGATCGGTTTACATCCATAGAGAAAAACATTAACCGTTCTTTTGAACTAACAACCAACGCCACACAAAGTCTTGAGGAAAGAAGCAACCAAACAGAGGCACACCTACTTCAAACACGAGTAACACGAGGATTGAATATTAGCTACATGTTTCCAGAATTTAATGGACAAGACAGTCCGATCCGCTTCCTGCCTAGAATAAAACAATACTGGATGGCGGTAAGACCGAAAGAAAGCGATACTGACAATTTGCTGAAGAGACCATTTTTATGATCCCCCAATGACTGGTGGCAAATCATTAAAAACGAAGTCACTAGTTTTGACATGTTCACTTGAAGATTCCAACAAAGATACTTGAATTTCGCAGCTATCAGAAAGAGGAAAATAGTTCAAAAGCCGAATACGCCATCAGACTATGTGCAATCTCCAAGAAACTAAATCCCCCAACCACGGTGGTGGGAAAAGTTAAGAAAAATTGATTGAACTGTTGGAAGATTTCGATGAAATCGGGGCACCAAATCCCAGTAGAACCGAGAATCGAAATTGGAAATTCCCTAAAACAGGGAATCAATATAAT
This sequence comes from Andricus curvator, assembly GCA_932195095.1. Lineage (NCBI taxonomy): Eukaryota > Metazoa > Arthropoda > Insecta > Hymenoptera > Cynipidae > Andricus > Andricus curvator. The sequence goes on from CAKNYM010052426.1 coordinate 96,229, forward strand.
ACCAGACCTCAAATAGCAAATAACGCGCAGACAGTATCTTAGAGAGCACCGCAGAATGGGGACAAAACAGCAGAAATGGACCAGTGAACTCGAGGCTCAATAACTGAGCGAATAACAATGCAGACGGAAATTCCAACATCGGAAACAACGGGCACAAAAACGAGTACCAGGATCCGGGGGGAGGGTGCACCATGGGAAAATAGAGTCGAACTCAACCTGTCTCATTACCATATCCAGTCTGAAATATAGAGGTAGAAGAGGATCCTACTTGTGCAGGGCTAGGAGCTGCTCAAGCTTCAAAAAATAGTAAAATAACGACCATAATTCTCTCAAAAAAGGAACCGAAAAGTAACAATGTGGCAGAAAACTAACCAAAGAAAAAGATTTTTTACCAAAAAAGACAAAGTTTTTGCACCAAAATTATGAATCTTCAAAAAAAAAATGTATGTTTAAGAAAGTAGTTCAACTTTTAACAAAATGGTTTAATTTTTTCTGACTAAAAAAGATGAATTGTTAACGAAAAATGTAATAATTTATATAATAACCAAAAAAGATTTGAATTTAATATAAAAAAACAGTAGAATTCATTCAAAAGAGACGATTTTTCATCAAAATAGGTTATTTTTCAACCAAATTGTTGAGTTTTCAAGCCAAAAAGACCAATTTTTACAAAACAGTTGAAGTTTCAACCATTAAATATGGATTTTTGACAAAAAAAGTTATCTTCCAACCAAATAGTTGAATTTTCTACGAAAACAGGGGCATCTACAACCAAAAAAAGACGAATTTTCAACCAAATGAGTACATTTCTAACTAAAAAGATTAATTTTCAAATAATCGAAAAATATAATACATAGTTCGATATTTCAACAAAAAAGATTTAAATTTTTAATTAAAAACTAGCAATTTTAGCTAAATTGCTATTTTGATAAGGATTTCCCGGCTCTAAAGTGCCAAATTTACTGGACAATTGAGTTTTTATATTTTTCACAAGTTTTTGAATAATACGAGTAATGAATTAATTCATTTCGTCATTTCGGGCAAAAAATTAAAACAAAAGTAACCTTTTCGTAAAATAAATAACTTTTTAGTAACCGCGGATCAAAAAAGTAACTAAGTTACTCAAAAGTAACCGGACGTGGTCCTCTTTGCTCGCATGCTGAATGACACACGCACGGAATTAATGGAAGAAAAGAAACTTCGGAAAGAACAACAAAAAGAAAATCCAAATGCTATATCGCCAATCTACAAGTGGGGGGGGGGGTCCTTACTAAGGTACTTATTGACACCGGGGCGTAAGTAACATGTATTTACAAACAATTTATAAACAATAATAAAGAACGTTTTGCAAACTATCCTAGTCTCCCCATCTCAAGAGTTTCATGGGCTGGGCCAGTGGGGGGCAGGGTTATGCGTTTAAATCGTCAAATTTACATCCATGTACACTTTGCAACTATTAATTAAAATATCGATGCTAATTAAAAGTTAGAATTATATTAAGTCATGTCACGTTTTTATTTTTAAAGTAAAAAGATGCCAACTTCAGACTATAAATGTTGTTTAACTAACCTAATTTTAATAACAGAAAGAATTCTGAAAACACTAATTTCCGAGTTTAAAAAATGGTTATAGATGACAAGTAAGTACTAAATTATTTTCAATATTTCTTTTTGATAATATTTCAATCTTGCAACGTATATTTATCTTCAATTTATGAATTTTATTTTGTATTGTAAGTTAATAAAATTTTTATCAAATTAATTTCTTCTGAATATTTGTTTCACGTTAGAGAGACCGAGAGGGATACCGGATTGTTGACGAGGCCCGCTCCTACTTCTGTGGAAAATGATTCCAGTACAACGTAAGTTTGATTTTTTTTTATTGAAATGAACATTTAAAGCGAAAATATTATTGTAGTAAACTTCCACTGAAATCTTTAAAAGGCAGTGGTTTTTTCAAGAATAATATAACTTTTTGTTAATATTTCTATATTTTAAACATTTTGTATTTAATTTAGGAAAATCGAAGAACTATACCTAGAAGAAAAGGAAACCGATCCTGCAGAAAAAAGCAAAAAACAAAGTAAGAAAAGAAAGCGAAGTCCAGCAAAATGGTATCAGAACGTATGGGAACGATTAAAGCAATCGGGCTAGGAATATGAAACGACAAAAAAGGCGTCTTTCGTCCAGCTCGAGATATGAAGCGTCCTTGTGCTTGTAGGATGAAGTGTGAAAATCTTATATCGGAAGAAGAATGAAGAAGGATATTTAAGAAATTTTAGACTTTAAGTGATCAGGAAAAAAACTTGCTCTACGCAAAGCACGTTACTAAAATTCCAAAGAAACGCAGTAGAGTGAGTGAAACCAAACATAGGTCCAAGCGTTCGAATACGAAGAACTTTTCTTATGTGTACACTTTTGAAGAAAGAGGCCAGCTGATCAAAGTATGCAAAATCTTTTTTCTAAATACACTCGACATTAGCAAGGAAGTTGTCCACTATTTCTGTGACAAAATTCAAGATTCAGAGACTGGTATACCTAAACCATCGATGCATGGAAATCACATAAAGCAGAGTTGTATAGATCTTCACAGAAAAAATATGGCGTGGACCGTGTGAAAGAGTCCTATTATAGGGAGATTTTTTGCACCGAATTCAACATGTCATTTCATTATCCTCGAAAAGACCGATGTGACCATTGTGAAGAAGCAAGAGCTAACCAAAACCCTACTCCTTCTACGAGATAAACTCATCAGAAGATGAGGATCTGCCACCAAAAATAGCGAACCATGAAAGCCTCGATGATTTGAGCCGCGTTTTGCCCAAACAATCCTATCATTTAGGATAGCTGTGAAGATCTTATACAGTGTGTTAAGACAAGTTATTGGCCTGTAATTCTTAGGGTCAGCTAAGTTACCCATCTTCGGCAGAAGCACTGTGCGTCCTTCCACCAACCACTCCGGAATAGGTTCTTCCGACTTTAGATCTGAGGTGAAAATGGGGGCCAGATGCTGGTGGGTTGAAGGAAACTTCTTCCACTAGAAGGTCTTGATACCATATGATCCCGGAGCGGAATAGTTCTTCATGCCTCTTAATACTTTTTTCACCTCATCGGTAGTGATAGGTGGGCATTCCTCCTCGGGTGGCACGAGAGTACTGCACAGCTCCTTGAAGCTATTTATATTCTTTGAGTCTTCTTTCAGTGGATGCTGGACTTCGTAGATTTCTCTCCAAATTGCCTCGACCTCTTCTGGTTTGGGCAGGTGGTCGACAATAATTGGAGGGTCTTGGAAGAGTGAAGACGGTTCAGAGAAAAATTGTGTATTTTCTCTAACCCACCTCTCCCACCGCTCCAGAATTCTTCTAGCGTCAGCTGTTATGTAGTCAATCACACACTGAATGCGGGACGCGTACTATCATGCCAAGCCTATCTTTGTGCTGAGTTGGTGCATTCGTCTTTTAGTCTTATGATCAGCCTTTGGTTTGTTTGACGGTTTGCATCCGCCAAAGTTCTCGCTGCGTCAAACACACTACAATTGATGGTCCAGAGGTCGGACTCTTCCGAAAAAATCTACACGAAGCTCGTCATCCAGTTCAGCCAGATATTTGGGCTTGAGAGAAACCTGAATGTTGATGTTTCTCCTAGTCTCAAGGCATCGCTCTTCTTCTATTGAATGCCTGCTCGAGGTTGGTCTCAGTTTCGCCTCTCTTTTTCTGTTACCGGCTTGTTGCGGTTACGGTAGAGAAGTCGCTCCGCTTATATAACCCCTTTTCCGGAGGTCCTCGGCACGGTTTCGCAGAAGTTGATCCGAAAAAAGCGAGAGCTCTGGGTGCTTCTTGCACCACAGAGCATGCAGTCGAGCCATGTATCCTTTTCGTTTAGGGGCCATACTGGAGTCATAGAAATGCAGTAGGTCGTCCCTGAGTCGATCCGTCCACTCAAAAGTATTGAGATTTTGCCGGTGCATCGCACTGACTATGTCTTGATTGGGTCCCCCAACTCTAGGGTAGTCGGCATTGTTGCCCGACCCATTGTCGGGAGCCCTGCGCATTTGATTGTTTTAAACTGCACTTACAACTACGTACCCTTTAGGTTGAAAAGCAAGGCCATAAGACCATAAGCTCTTGTGGTATATTTTTGCTTCAAATATAAAATGTACGCACTTAATGTCACTTCCGGAACATAAAAGTATAATGCTACTAGATCGAGGATAGATTGAAGTATGATTTCCCATCGAAAACCCCAAAATATATATTTTTTACCATTGTTCACATAAATTCGAATATCTCCTAAACTACGTTCGATCCATGATTTATTTTGTAATAAATAATTAGCTTTTTTCATCACTTTTACAATAAAGCAATTAGTATTGTAAAATTAATATTTTAATAGTTTAAAGTCTACTGGGAAAATCTGGATTTTTTCTGAAGTTTGAATGGCCACCCTGCATTTTCCTTCCGGTTCGGTTCTGAAGCAACAAAATAAATAACTTACCTCCTGCCACAATTGAATAGAATCAATTCCTTCGTTGCGAACCAGTCTTGTGTAATCCGGAACTTCCTTATCACCTCTGTCAATTTTATCACCGTCAATTTCATTTCCACTATATACATTGGTCGTATGTAATAGTCTCATTTGGAGTCCCATTTTCTCTTCAAGAAGTAAAGCCTGTTCTGTATCCTTTTTTCGTAGCTCATCTAATTAAATAAATCATTTTAAGGTGTCGAGTTTATTATATTCATCGATTCATTAGGTCCTATTTAAATAGATTCCTGAACTTAAACATTTAGGATAGCGTGACCAATGATTCGCTAATTAAGCATACGCTCTTTAATCTTCATGTTTGGTCTCATGTATACAAGAAATAGTTCCTAGCAGAAGAATTCGGCATATTTGATTTGCTTCTTCTTCGGAGTGCCACTAGTAGAGATTGCTCTCATCGTGGCGCTAGATTCTTATTGAACAATAGGCCATGATAAAACTTGATAATTACTTTTTTTCAGCACAGACATGAAAGTGTCGCTTTTTGATGCAATTTGTCTGTTCGTGAAGTGTCATTCTATATGGCTATAAATTCACAACTGCCGTATAAAGCGAAGTTAGCCATGAATTTAAACTAAAAATTTCGCAAACCAAAATAAGGAAGGTTACGAAAAATTGCATACCAGTGCCGGAAAAAATATTGTATGGGGCACGAGGGGGTATGCACTCAAAAATCTGCCAATGAGATTGATAGAGATGGCGGGGACTGCGAGAACGGCACGAATGCCTGGGTTAGATTCCAAAGCATCGCGCCCACTTTCAGGTCGACGTAGAATCCCTCGTAATCGCTCGCAGTCGGTAATACTCGACCGCATTCGGCAATGGATAATAAAACAAAATTTTGAATAAATTAATGCATGAATTAATTGTGAAATTAATGAAAAGAGCATTAAAAGAACGGTAATAATTCGAGTAATAATTTAAGCATACATATTAGGGTGGTCCAAAAATGCACTAAAAATTCTTTTGACTGTATAGGGAAAGAAACCCCACAAAGTTTCCATTTCCGAAGAAAAGAAAATCCGTATTTTTCTGTTGTTTTGCAATATTAACACATGCCACCGGGCACTTGAAAATCCCATATATTTTTTACCCAACATTACCCCCCCCCCCCCCCCACATGCCCCAAATACGAACAAAAATAAAAAACTACACTTTTACATATTATTGTTAATTTACAGCATTTTCTGCATTCTTTTTCAATACAAATAATTACTAATGGACAATTTGCAAATCCTCCATGACTTTGTAAACGATTTTTAATTGTTTAAATAAATGTAGTTTACTAAAAAAATTATTTTTTCACACAAAATAAAAAAATAATCGTACTTTCTAAATGAAACATAACAGTTGGTCATTTTTAGGCATAGCAAAATTTTTTCAAAACATTATGTAATTATTTGAACAATTAATTATCGTTTATTTTCAAAATATCTTAAAATTGAGCCAGAGATGTCCACTTTTTTCTCAAATTGGTATGATATGCTACTTATTGTTGAATACTCACATAACTTTCATACTTTTCTTCTAATTTATAACAAATTTCTTTCTGTTTAAACAATATTAATTTGCTCAAGCAGTTTTTTCGAAAACTTTTAAAAAATAACACAATTATTGTTTGACTGCATAATGTACTGAAAGAATATAATAACCATTTTTTAATTGTTTAAACAAATGAAATTTGTTTAAACAATTATTTTTCCCAAAAAATTGTATTTTCTATTCCATTTTTAATTTATTTTATTTTCGTTCTTAACAATGTTATTCAAAGAAAATGTGAAAACTTGAATCATAATTTGTATTATTGAATGTACTTTTTTATAATATAATCATGGTTAAGATAGTAAAAATATGTAAAATACAATAATAAATATACTTTTATAACTTAAATTTTATTATGACATTTATGATTTATTTAATAGTACGCCAAAAGAGATGTAAACCACACATACTCAATTTGAAGAAAATTTGAAAGTAAACAATAATTAATTGTTTAAACAATGGCATAAAGTTTTCAGCAGAATTTATTACTGCTCAAATCATTCAATATTATCTTCAATTCAGAAAATAGGATTTAAAAAATATTTTTCGGGAAAAATAATTGTTTAAACAAATAGAAATTTGTTCAACATTAGAAGAAAAGTATCAAAATTATGTAACTATTAAATGATAAGTAGCATAGCATACCAATTTGAGAAAAAAGTGGACATCTCTGGCGCGATTTGTAGCAATTTTGAAAATTAGCAATAATTAAGTGTTTAAATGATCACATGATTTTTTTTTAATTTACCACGCCAGTCAATGACCAAATTACATTTCATTAAGAAAACACGATTATTTTTTACATTTACTGAAAAAAATAATTGTTTAAATAAGTTAGATTTATTTGAACAATTAAAAATGGTTTAAAAATTCATGAAGGATATTCAAATTATCAATTAGTATTTATTTGTATAAAAAAAGACGGCAGAAAATGCTGAAAATCAACAATAATACGTAAAAATCTATTTGATTAATTTTTGGGTCATATTTGGGGCGTTGTAGGGGGTAGGGGGAGTTGAAGATAAAAGTTGTTAATATGGTTTTATTCCATAGACACTCTCATGCAATCCTTAAAAAATTTGGCAACAGTTGTTTGGTATCATTGGTATCAGTCCAATTTTTCGAAAATTCAAAATTTTCCCACGTTAAACATATGGGATTTTCAAGTGCCCGGTGGCACGTATTAATATCAGAATTTCGAAAAAAAAAACGGATTTTCTTTCTCCGAAAATGGAAACTATTGGGGGGATGTCTTACCCTCTAGTTCGAAAACCGTTTTTTTGGACCACCCTAATACATATAGATTAAGTGAAAATTTATGAAAATATTAAACTCAAATTTTATTATTAACATAAATAATAAATAATATTAAGAATAATTTTTCAAGATCAATTTAGAAAAGTTTATGTTTAAATGTTTTGCGTGCCTTCAAATTTGAGCAACTTAATTTATTCTAATTAATAACGAATTATTAACTTTAATAATACGTAAAATTATTTCTACAGATTTTTTTAACCTTCAACTTTTTTGAATTTTCAATTCAAATGTATGGCTTTCTCACAGAGGAAGCTTTACAGTGATAAAAAATGTCGAATTTGATATTTTGACTTACAGTGACTCAATTTGTGCGCCAACACAGTAATTTTTAAATAATAAATCACAAAACGTAGATGGGGTGAAACTAAAAGGTCACCAAATTTAAAGCAACTATAGTCTCAGAATGTAGTAGAAAATTATGAATAATAAATTTGTAAATAATATTCATTTTGATCGTGCAGTTTAGAAATAAAACCCGTTTGATTTTTTATTTATTTTGCGTATTTTTTTTTAAATCATAATTTAGAATTACCATACACCTTAAAGTAACAGACAACCTTAAAATCGATATAACCTGGCAATTGAAGTTCGTAGCGATCGCGGTGATAGCCGGAATGGTCTGCTTATCAGCTGCTCATTTTCTTCACTGTGCGCGTGCGCAAAAACGAATTGACATCCGAGGCGATAAGGGAGGCAAGAGATTGCGAGCAGGACAACCAGAGATTGCCAGGGACTGCGCGAAAGACTGCGAGAGATTCGTAGAGAATGTTGCAGAGATTGTGTCGTCTCGCAGTCGTATGAAATCAGCCCCTCGATGGGGCGTACGCGTAAACTGTTTTTGCCCTCGTGAAAAGAAAGACCAACTTAAGATCACAGTATAGGCAGGTATATTCCTGTCTTAAAGTGGTCTTAAACTGATCTTTTCTGGTCCCCAGAAGACCTCAATCCTTTTGCCCCGGCCGGCCGTTTGAACCTCCAATATCCCATCATTATTAGGGTCATAACGAGTCAGGACGATAACAGTTCCATAAATATAACGGAAACTGGTTGAAGCCTCTAGATCTCATAAATGCTCATAAATCAGCCCAGGTTCTTTAGGACTTTTAGGTATAGCTAATCTGTTGAAAAGGGGATGAAAGGGAGAGAGAGAGAGGGAGGTATCTATTTCAATGCCCTAAGAAAGATGCAGGTATAGGCTGAAAGGGTGCAGACCAGAAAAAAACCAAACGTTGTTTGAAACTGGTCTTAAAGTGATTTTAAGTTGGTGTTTCTTTTCACGAGGGTGGCTCGAATTATTTTGCTAAACTCGAACCGTCGGCTCGTTTTCGGTTCACGGACGGCTCTTGGTGACCAAAATAAATTATCCTAACCCAAAAAAATCCTATTTACGAGCATACCACTTGAACTACTGTTATTAACAAAAATTCATAGTACGTGAAAAAAGGCATAGTTTTTTTTTAAATCCAGACCTGTATGGGCGATTGTCAAATTAAAGGCAATTTTGATGTCTTGGTGATACAAAAATTGACAGGAAACTTTTATTGTTTCTTATTTTTACTTAATAAATACTTATCATTATTCTTTAGAAAATGATCAGTTCCTTTTCTCATTTTTTTTATTTACTAAATTTATTACCCAAATATAGGATAGTCATGATGACTGGGTATACATAAGTGATTATTGTGTAAATTTGTAATATTTCGATTCATTTAAGGTCTAATTTCGTAGTGACCAAATTTTGCAGTCTAATTTGTAGTAAACTAAGTGGTTGTTATATAATATTTCTTAACCTTCTTTGTGAATTCCTGTGGAGTTTCGCTTTGTCTAATTTGTTCCGGCAGGTTGTTATCTGCAGAATTCTAAGAAATAGATGGAATTCTGCAGAATTAAAAATACTTGCAGGAATTTACAATAATTCAACATGAATTCTAAGGATTTTAGAAGAATTCAAAAGATTTTAATAAAATTCACAGACTTCTTCAGAATTCTGCAGAATTAAAAGAAAAAGTGTGCATCTTAATTAAGTAGTAGTTCACAGTCGACCAAAGTTGATGAATTTGGAAATAGTTTAAAAGAATTTCATCTTTTCAAAAAAATTCAGAAAATTAAAAATAAATCAAGTTATATCCTGAATTATTCAAGAGAATTCAAAGACCTTTAAAAGAATTCAAAAGATTACAAATTAATCCCAAGAAATCGAGAGAATTCTGCAAAATTTAAAAGACTCTAAGGAATTTACAATAATTCGACGTGAATTCTGAAGATTTTGAAAGAATTCAAAAGATTTTGATAGAATTCAAAGACTTGTACAGAATTCTGCAAAATTGGAAAAAACGAGTGCATCTTAATTTAGTATTAGTTCACCGTCGACCAAAGTTGATGAATTTGTAAAGAAATTAAAAGGATTTCATGTTTTTAGATAAATTCAGAAAATAAAAAATAAATCAAGTTATAACCTAAATTATTCAAGAAAACTCCAAGACCTTTAAAAGAATTCAAAAGATTACAAATTAATTTTAAGAAATCGAGAGAATTCTGCAGAATTCAAAAGACTCTACGAAATTTATAATAATTCAACGTGAATTCTAAAGATTTTAGCATAATGCAAAAGATTTTAATGGAATTCAGAGACTTCTACAGAATTCTGCAGAATTGAAAAAAACGAGCGCATCTTAATTCAGTAGTAGTTCACCGTCGACCAAAGTTGATGAATTTGGAAAGAGTTGAAAAAAATGCCATGCTTTCAGAAGAATTCTGAGAATTCAAAACATTTGATTGAATTCTACATTAATCAGGGACGGTCACTGATTATTTGCAATAATGTACGAATTATCTAGGTTCACTAAAATTATTTGTGTTACGCTCATCAAATTCCGGAGAACCTAGTCTACATTTCCATTTTTTCCATGCACCGAATTTCAGTGGTCCAATATTTTATCTCGAACATGTTTGAATAAAATAATTGATTTTTTTGCAAAGTTATTTTACGGTTTGATAAAACTGGAGCCACCCGATTTAAACAGACAAACACATTCGTAATCGCATTTTTTTTTGTATGTTCGAAGCTATGTGAAGTTACCGTGGTAGGAGATATTGATTTTCGGGATCGCACGCACACTCGAAACTAGCTGTTCATCTTAATGCAACTTCAATGCCCTGTAGCACCCAAAATATGCACCGTACCCAAAAATGTTTTCGGACTTTTCGATTTGAATTTTTTTTTTCTATCCGCCATTACAAGGAACGACAATACTCCTGGGACACACTGTATACTACTGTATAAAGTTGTAATCTCCCCTAGATTAGTCATGTAACACATTTTTCGCAGTTCATTTGCATATCATGTTCTATAGCTATGTACACTTGCTCCAATTGAAATCTTATTTTCAGTTTTCGTGAGAGCATTCGCCATCCCATATATCATCTTGTCTCTTTTTATGTCCCAAAGTGTACAAATTCAAGTGTACAAATTCAATTCAATAAAGGAATGATATATCATCATATAGGGTGATGGGTACAGTGATTGGTCACCTTTGACAATAATTGGGCACTTCAAAATCTTCAATTAAATCTTATAAAAAATAGCGCGAAGTGTGTTGAGAACAATCTTGCACTGTTTATTAAGTTTTATTTGTGAATATTTTTTACTTACGTATGTTTAAAGCAAATGGCCAATCATTGGAAGGGGTGGGGTTTGGCCAACCATTGTACCAATCACCCTATCATCAATTTGTTTTCTTCGTTTATGTATTCTCTACATCTTTTCATTACGCATATCCATGGAATTATATTCCCAAATATTGTTTGGTTTTTTCAAAGTAAGTTTATTATTAATAATTACTCCCAGATATTTGTACTTTTTGATCTCTTTTACGACTTCGTTTCCTATTTTTATTCTCATGGGTGTTTTTAATATCTTGGTAGGCGTAATGTAAATATAAACTGTTTGCTTCTCATTAATCAACAACTTGTTAAAATTGGATCAATCACAATATTTTTCAATGTCCTGATTGATGATTTTTTCAGAGTATTTAAGTTATTTCACTGGGAGCAACTGCCATCTATGAGAATAACACCGGCACACAGTAGGACCACGGTGCATCACACCTATGGCCACGTCTCACGACTGTGAGGTGGGTGCCCACAGGGTACGACGAAATCACAACGACAGGCCGGCGAAACCCACGTGTGTCTTGAGGACACGGAGCGACCCAAGGATGACAGCGTTCTACATTCATCTTGCAAGTGCCTGGGCACTATTTTGGCAAGCGGGTATGGCTTTGATTTTACGAACCAGCAACAGTTTCGCACCTTCGAGAGCTCCGATCATAAGGACAATTACTTTAACCGAATATTTTGGGTACAGTCGTTGCAGCTCCGTTTTAAGGTCTTAATACCTCTCCTCCTTTTCCTTCTGCTTGGCAGTGATGTTGTAGTCAGCCGGAGTGTGTAATGAAGACTGCTGTCCGAAAATCGCCGTTCCAGAAAATTTGGCATTTCTCGTTTTGGACAACTGACTCTATCTTCATCATGGCGTTCAACAGGGCATGGTCGCGGCCAAACCCGTAAGAGCGATACAGCTGGTAGTAAAGCACACTTAGGGCCGCATTATGTCTGTGGAGATACGTCGTTCCCGCGTGAGTGAGACACCCGGATAATATGTGTTCAAGGTACTCGGCGTGTGCATGGCACACTCTGCCCCTATCGCTGAAAACTTCTTGACGTAAAATGTCGTCACGGTATACTAAGGTGGAAACGACATCTGAGGTAAGCAAAAGTCTGCTCCTTCGATAAAGAGTGATCTACATTTCAGCAGTAAGGAATCTAGATGGAGTAATGCACTTTCCTTACTTCTGATCTTAAAATTCAGGCCAAGGGTCTCGGCCGCCTGCTCAGCGGCTTTGTAAAGGAACGCTCCTTCGCCAATCATCTCGTGTTTCCTGACCATTTTTAGGAGACAATCTTTGCCATTTGCAGCAATATGAGCTGTACTCAGAACAATTCGTTTAAGAAGACATTGCAGATTCAGAAGTCCACGTCCGCCTTGACGCCGTGATATGTATAATCGCGGAACGGACGAATTGATATGCAAGCTCTTATGCATATACATGATCTTATGGGTGGCGATATCAAGGGCCGTAAGCTTGTTCTTCGTCCATTGAACCACCCCAAACGAGTAGAGTAGAACCGGAGCGGCAAGCATGTTAGTCGCAGATACCTTGTTCAATGACGACAGATTTGAAGACCAAATCTGTCGAAGAAGATGGTTGTATCTGCTTCGGAGAGACTCCTTCACTAATGTTACGTCCTGAATGCGGCTTTGAGGTACGCTCAGGTATGTATAGGTCTCTCCAGTGTCAAGATGTCTAATAACACTTATATCCACAAGCTCAGGTTCATTGGGAACGCCAATAATCTTTTCTATCTTCAGATGAATCTTGGCACACTTGTCCAATCCAAAGTCCATACCAATCTCTCCTGTGTACTTCTTGACGATATATAAAGCACTCTGAAGTTTGCTTTTACCAGAAGCATAGATCTTCAAGTCATCCAAATAAAAAACATGAGTGACCTTATGCTCGCGATGATTAGTGTCGCCGCAGAGGTATTCAGGAGAATTTTGTTGTGCTAGATATAGAGGCAGAACTGTGATGCAAAAAAGCAGAGCGATCATGGTATCTCCCTGAAAGACTCCCCTCTGGAAGGTGACGTTGTCCGTTGTCACACGATAATTTCTAGATGAGATATCAAATCTAGTTTTCCAAAGAGGCATCAATCTCTCTATGGATCCAATGGTAGTCAATCCAGGCACTTGACAGGACGCGTTGATTGGCTGCAGCGTCTTTACAGACACACCTGTCAATTAGCACGTTCTCTCGACAGCCTGCTACACCTTTTTTCGAGCCACGTTATTCGTACATCTCTCGCTACACAGGCTCAATTCGCCGAACAGTCCTGTTGTTTAGGACAGCTGTAAAGATCTTATACAGTGTGTTCAAACAAGTTATTGGCCTGTAATTCTCTGGGTTGGACAGGTTGCCTTTTTTCGGCAGGAGTATAGTGCGTCCTAACACCAGCCACTGCGGAATGGGCGTCTCCGACTTTAAATATGAGGTGAATATGCGGGCCAAATGTTGGCGTGTAAAAGTAAACTTCTTCCACCAGAAGTTCTTGATACAATCTGGTCCAGCAGCGGAGAAGTTCTTCGTGTCTCTAAGTGCTTCTTTCACCTCTTCGGTAGTGATTGATGGACATTCTTCCTCAGATTTTATGAGGTTGTCGCAAAACTCCTTGAAGCGGATGATATTGTCAGTATCTTCTTTCAACTTTAGTGTTTTCGGTATCTTGTATACCTCTCTCCAAAAAGTCTCTATCTCCTTGGGCTTGGGTGGATTTTTTTACAGAAACAGGGAGATCGCTGAGGAGGCGCGATGGGTCAACGAGAAACTGTTGATTCTCCCTGTGCTTGGGCGAACTTTCGAACCCTTTCCGTGAACGGTCTACCAGATGTTATGTAGGCAATCACACATTGAACACGGGACGCATTCTGTCTTGCCCATTCAATCTTCTTGTTCAGTTGATGCAAGCCACAGGTCCGACTCTTGCGAGATATCTCCACGAATAGAGGCATCCATTTCAGCCAGATCTTGGGGCTTAGGTGGAACTTGCATGTTAATGTTCCTCCTTGTCCTAAAATCGCGATCATCTCTCAGAAGGTGCCAGCTTTCCGCGGTTGGTCTTAATGTCGCTTCCTCATCTTCGTCTGCAACTTGATCAAGCAGCGGTTGGGGAAGCGCTCCGCATACCATTGTCGAGTGCTCTGCGCCTTCGATCGTTTTGAACCGCATCTACAACTTTCTGTTGTTTTGGTGGTGCCATTGTTCTTCCCACGAGCAGCTAGGGAAAAGGGTTCGTCCATCCTTGTAGAGCCCCGCGTGCAAGGATAAGGCTGATACTCTGAGAGGTCGCCCGGTATCCCAGAGTCACCGTTTGAGACACCTCACCCAGGTGCCATTCAGCTTTCGGCACGGTTGTTACGCCTTCGCTTAGGAGTTATTACTTCGGGACCATCCCTGGACAATTGTCCGCGACTGCTTATTAATTATTGTAACCATATGCAGCAGAAACCCTTGGTACAGGGACCATCTATCCGCAACCCGAGGACGCGTTCGGTGGCTTTGTCATAGGCCCTTCCGTTCGACTCCCAAGGAATGAAAACCGAATACACACACTCACACACACACACACACACACACACACACACACACACACACACACACTGGAACTTCATATTCTCGACAATTGTTTCTGTTGCGCACTCGAGGCCTGACATAGTTCTCCTTGACTTCGAGAAACGAACCATGTTCGTTATCGAATTTTCGGCACCAGCTGACAAAAACGTCACAACCAAGGAAAAAGAAAAGAAAGAGAGGTATAAAGATCTTTTAAGGGAGTTGCGACGGTTATACCCGGAATATTCTGTTAAACTGATCGTCTCAATCATCGGCGCTCTTGGAGGTGCCAAGGTTTCACTGGTTAATAGCCTGAAAAGCATCCCTGTGTGTCAACAAAATTCTGAGACACTTACGGGAAAATGCATGTCTTCCTTGGGTCGCTCCGTGTCCTCAGGGTGCACGAGACTTTTGCCGGATCATCGTATTGAATTCGTCGCCGACTGTAACCACCTATCTCACGGTCGTGAGACGTGGTTACAGCTGAAATTTTACCGCGATTTCGCTGGAAGCGGGTGCAATTTTTCAGATTAGCACCCGCTCCCAGCGAAATCCTGCGTTTGTTCTTATGACAAACTTTTGACATTACAAACTTTTGACCTTAAAAAAAAAAAAATTGAATAGCAGTTCGAACTCGAAAGTCCATTGCCTCACTACCCGATTCGGGTAGTGTTTCTAGGTGGATATTTACTACCAATGTGGGCCCACCACACCCAAGACGGGCCAAGAGCACGCCGTATTCCTGAACGGTCACCCATCCAAGTACTAACCGCGCCCAACAATGCTTAACTTCAGTTATCTTACGAGAACTGGTGTTTTCAGCGTTTATTTTTTTATGATTATTTTTTTTATTTTGTCCTTATGACAAATTTTTTCTTTTTCGCATGCCAGGACGGTGTCATTTCCACCTTAGCATACCGTGACCGCACTTTATGTCAAGAAGTTCCCAGTGATAGGTGCAGAGCGTGTACCTAGAAGACACGCTATCAGGGTTTCCGACCTACACAGGAACGACGTATATCTATAGACATAATGTGGCCCTAAGAGTGCTTTATTACCATCTTTGTCGCTCTTACGGTGTTGGTCCGTTGCACACTCGAGGCATGACATCGTTCTCCAAGGCTTCGAGAAACGAACTATAATCGTGATCGAATTCTCGGCTCCGTCCGAATACAACATCACTGCCATACCCGTCTGCCAAAAATATGCCAAGGCACTTGCGAGATGGATGCAGAAAGCTGTCATCCTTGGGTCGCTTTGTGTCCTCAAGACACATGAGGGTTTCGCCAGCCTGTCGTTGTGATTTCATCGTGCCCTGTGAACACCCATCTCACGGTTGTGAGACGTAGCCATAAATGTGATTTACCGCGGTTCTACTGGGAGCCGGTGTCATTTTTTAGATGGCAGTTGCTCTCACTGGAACCCTGCGGTGGTTGTTTAACCCTTTTTTTTAATTATATATAGGGTAAGAGCACTAGTGGTTAGCACTGCGCCGGTTATTTTAATTCTACTATCACTTTTGCGCATAACGATATATACAACTTATGCAAAATAATGTCAAATTTAGGTGTAAAATATTAAATTCTCTTTAATTTTTAGGGTGATAAGAATTTATCCGGTTTTCTAAAGAAAATCTTCAGCTGGCGACATTTTTTAATTTCGTTGTAGCAACATTATAAACAAGTAAATTTGTTTAATTTTTTATAGGTATTTTAAAGAAATATTTAAGATGCAATAAAAATAAGAATTTAAGCTTCGGTAATAATTATTTATTAATTTTAGGGGGAGTGCCAATGGAAATTAATACATAGTATGGTCTCTAGGCGTTGGTATCCCAGTGCCAATGACCAGACCATTTGATTCTGGAATGGTTTCCTTCATTGGCACCCCTGCCTCGTCAGAAAGAAGTAAGGTTATGTAATTCCAAGATCTTGTGTTGTCATGAATTGTTTCACGTATTTTGCATAAAATAAAGTGCTAAAAGTGCTGAGGCGACAAAAATCGTTATTAGGTGGATGTAAAAGTAGCTAAACATGATAATATATGAAGCTATCATTTATACGCCATTTATAGCTAAGCTTTACAGCTACTTTTAAAGATATTGTCTTGTCCAAAGAAAAAATTATAAAATACCAAATTTATAATTACTAGAACGAAAATCATTTAATATTTTCAGATGCACAATTCGTTTTTAATAAATGTTTTAACGCAATTACAGAAATTTTCAGAGGTTGAGTGAGTGTAGTGCCAACCACTGGAGACGGGGGGTGCTAATAACAGGGGTTAGCAGTGCCAAGCACTAACATTTTGGGACTACATAATTATTTTTAATAATTTGTCAAGTTTTTGTCAACTTTTAATAATAATTCAACATTCAAGTGTATTCTGCATAAAATTTGGAGTGTAGGTATAATTCTCATGACTCTTACAGAATTCATTATTTCATGTGTTTATTTAGTTCCTGAAGTCTAAATTTCCTCTTAAAGCGCCAATAACTGACGCTCTTACCCTATATGTTTTACCGCGATTTCGCTGGGCGATGAAATCACAACGACATGCTGCCGAAACCCTCGCGCGCGCGTGTATATATATATACCGGTTTCGGTTTCGATTCCTTTGGTCCTCGGGTTGCGGATAGAGGGTCCCTGTACCAAGGGGTTCTGCTGAATATGGTTACAATAATTAATAAGCAGTCGCGGACAATTGTCCAGGGATGGTCCCGAAGGAATAACTCCTAAGCGAAGGCGTAACAACCGTGCCGAAAGCTGAATGGCACCTGGGTTAGGTGTCTCAAACGGTGACTCTGGGATACCGGGCGACCTCTCAGAGTATCAGCCTTATCCTTGCACGCAGAGCTCTACAAGGATGGACTAACCCTTTCCCTAGCTGCTCGTGGGAACAACAATGAAACCACCAAAACACCAAAATGTTGTAGATGCGGTTTAAGACAATCGAGCGCGCAGAGCACCCGACAATGGGTCGCCAAACAATGCCGATCAGCCTAGAGTACGGGGTGCTGAAAATAATTTAGATGGAAACACGACGACGAACCGGCGAAACGCCCACATTGAGTGGAAGGATCGACTCAGGGATGACGTGCTAGACTGCTACGATGCCAGCATTATCCCTGTTCGCGGAGGCTTTATGGCGCGTATGCACACTCTGTGGTGCCAGAAATACCCAGAGCTTCAGCACGTTTCGCATCAGTCTTTGCGAAATCAAGCCGACTACATCCGGAAAAATGGATATGTACGCGGAGCGCTTCCCCAACCGCTGCTTTATCAAGCTGCAGACGAAGATGAGGAAGCGACATTGAGACCAACCGGAGAAAGCAGGCACCTTCTGAGAGATGATCGCAATTTCATTACTAGAAGGAACATTAACATGCAAGTTCCTCCTAAGCCCCAAGATCTGGCTGAAACGGATGCCTTCCTTCGTGGAGATATCTCGCAAGAGTCTGACCTCTCGACCATCAATTGCTCAGTTTATGGTGCTGCGAGAACTTTGGCTGATTCAAATCGAAGGCTGAAACCAACGATGGATCAAAAGACCAAAAGAGGCTTGCATCAACTGAACAAGAAGATTGGATGGGCAAGACAGAATGCGTCCCGTGTTCAATGTGTGATTGACTACATAACATCTGGTAGACCGTTTACGGAAAGGGTTCGAAAGTTCGCCCAAGAACTAAAAATCTTGAATCACACACTAAACAAGTCAAAGCTGCTGACAATCAAGCAGCATATTGTTGACAAAATACAGCTGTTATCTGACGCAAGGAGGAGAATACAGAAGAGGGAGAGATGGATCAGGGAGAATCAACAGTTTCTCGCTGACCCATCGCGCCTCTTCAGCGATCTACCTGTTTCTGTCAAAAATCCACCCAAGCCCAAGGAGTTAGAGACTTTTTGGAGAGAGGTGTACAAGATCCCGAAAACACTAGAGTTGAAAGAAGATACTGAAAATATCATCCGCTTCAAGGAGTTTTGCGACAACCTCATAAAATCTGAGGAGGAATGTCCATCAATCACTGCCGAAGAGGTGAAAAAAGCATTTAGAGGCACGAAGAACTTTTACGCTGCTGTACCAGATTGTATCAAGAACTTTTGGTGGAAGAAGTTTACTTTTACACACCGACATTTGGCCCGCATATTCACGTCATATTTAAAGTCGGAGACGCCCATTCCGCAGTGGCTGGTGTTAGGACGCACTATATTCCTGCCAAAAAAGGCAACTTGTCCAACCCAGAGAATCACAGGCCAATAACTTGTTTGAACACGCTGTATAAGATCTTTACAGCTGTCCTCAACAACAGGATTGTTCGACGAATTGAGCCTGTATGGCGAGAGATGTACGAACAACGTGGCTCGAAAAAAGGTGTAACAGGCTGTCGAGAGAACCTGCTAATTGACAGGTTTGTCTGTAAAGACGCTGCAGCCCATCAGCGCGTCCTGTCAATGGCCTGGATTGACTACCGGAAAGCTTTCGATTCAACCTCTCATAGACTTATCATCTGTCCGTTGGAAAGCTTGAAGGTACATCCACACATAGTGAGATGCATAGAGAGATTGATGCCTCTTTGGAAAACTAGATTTACTATCTCATCTAGAAATTATCGTGTGACAACGAACAACGTCACCTTCTAGAGGGGCGTCTTTCAAGGTGATACCATGAGCCCTTTGCTTTTTTGCATCACACTTTTGCTTCTATCTCTCGCACTACGAAATTCTCCTGGATACCACTGTGGCGACACTAATCAGCGCGAGCATAAGGTCACTCATGTATTTTATATGGATGACCTGAAGATCTATTCCTCTTGACGTTGATCGTTTGGTAGGATTTTAGAGGATAGGTTTCAGGTCGGTGACACTAACTCCTAACGTGTCTGTCACTGGATTCCAACGCAAGCCCAGAGTCTTAACTGATTCGTTCGAAACAATAAGCTTATCAATTTCATTTAACTTATCGCGACATGGCAAAAGCTGAGATTGGTTTGCTGCCCATTTATCTAGCTAGTAAGTAAGTATAAAAGCCCATCGCTATTTTTGGAATCTTTTCGGCGGATATATGATAACAAATTATGAAAATAAATGCTGCACTGCAAAAAATGTTGAGAAGAAAAAGATAAAATGTATGACCACAGGTAAGTCACTATTACTGATTTTGCTCACACCTTTGGCACACTTTACGGTTACTCACACATACGATGCCATCAATTGACGGATTGTGCTACAAGCAGGTGAACAATACGATATTTAGAAAACGCATTGACAAAAAAATCTCAAAATCGAGAAAAACGTTCAAAGGGGCAAATAAATAAAAGTCATGGAGCGCAAAAGATCGTCAGAGGCGCAATGCATGACTGTACTAGGTATTGAAGAAGTGGGTACCGCCCTCCGTGGCATGTCCGAATATAACGATCCCGAAACGATCCAACCTAACGCGGTATCTTGGGCAATTAATTTAGATGGTGGGAATCGGCCTAACCCTGGACGCAAAACTTGACCATAGACATCGACCCCTAAAATGATATCAATCGAGTCAGGTTCCAAGAAATGAGGGTCTGCTAAATTAATATCTTTAAACAGACAAGGGTGAAAATCCAGGGGCTTCTTCGAAGGAAGCTGTGATGTAAGACGAGGCAGAATTAAAGCTTGATTCTCTATAATGAATGAAGTTTCATAAAGTGACTGTAATGATACTTGAGCGATGGCACGTGCAGTACCAGCCTTGGATGTACCAATGCCAGTGAGGGCAATTTTTACGCGGCGTTTGGTAAGTTCGAGTAATTGCGCTATGGACTCTGTAACAAATGAAACTTCACAACATGGGGTCGAAAGACTTGCTGTGTTAGACAATGCACTAGTTGGAAGAACGGGTTCCTTATTATTTTGAGAGAGTTCAGACTTGTTATCGTGATTCGCGATAGAAGTTACTTGCTTCTAAGGAGCGTGGTGAATTGATGAATGATGCTTATCTCTACACATTATACACCTACGGTTGGATTGACAATTTTGAAATCTATGGGCACCTAAGCAATTAAAGCACAATCGTAAGCGACGCGCTTCGTTGCGTCGTTCGTACGGAGACTTTTCGAGATAATTCGGACAGGTACCGATATAATGTCCTCCATTACAGAACGGGCATTATAATATAATCATACCAAGTGAATGAGAACGCTGTTCAAGAAATTCTACGAAGTCGTGAAAACTGGGAAACCGTTCCAATTTATTAATATCTGTTGAGGTTGCAGCAGCTCTAGAGATAGGCTGACGATCTTTGACACTAAGGTCAGCCTCCCACAGCTTAAGAGATTCAGGATCTAGGCGGCTGTCTAACACATGCACCAACCATATTCCCCAATGCTGTACAGGCATTTCAAGACTTGTCAGCGCGCGCACAACACGCTGAGCTTCATCGCTAAATGCACGCAAATCTTCTGCAGATTCCTTTTTCTAATATAGCAAATCCATCAAGGCAGTTAAGAGATTATTTACAGTCAGGCGGGGGTTGCAAAATCGGATTTCAAAGCTTGCCAGGTTGATAAATAATTCGCGTTGGTCGTAGCAACGTCTTTAACTAAATCAGCCGCGGAACCCGTGAGACATGATTTCAAATACTGCAACTTCGTCAAGTTGCTTAATTGCGAGTTATCAGGAACAAGAGAGAACAGGTCACAAAAATCCTCCCAATCTTCGTAGCAACCTGAAAATGTTGGGAGATCTAACTTGGGTAGTTTCGCGCTTCGAGAATTCAAGTCCGAACTGTCTTTGTCCATCGGTCCATGCGTAAGAGCAGAAGCATTTATCGATGACATATCGAATAAATTTAGAACTCGCAACATTTCGTTTTGAAGGGATTCGTAAGCATTTCCGATTTGAGCGAACACGTCATCAACTGTGTAAGGGTCGGTAGCGGCATTTTCCTTCACAATAATTTCAGCATGAGTCGCGCGAACCTCCTCCCAAATTTTTTCAACGAATTCGAGTCGCCTTTCGAAAATATTGCGCGTGAGGCTTTCCGGAGTGCCTTGCTCAAATCTCGCGTGTATCCGCTTAATTTCTGCCGCCCGGGAATCTTGAAGAGCCGTTAACCCTTTTAAGGATACCGGCGCCATGGTACTTCACCGTGTATCGCCACTTAAATCAAGACGGACATGGGAAATGTCCAAATAGAAAAGGAAGGGGATAGTGATCTTAACGCACGTGATGCTTACAAATTTTTACGAATTAAAAGCAAAACAGCAGATGAAGTTGCGTTAAATTCAAATTAAAGGCAACGGCCATACCACGCTGGAAACACCAGTTCCCGTTAGATCACTGAAGTTAAGCAGTGTTGGGCGCGGTTAGTACTTGGATGGGTGACCGTCTGATACTACTGCGTTGCTGTTGGCGGTGGTGGGTGTGGTGAGCCCACACTTGTAGTTATTTACTACAAGAAATTATCCACCTAGAAACACTACCCGAATCGGGTAGTGTCACGCTTACCCCTTGAGGCTCGCCGAAAGGGAAATGGCTTAATGGTATATAAAGGCAATACTCCATCTTCAAACGAAAGACAAATGATGAATAACCACAATAACGCCAAGATTGGATTCTCTAAAGACTCCACACTCTCTCTCCTATCCGGCTTCGAAGGACCAAAAATGTACGCAATTTAAGCAAACAAAAGGCAAATTCACAAATAATAATTAAAGATAGAGAAACATTTCAGAGGAGAGAGGTGGGCCAAGCAAAAAACAACCATGATTTCCGAGAACACAAACAAGATTTATTCGCCTGGCATAAAAACCCTCCACTTGGTGAGTGGAGGGAAAAGCCCTTTACAATTCTAATTTAGAAGTTTAGAAGAAACTCACCAACAGGCACAGTAATCCATCGTCCATACTAATTCATACTAGCAATTCGCAATACAAATCCCAGGTTGAAGGCGATCCAATCAAAGGGGACACACTTAAAAGAGGTCAGCTCTGACAAAGCATCACAAGAAAAAATGGAACAGCCACCTTTTTTTGTCGCGAAAATTAACACTCGAACAAACTCACAACGAGTTTCTAAACCAACAAGTTTATAAACCTAAAGTTTATATCCATACCTGCTCGAACAATAAGCCCGTCGTTGGTACAATAAAGCCCATACCGCTCGAATAGGATAAAAACAATATTTTCAACGTATTTCAAGAATAAAATCGAAATTAACTTAAATTTATATTACAGACATTATTTCGATCGAACACTTTCTTAATTTAATAAACAAATTATATAAACAAGTGTACGGTATCGGCATTTATAAGGAGAAAGAAATCATTTTTTGTGCATCCCCCCACACACGCATCGGTACTGTACAGTATACTTATATGCATAATTGATGAGAATTAAGAGAAAAACCTATTTTTTTCTCCTTATAAATTCCGACACTGTGCATTTGTTTATATAATTTGTTTATAAAATTAACAAATAATATGGGATGACAAAGTTTCATGTTCAAGCATCTCCTTGTTCGTAAAAGCAAGTTGTTTTAATGCAGAAATATAATTTCCAAGCCATCAAGCGATAATTTGGGTGTTTGTTAATATAACTGGTTTACAGCAATCAAGTTCACAAATAAACATAGCGATGCCAATCCAAGTGATGTGGGGTATATACAAATTTTAAGAAGGTCAACAAATAAAATTGAAATATTCGACATTTTATTCGCTATTTGCATCAACATAAAAATTTAAATACAGAAACATTCAAAAATCGGCTCTCACAGATCTCTTTAAAATTTAATGGAGAACTATTTTGAAAAAGAAAATCCAAAATCAGTCAAGAATTGCAGTCTAAAAGTTACTTTGGATTTGTTGGTCATATTTCGCCTTACTGTGGTCCAGTAGGATTGGTATATGAGATTTTACTTTAAAAACATCATCCAGCGAAGTAGGCGGTGGTAGAAATCTACTGCTTTCTTTTCGTGATATAAGCAATACTAAGTTTATACAGGGTGCGCTATATGAATCTGGTCAATGAAATGATTGAATAACTTTGTTAATTCTCAACCGATCGGCGTCATCAGATAGGCGCTTTACATTGAAAGTAATCCCTCAGTTGTGTTAACTCAGCGTGCATATAGGTCGTACTGCGCCCAAAAGCGACACAATTTGTCATTTAACTGCGTCGCTTTTGGGAGAAGAACGACCAAGACGCACGCTGAGTTAACACAACTGAGCGATTACTTTCAATGTAAAGTGGCACTATTTCGTCGCATTCTTTCGGTGTATATCGATACAGTCAAACCTCGTTTATTGCAACTCTTTCGAAATTTAAACATCTTGTTTTTTGCAACTCGAGAGGGCTATACTCATTGGCTATACGCAACATGTGACAATAAGTGGTGGGAGTTGGGGAAGTTGCGATAAACGAGTAGCTTGGCTTGCAATAAACGAGACTTGCAATAAACGAGTGTTGCAATAAACGAGGTTTGACTGTACATGGTTGAAATTTTACTGAATTGACATTTATAAAACGTGATTGATGACGCCGATCAGTTGAGAATTGTCAAAGTTATTCAATAATTCCATTGAATAGATTCAGATAGCGCACCCTGTATTTAAATAAACTGATATTATTTTGCAGATTAAGAAAAATATTTTATCTTGTGATATTTTACATGTACTAATTCAAATTTTATTCATCTCAAAACTTGTGACAAGAGGACGACCCTCGTTCTCCAGGAGCTGGATGTAATCCTGTGTGCCGTTCTGGCCCGCAGGAGTTTTTTTTACTGAGTACGTAAAATTTTGTGCTGACTACGAAATATTTGGGTATTCACCCCGACAAATATGAGGGGGTGGGGGGGGGGGGGTCGAGATATTCGCTTTTTTTTTTATTATTATTGCAATAGTCCTCTATAATTTTGGGTTTTTTGAAAGTTAAAATATAGCGTTGGCTAGGAAACCTATTTACGAAGAGAAATTTCCTCTATCATTTTTTGATTCAGTCAATTGTTAACATAACAAATAAACAATTACGTTGGAAAGGAGAACAAATAAAATTGTGCTTATTTCGATTGAAATATTGATTCCACAGCAAAAAGTTTCTAACAAAAGTTAGACTACTCCCAGAGGATAATTTTTTTCTACGACAACATTTTTTGATAAATATGATCAATTTCGACCAAACATCGATTAAAGAAATAACAAATTCAGAGCCAGAATAGAAAGCTTTAATTCTTTGTAGCAAGCCATTTTATCAACGAATTTCATAAGATAAAAGATATTCCTTTTTGGGTCTACTTAAACTTTCATGAAGAAAATTTCACTCAGATGTTTGACGTAATGTACCTTTAAGAGTTTCTAATAAAATCTTCTGGAAATTTATACATCAATAAAGTAAAGCTTCATTAAAAAATCAGCAGCAGCTAGTTTTAGATTAAATAATAACACTTTGCGCTATAAACACTAATGAACAAAGTCTCGATTTCAGTTTCTAATAATCGCTGAGACTTGTAATAAGGCTGAATAATTTTCATACAAATTAAGTTATAAAATGGCTTTATTTTAATATTTCTATTACTTATACTTTGTTTATTATTAAAGTTTATTTTTTGGTTAAAACTTAATAGATGCTTTTTGCTGCATGGGGTCTCCATAAAGCGTCCCAAATTTTTTCTACGCCACAGGCGTAAACTTGCCAGTCTTGCAAGGGTCTGTCCCTCCTTGCTCGATATCCGCCAGCTCCTTAGAAGACCGACGCGTTTACGTCTTCGGCGTAGAAAAAATTTGGGATGGTTTATGGAGGGCCCATGCCGCTTCCAAAAAACTATCCTTAATAACAGCAATAAGGATCCATTACAATTTAACCATAAAAAGAAACTTTAATAATAAACAAAAGGAAAGTAATAGAAATATTAAAATAAAACCATTTTTAGGGTTTCGTCGCCCCGGGCTGAAACCCTTATGGTTTCGGTCGGGTGGCCGTCTGTCCGTCCGTTCGTCGTACAAAAGAGCATAAGTGCCAACATTTGGCACAGCTAAAGGGCATAAGCGCCAACATTTTTTTTCATAAAATTTTGTTTGCATAATTCTTTTTTCAAAAATTCTTTTCCAACAAATTTTTTCCACAAAATTTTTGTTCAAACATTTCTTTTTACAAAATTAAAAAATATTTTGTTTCAAGATTCTGTTAAGACTCAAATTAACGTCTTAATAGGCTACAATATTGATTAAAATTATTCAGATTTATCAAAAGTTTCTGCGTTTATTAGAAACTGAAAACGAGACTTTGTTAATTATTGTTCATAGCGCAAAAAGTTATTATTTAATATAAAACTAACTAATGCTAATTTTTTAATGAAGCTGCATATTATTGATGTACGAGTTTTCGAAAGATTTGATTTAAAATTGCTAAAGGTACATCACGTCAAAGTATGTGCATTCAAAAATGTGCATTAACTTGTTGAATATTAGGGGTGTGCCAAATTGATTCGGGTCGGGTTTTGTGCGGGCCGGAACAGATCGGGTTTGCGGGTTGGCCCGCAGGCCTGGATTGCACCCGACAACCGGCAAACCCGCACCAACCCGCGGAACCCGCATTTACCGCGATAACGAGGATTTCAACCCGCAAACGCGCAATAAATTCACAATCAACTTAAAAACCTGAAAAGCTTCGTAAATATAATATTGACCCAAATAAAACCCTTTTTACGGTTTTCGTAGCCTCGGGTTGACACCCTTGTAGTTTCGGTCAAGTGTACGTCCGTCCCTCCATCGTCATTTTTTCCTGCTAAAACCAAAAGATTGGCACTCAAAAACGGGCATGAGCGCCAAAGTTTGGAACTCCAAAGGGCATAAATGCTGATTGGATATTATTACGGATGGTAATGCCGAGGAGGGAAATGGGAATTGGAGTGCCGAGATGGGGTTATACGCCAAAGACGAACTCGTTTTATTTCGGTAAAAGTAGTGAGTCTTTATTATCACTTACATCGTAGAGACGACCGAAGGCCTTTTGGCCATTGCCGGCGGCTGTTACGTAGGTGGGCAAGGTGCCAGACGAAAGAAAAGATGAAGGGGCGAAAGGCCCGACGAAGGCCGACGGAGATGTCCGGCTTGGTCCTCAGAGAGTAGCTTCGGTTGGCAGTCCAGGTCCTTTGGTTGCTTATCACAAGGCACAATAGTTCCCAGGTGGGCATGGTGATTTTCGAGAGTGAACGCGCTGAGTAGATAGAAAAAAGGCGCGACAACGATCAAGGCAAGCGTGCCGGTTAAATAAAAGACACGAAGATTCACTATAGGGGTAAGCGTCGTTCGAGGTGACGAAACAAGTTGAGTCCACTAACGGTGGAACAAGACTGACTCTTCCCGGCGACAATGATCGCGTGGTATGAAACCTCGGGACCCCTCGGGGGGTTTCGTCATGGTTCGGGTGCGACCCAGCGTTTCTTTCGTGTGGGGTCGTCCCGAGTTTACCCTGTTGTAACTATTCTGTTACAATATGCGAAAGTGTGTCAAAATTGTAATGCAAAATTTGACCCTGGCATACACACATTCTCACAGAGCAAGTCAAATAACAGCTTGGAAAAATGCGTAACGTCATCCCAATTGAGTAAAATTTATTGAAATTCTGTTTAACTAATAATTGTTGTAAAATTCGTAAATGCGCTTTGATTGCGGGTTGAATGCGGGTTGTCGGGTTGATTGCCGGTCTGCGGGTTAACCCACAAACCCGACCCGACCCGAACCAGCCCGTACAAAAAACGATTCGATCCGCATCGGTTAGGTAATTTGTTTTGCACACCCCTATTAAATATAAACATTTCAATTATATTTTCTTCGTGAAAGTAGAAGTAGACTCAAAAAGGAGTGTTTTTATCTTTTGAAATTTGTTGATAAAATGGCTTGCTACAAGGAAAAACATCTTTCTATTCTGGCACTGAATATGTTTATTTCTTTAATCGATGTTTTCTCGAAATTTATCACGTTTATACACAAATTTTGTCTTAGAAGAAAGTTCTCTTCTAGAAGAGGACTAACTTTTGTTAGAAACTTTTTTCTGTGGTATCAATATTTCAACCAAACTGCACAATTTTATTTTTAAAGTACAAGTCCGATAAGTTGCCATCCGATAAGTGTACTCTCCCCTTAAAACGTCATCACACGCAATGCACGCACACTAATTGGGGTTCTCCCACTACGTGTGCTATTTTGCTTATTATTTGCGCATCATTCTTACGCATGCGCACCCCTAATATCGTGCTTCTAGAGGGGGCATCCTATAGGTCCGAAATTCCTGGAATTTTCCGCCCCTACAGCCCCGAAATGAGAAACTTATCGTACTTCTACTGTACTTATTTTTCAACGTAATTCTTAATTTTTCATGTTAAAAATTGACCGAAACAAAAAATGATAGTGGAAATATCTCTTCGTAAATCGGTTTCCTAGCCGACGCTATAATTTAAAATTAAAAAAACCCAAAATTATAAGAGGTCTATTGCATTAATTGAAAAAATTTTAAACGCGTATATCTTGAACCCCTCACCCCCCTTTCAGGATGGCCACCTACCAGTATCGGTCGATAAACGCTTACTGGTCACGCCATCATATACTAAAATAAAAAAGTACGTACCAATTATATTTTTAATATCAGATTCCTTAGCTTGGGCAACCCGTTTTTCCTCAGAAGGTAACATTGATATAGAAGAGGAACGTACAATCCTCATATCACTGCCATTGTAGTTGTCAACTGACGCGTCAGTTCGATTATCCTGATCTTGTGGACATAGCTCCACTGCTGATCGGATTGATTGAATCCAATGATGTTTGTCTTTGGGCTTCTGAACCTTCAGTTCAAACATTTCGGGTTCCGATGGATTACTACTTATAAGGTAAATTCCTCTAGATTCTTGTCCGGCCTTTTCACGAACCAGCAATCTTTGTAGAGACACGACACCGGCTTTATTGTCAGGCACAAAAAAGGCGTATTTCTGATCTCTGGTTTCAGCCAGAAAAAACAACACGTCTGAAAGTACTACAACAACAACTGGGGCCATTTTTCCTCTACCTTGCATTAAGTACGCTGTCCCTTCGAATTTTAAACTTCGATTAGATGCCAAAATATCGGACTTTTTGAATTTAAGATCACGGTATATTGCATATGATTTGGCATCAATCCTATAAAAATAAAAAGTTATTGTTAAGTGACAAGGTAATCTGTAATATCATCAGGGTTGGCAACGATTGATCATCAGATGAGATTTTTCACTAAACACGGAACAAAACTCGACAATATCGATTTGAGGTTAACCTCTGAAATTTAGATAATTTTACGTAATTTCGTACTCTCCCAATTATACCAGGCACATTTTTTTCAGTACATAGAATAATTGGGAAATCGCATAAGTTAGAAGTTATTTTAAATGGACACACCTATTATAAATCTCTAATTTTCTATCCTCTCGTTCCTTATCAGCGACACAGGAATCCACATCTGCCAAAATTACTTTAACGAGACTCAAAGCTTTTCTAAGATTATCTGCTTCTTCAGGTGCAACGCCAGTCTTAATGAGTGGTTCAACGAGCAGTGGATACTTTGTAAGGCGTTGCGTGACGAAGAGAATACACTCAGGAATACCTTTTTTCTTAAGTAAAGGATTCGTCTGAAAAAATTCGGAGAGGAACAGTTACGTAGATCAGAAAAGATAGGTTTTAATTAAATAACGGAACAAGGAATTGGTTGTATAACAAACCTGACAATGACGAACAAAACGTGCGAACCGCGTATCCTCCCTCAGATAATATTTATACGCCTCGACGGCATCTCTGTGACGACTGCAAAAATCTCCATATGCGCTTTTCATACGAAAGGCATTTTCACCCGAAAATTGATCGATTAGGATATCAGCGATGGTTGGCACAACTGCATTCGTATTCTGTCGTCTTCGCAACTTCAGTAAAAACCGTAAATGAATTTCTATTAGGTCGTGTAACCTAGGAAACATGCGATCTATGACTGTGGTCGTCATTTGAAAATGATGACGAAGGCCTTCGACAAATATCTTCTCCATGGCGAGTAGTACCAAGCAATGATGCTTCTCAGTTAGCACAAATTCGTAAATGTGTTCTTGTCTCTTCACTTCTCGTTCACAATTACCAACTAGACGTAGCGCTATATTACGACCTATAGCTGCACTCCATGAATCCGGTTCTTCTCTGCCTAGACCCAATTCAGGATCTAAATCTTCGAGGATATCCACATTAAACTGTCGGGCGTCTTCACCAAAATCGAATTCCTCGTAACCACTGAAAATAGATAATAATTACGGACTGCAATACGTTTTTTTACTTCTCCAATTCGATTTTTTAAGAAAAATGTTCTATTTATTGGGCTACTGTGTTATGTTTCACGAATGCGTGTATCTTCGTGTGTCTTGAGGACACGAAGCGACCCAAAAATGACAACTCTCTGCATCCATAGCGCAAGAGCCTCTGCATGCTTTTGCAGGTGGACATGGCTTCGAGGATATGAAACAGAGATAGCTTCGCATCTTTGAGTTACGTTAGTTAATAATATTCTAAAATATTCACAGAAAATAGATATACCTTTTTTTGCGAAATCATGTTACCGGGATTGTCTACCATTCCTCTGGACCGACGAAAACTAGTGAATAATATGAATAACAGTAAGCTGTCGATACAAATTCAGACAGTGACATTTAGTTCTGTTCACCGAGCTGACTGATTGTCAGTGCATCATTGTTTATGCTTTCGTTTTATTCTTCAAAAATCGTATGCATTAAGTTGATGTCACAACTAAGCGTTTCATTCCTCTGGCATGTTCAATTATTATATAATGAAAGTGAATCACTGTGTATATTTTCAAGTAAGACTATTGGACACCAACGATATTATATTGATCATACGAATACGAATCAGAGGTTTTTAAGTGTAAACAAAATTTTTATTTTTTAAATTTCTTCCCTATAGAAAGATCATTTTGGGAGAATTACGCATATCAGGATGATTCATTTTATAAGGCAACAAAAATCGTTTTCGAATCTGAACACGCACATTAATTTAAAATGTACCTTTTTAGTCCACAAATTTTACAACAATAAAGAATTCAAAATCGGGTATCATTTAGAGGTACCCTAATTGAGTTTTGTCTTCTTTATTGATTTTTTTTTGTTTTTATTATTTTCTCAATGCCCAAAAAATGCATGTATTAAATTTGTGTACATATAGAATTATCTCCTTTTACTTTACCATCAGTTTACATCATACAAAGAAAACTTTTAAACTCATTTTTAAAGAAAATAATAATTTTATCTTACTT
The DNA here is from genome assembly GCA_932195095.1 of Andricus curvator. Lineage (NCBI taxonomy): Eukaryota > Metazoa > Arthropoda > Insecta > Hymenoptera > Cynipidae > Andricus > Andricus curvator. The sequence goes on from CAKNYM010052426.1 coordinate 127,167, forward strand.
ACTTCATATCTTTCTATAAGAAGTTGACATGCGATGCGCCAATTATAAAATACATTAAGTAAATTTAAAAAAGTTACTTATTATAGAAAAATGTGAAATAAGAAATTTTTCCTTAACCCTCCGTTAGACGCAACCCTAAAACTTCCTAGTTTAGACGCAATGTGCCTGACAGGCCACCTGTATTCATTCGAGAAGCACATCAGAAATGATTGTTATAGAAAGTTATCTCAAGGTTTTTGGGGTCGCTGATTACGATTTTGATGTTGAAATTGCAAAATTCAAAATGGTGGATCCAATATGACGACTATTGAAAGGCAGAATCGCAGAATTAGCGATTTTTTTTTTCAACTCATCTGAAACTTGATGTACGGGAGTTTTTGGGATCGTTCATTACGATTCTGACGTTAGAATTGCAAAACTTAAAATGTTGGATCCAATATGGCGACTATTGAAAGGCAGAATCACCGAATTTGCGTTTTTTTAATTGCACCTCTTGTTATGAATTTTCCCTGCGGAATAAATAACACTTTATTAGTGACTCAAAAAAGCTTCGTATACTGATTTTCGTTGGAATGAAATAAGTTTTCGAAAATACTGTCAGCCATATTGCATCCGCCATTATGTTTTTTGTAAAAATGACGGCAAATATATTATCATCGACTCATGGGACTCCAGTGTGACGATTGTCATCGAAATCGAAAAAGCTGTTCATACAAGTGTCCGCCATATTGCAACCACCATTTTTGACATCAAATTGACATCAAATTCTTTATTGGCAACCCAAAAACCCCTGAGAGTGAAATTTCAAGTTTCAATTATGAAAGCTTCTCTTTTTGTTAATTTGTGGGCGACTTCGTCCGCTCGGGTGCAACCTGGCATGTTTGAAGGATTACAGTGACATTTTACCTAGTCTGGCATAAAACTTATTAAAGGTTTTCGAAAAAGCTTATATTGATTAACGAATACTAAGAAGGTCAAGCACCTGTGCGCTCTGTAGTACGAGAGATGTGCGAAAACAGCTTGAGGTGGCCTGTCAGGCCGGTTGCGTCTAACGGAGGGTTAAAAATGAGTAAAAATTTTCATTATATTATTTGCAATAATGGTAATATAAAAGGGGATAACTTCGTGTGCATACAAATTTAATACATACAGTTTCCAGGCATTCAGAACATAAAAACAACAACAGAAAACAATCATTTTTATTAAAAAAATGTTGACTGAAAAGGTACAACTCAAGCTAGTGTGCGTGTTCAGATTCGAAAATAATTTTGTTTGTAATTACCCTAATTCCACTGGTTCTACTGAGAGCCGGAGTCCTTTTCATAGATAGACAGTGGGACCCAGCGGTTGTTTTTTAACCTGTTTTTTACAATTAAATATACATGCATGGATACACACACACACAGACACATATAATTAAAATAAAATAAATAAAAATAAGGTTAAACGACGTGATCACAATGACAGGCCTACAAAACCCTCATGTGTCATGAGGACACGAGGCGACCCAAGGATGACAGCTTTCTGCATCCATCTCGCAAGTGCCTTGGCATGTTTTTGGCACGTGAGTATGGCTTTAAGGTTACGAACTAAAGATAGTTTTGCACCTCCGAGAGCACCGATCACAAGGGCAATTGCTTTAACGGAATATTGTGGGTAGAGTCGTTGCAGCTCCATTTTAAGGTCTTGATACTTCTCCTCCTTTTCCTTCTCCTTGGCAGTGATGCTGTAGTCGGCCGGAACCGGAGAATTATATCATAATTATAATAATAATTATAATAAATAATATGAATAATTATAATAAAAGCTGTACTCGAGTGTGCAATGAAGACTGCTGTCAGAAAATCGTAGTTCCAGAAAATTTGGTACTTCGCTTATCTCCCATGGAGCGTTGGGCAGGGCAGGGTTGCGGCCAACACCGTGAGAGCGACAAAGATGGTAATAAAGCACTCTGAGGGCCGCATTATGTCTGTGGAGATACTTTGTTCCCGCGTGAGTGGGGCACCTGTATAGTACGTGTTCTTGATACTCAACGTGTGCATGACACGGTTTGTACCTACCGCTGGTAACTTCTTGACGTAAAGTGCGGTCTCGGTATACTAAGGTGGAAATGACACCGTCCTGGCATAGGAAAATGAAACTCCCTGTACCTGAATCAAGTCCTGATGTCCTAAGGAAAGCAAAAGTTTGCTCCTTCGACAAGGACTATTTTTCTATATTTATGTGGAAGTTTTCGTGGATTTTCTTGTCCAGTAGCATCCAGAGGCAACTAGATGGATTAATTCACTTTCCTCACTTCTGATGTTAAAATTCAGGCCAAAGGTCTCGGCCGCCTGCTCCGCGGCTTTGTAAAGGAACGGTCCTTTTACAATCATCTTGTTTTTCCTGACAATTTTTAGGAGAGGATCTCTTCTATTTGCAACGATGTAAGCTGTACTTAGAACAATTAGGCTATGAAGACATTGAAGAATCAGAAGTCCACGTCCGGCTTGATGGCGTGAAATGTATAATCCCGGAACGGACGAATTGATATGCAAGCTCTTATACATATGCATGATCTTACGCGTGGCGATATCAACGGCCGTAAGCTCGTTTTTCCTCCATTGAACTACCCCAAACGAGTAGAGTAGAACCAGGACAGCAAGCACGTTAGTCGCAGAATGAGTGACCTTATACTTGCGATGATTAGTGTCGCCGCAGAGGTACCTAGGAGAATTGCGTAGTACTCGTACGAGAGATAGAGGCAGAAGTGTGAGGTAAAAGATAATTTCCAGATAAGATAGTAAGCCTAGTTTTGCAAAGCGGCATCAATCTCTCTATGCAACTCACTAGATATGGTGTTACATACCAAGAAGGGTAGTGAGGTTGATATGGTATGCCGGAGGAACCCAGACAATCAATTAAGGGTGAACCTTAATTGTGTTATTTTTATTGCGGGATCGCTGAATCTTGCCTCCGAAGAGGTGCCTTTGCTTCCATGATTTTCGTAGGTTATTAAAGGATGTAAATGAATCTTGAACACTTGTAATTGAAGTCAGTCAAAAATACGTTGAAATATATTTTAAATGTAAGCCTTTTAACCATACTCTTTTACCCTTACATACTACCACTGGACTGTCATGCGATGACAAGTCAGTGGGCAAAACCAACATTTAGATGAACAGATTTGTTCATTAACGCAAATGGAATTTCTTGAGTGAAATTGCCTACAATTCTTCGATTTTATTTAGAATTGGAACCTTATGTTTTCCCTTGGGGGGCGGAAACGAACGGAGACAGAGAGAGTTGACAGAGGAGAGCACACATTACGAATACAGGATAATCATTGAAAGATAGTAATAAATACTCTAACCTGGTGGTTACCCTCAGGGTAATGCGACTCTTGAATTGGAACGCGGAACACTCTACACTCCACACTTCGCCCGTCACTCCCGACACACCGCGTCGCGATTGTCGGCCACAGGTTTTCACAATATTGACCCAATGTTATACCGTCTATTACGTAGAATCATTCCGGCTATACTGATGTGGACTTATTAATCGGGATGATCCACGCACAAGTCACTCGACTTTCTAGTCATTTGAATACTCCCTTCTAAGCCGTTTGCACAAAGCGGGTTTTAGCTGGTTGAGTAGTTAGCCCCACGCAGAAGGATTGCACACAGTCTCCTATATTGGCCTTCTACTTCAACGCTTTTGTGGTAATTAACGCCGCATAAACCCTCACTTGCCGAATTTCCCTCTTTGAAACTAAGCCTGCAGGGCGACAATGCACGACGCGACACGTGTGAGGAAAAGCGGACGGAGCGAGGAAACATCGAGTGTTCCCTATTCCAATCGGGTTTTTACCTAGCAAGGTAAGAGAGCTGGTCAGCGAATGCTGGCGACACAGGGCTGTGATCAGCCTCGTCGCCTACTTGAACATAGAATTTGGTGGGGTTTGTTGCTGATGTTGCACTTGGACTTTACTTAGCGAATGTAGGAATGAAAACCGGACGTGGTTTACGTGACTACAAAATGCTGACTGAAAAATGTTTAAGAATAAGGGAGCGTCCATAAATTACGTAAGACGTTTGAGGGTGGGGGGGGGGGTCACCGGATTTCTTACTAAATCTTACGAAGGGGGAGGTGGAGCTCAATGATTATCTTACGTAAGATTTAAATGGCTTATTCACGAATAAGAAACGTATAAACGCGTCGTCAGTTGTAACAGTGATAAATCATATTTGAATTATCGATAGTCACGAGAATATCGATAACGATCGATAGTTATCGACTTCGAGAGGGACAACTTCTCTTCTGTTTATGCGGCCATTTTGCGTTCAACGTGAACTGGAAACAATGGAAAAACGTGGAACGCATTCAAAGATTGTTCAAATCAAGCGTGAATAATATTGAATTAGTTATAAGTGCCAATTAACGATCAGAAAATGTCGCAAAAGGTTTACGCTTCGCTTTTCAAATCGTGGGTCGAGTGTTATTCAAATAAAACCCGACAATTATGTCAAATAGAATGCAACATGTACTGGAAAGAGCAAAAAGATAAATTTGGGAAAGATAAAAAAGGATTGGAAAAAAGTGTTTCGAATAAAATAAGCGAATTGAAGCAAGAAGCAACAAAAAAATCTAACCAACTTCAGTTTTTTCTCAAGCAGGTGAATAAAATATAATTTTTCATTTTTAGTGTAATTGTTTTCGACGAACATTTTTCTTTTAGCCCTTGTGTGCATACCCCGTGTGCACCCGTGTGCCCATCGCTGTAGATTTTTGCATTTAATTCGAGTACAAATTAAAATTTCGCTCGGGGCCTCTGAATCATCGTTATCTAGCTCAATTCTAAGCTAATGGTTTATTGGGAATTTATTTAGATTTATTTTCTGCAAAAATAGTCGACTTCAAAGTATACATACGTCGCTGATACACCCAGGGTACCCATGTACCCACCATATAAAAATTCAACTTTGAGTGGATTATAATTATTTCTTATCAAGTCATTTGATTCATGCACGTTGAATGTATTGAGTAATATTATAATTAATAATAATTTAATGAATTAATAATTAATTATTAATTATTCGTTACATTCTGTGTGCGGAAACCCCACGTGCAATATTGTGTGTCGGGTTGCAGCGTAACCTTTCCATTCGTGAGATCCGCGAGTAACAGCAGGTGAATTGTTTTAGTGTTTTGTGTATTTTAAAGTGTTTTGTGTCTTTAGCACTCACTTCTGATGTTGATTTATTGGAATAAAACCAAAGGAAAAGATTTGTATCGCATAAATATTTAAAAAATTGAAAAAAGAGACGTGGGTACACGGGTACCCTGGGTATGCGGACAACGTGGGTAAAGTTGGGTGTGCACACAAGGGTTAATTTTAACGCCGTTTTTTTCCCCATTTGCATTAAGTCCAGTATGCAGACACCTCCTAAAGTGCAGATTGCAGTCGCACCTTCGACTTCTTCAAGTGATTCGCAAAAGCCTTCGAGTTCATCGAAGGAAACTCCCAAGCTTCCTGGATCATCAGACAAATCACAGGTTTTTTTAATGACTTTAATGCCTTTATGTGGTCCAATCTCCAAAAAAGGAAAAAAAAATATTGCTGAAAAATTAATTGCATTTTAATGGGTATATATTGATATTTCTTGTATTGCAAAATTTTAGTTCTTTTTTTAATACCGTTTTTATTATTTTTTTAAAGCCTTTAAAAACTCAATTTTTCGAAAAAAAATTCGAAATTTTTTTTTTGATGTTCCTGGTTATTCTACAATCCGTCAATATTTTTTTAGATTTTTTTCTTTGATCAATGCGTAAAGAAAATTCTTTGGCTAGGCCCTTTGAAATTTCATTCAACGTGAATACGTTTCCAGGATTCCCAACCATCAGTTATCTTCAAAAAGCCAGCCCAAGAGGAAGTGCAAAAGAATATCCAGATATTGGAGAGTGAACTGCACAACACTTTACTCAAACGCGACGCTGGTTTAGGAGGTGAAAACATTGATGAAGTGATACAAAAATTGAAGAAAAATCTTAAAGATGCAAAGAAATTACACGATACTAAAAAAATAAACGCTGAATATCAAAAAGCTTTTAGAGTCAAAAGACAAGCGGCCATGAAAGAAATTGTCGCAAAAGATCCATCATTGATAAAACATCTTAGTGTACCAGGTAATCCTGGACGCCCTAGCTTAGAAGACGATCAACCAGAACTTCTGCAAGTGCTAGCAGAGATCGCGCAGTTTGACGGTGGTGCGGATGATCGCCGACGCACGGAAACTATTCGAAGCTGCAAAACTCTCGATGATCTCGTCCAAGAATTGAAGCTGTAAGGATTTATTGTTTGTAGATCCGCTACTTACATTAGACTTCTTCCAAAAAACTCTTCTACGATTGAAGGCAAGAGACAGTAAAGCAACCACGGATCTTCACAAAAGCCACGAGGATTCTCAATTCTGTACTGCTTCTATACGTGCATTGGAATCACTCGCGTCCATTTTGGGACCAAATCAAGTTTTTTTTATGTCACAGGTAAATTTGCAGCCAGTAGGAACATTTAATGAATAATAAAAAAGTTGAATAGTACGTTTTCAAAGATGTATGAATGTAAAATTTTTTATTCAAATTATTTCATTGTCCATCCGATCTAATTTTGATTGAGATCACTTGGATCAAACGTAAATTACTGTGAAAAATTTGTTTTGAGGTAGAAAGTATATTTTACAGGATGACAAAGCTCGAGTGCCCATTGGGAAAACCGCGGTGGAAAAGCAAGCACCGTTTTTAATGCACATGGAGTACAGAGTGCGATTACCAGACCATGATTGGGTTGTAGCAGAAAAACATAAGTTAATTCCATATGTGTATGCTCCAATTATAATAATAAATGGCGGAACGGGAAAACCTGAAGCTATTACATACAGTGGGCCAACTTATGTTGCTATTCGCTCTGGGAAGCACTCATCTTCTTGAGCGAAATCTCATGGTGCGGATTTTGATCAATTACTTGAGCTAGAAGAATTCTCTGGTTCAAGCAAAACTTCAGAAGGACTTGTGAAGCCAGTCATAATCATCACTGCTGATGAGGGGCCTGATGAAAATCCCAGATACCCAAAAGTCATCGCTCAGGCTATTGCTCATTTCAAGAAATATGATCTGGATGCCATTTTCGTAGTCACCAATGCACCAGGAAGAAGTTGCTTTAATCGAGTAGAGCGCCGCATGGCTCCACTAAGTCATCAATTGTCCGGGCTGGTAATTCCGCATGATTCATTCGGTAGTCATCTAAGCGAAATCGCAAAACAATTGACGAAATACTGGAAATTCGCAATTTCGAAGCTGCAGGGAACATTTTGGCGCAGGTATCGATCGTTCCTATTAGAAATTTAAAAATCTTTCATAGAAAATGCATATGCTGCATCTTAACAATTTTTGCTTCAGGTATGAAATACCCTCGTAATAGATGGCGAACAAGTTGTCGCAGAGTACATTAATTCAGACGAGAACTTTGATGAAAGTGAAAAACTTGATCACTCACATGACTGGTATCGATTGCACGTGCAAGAATCTCAGTATTTATTGCAAATCCGGAAATGTACCGATGAATCTTGCTGTTCAAAAAGTCGAAGCAGCTTGCGTATGATTTTACCAAGCGGTTTTTTGACACCCCCTTGCCTTCTTCAACAAGAAAATTTGCTTTGGATTCCCTCCCCAATAGATGACCAAAACAGCAACCAATTTTGTCCTTTATTTCTTCGCTTAGCATTAAATTATAATTGTTCAAGAGTACATCCACAGTTTAAAACCATGCCTTACGATTTTTTTTGTCCATCGCTCGCAAACGTGTTGGCTGATCGAGTTTGTGATTTTTGTGGTCAGTACTTTGCTAAAAAAACGCTATAATGCATACAAAATTCCATGGAAAAGACAGTGCTCGTACTTATATGATTCAACCAGTTTCAATTTTAAAACGCAGACAGGGGCAAAGTCTTTGCATTCTCAAACAATCGGAGATTTGTCAAGTTGCAGAGTGGCATGAGGACGAGGATATCGATGTTGAACACGAATGTGAATCAGAAAATTCAAAAGACGAACCAAGTGTGCCACTTGTAGGCAGACTGGTAGGCAGACTGGTTGCAAAGTGCATGTACTAACGATGACTGAACTCTTTTTTTTTGTTATGAATTTATCATTAGAAAAAAACGTGATAATTGCGGCAATTTAAATGTTTCTAGTCCACTAATTGGCAATTTAGTGGTTAAGTTTTTCCTCATTCATGAAGTGCAATGTTCTGATGTATTATGTAGAGGAGAGTACCCAAATATGAGATTGCCGGAATTCTATGGACTGAATTAAAAATTAATGTAGGTCATTTTGAAGGGAATTTAGTTTGCGATAAGGTGCTCATAATATGAGATACCCCCAGGAAATCGCTAATAAAATGCAAAATAAAGTATTATTTTTTATGAAAAACTTTATTCTATGTTTCCGAAGTATAAACTCACTGTTATTCAGATATATTCAGTTTTTACAGTAGTCACAATCCCATTTTTAACCAGTTTCCCCAGCGCAGCCAGAGTGTGTCCAGCTGGAGCAGGATATGCATTGTACCACAGGTATCTCATATTATGAGAACCTCACCGTGCAACTATTCACTTACTACGCGTAACCTGTACATGAAAAACTTGAACACTGTCGATACTTTCCTACTTAGTTATTCAATCCCTATCCCTCCAGGCCAACTTTACTGCTAAATACTTATTTAATAGATAATAAATAGGGTTTAAAGACTTACCATCCAAGAACTCGACCATCACCGATTTCGCAAAAAGTTCGCTTATAATCTTTAGAAGCAATATAAAAAATTGACTTTACCACGAAATTACTTTTTCTTCAAGAGCTACAAGTTAGTGATAGAACCAACACAATGCGCCTCTTAGTTTAGCTGAAACCCCGCTATCTCATATTACGAGAATATCTCATATTCGGGTACTCTCCTATATAACCTTAATGAATATAGTAATATAATACATCACAAGAAAAAAAAAGGTTTTTAATGTCTTTTTTTACCTTATAAGTCTTACGTAAGATTTCGGGAGGGGGGGGGTGTCCGAGAATCTTACGAAATCTTACACGGAGGAGCGGGAGGGTATAAAAAGTTGTAAACTCGTCCTAAGTAATTTATGGACGACCCCTAAGCAGTTTTGCAGGGCACGTGCAGTGTGCACTGTTGCTATACCGGAAATTTGAATATTAATTAAATTTGTATTTAATAATCAACAACAATTCCTGACTCCTAGGATGTATAAATCCACCTTCCAAGTCAGCTAAGGATAATTGTAATATGAGGTTTTTACGTCCAAGAAAAAGGGATATTTCACTTGTACAATTATCGATAACTGATAACTCAATAGTTTAAATTCGATATCCTCGAAATGATTGGGATCGAACAAATGGATCAGTGTTTCTAATAACTTATTTCCTGTTAGGATGAAATAAGGATTGTGATCAATTATTATATAAATAAATTATATATATATATTCATTTATATACATATATATTACATATATATATATATATATATACACTTATACAGTTTAGATAACAACGTTAAGTAAATTTTGAAGGTGTTAGGTTTCTTGGTTAGCTTCTGATTAAATTTTGACAGATGTTTTATTAATTAATTTATATGACTAATTTGTTTATTAAAGATGTTTAACAAACAATTGTCCCTTTTGTAAAATAATTATTTGATTTGAACTTCCCAAGAGTTCACTAGCAGGGAATCGAACCTACTAGTTTCCTAGATAGTGGAGAGTAGGGTTAAGATTCCTTACTGTAAGGACTCAAACCTGCCTTGGTGATAAACATCGATCAATTGGTCCATTGAAGATGGTAGCTAGGATTAATATTGATCATATACTTTTTGAAACTTTTGCAATCAGGCTAATATTTCAAATTTAGGTATCTTGTAGAATTTTATGAGTTTTTTTACTCTTTAGTAAAATTAACTTTATTAACAATCTCCATTGTTAATTAACATTTTTCAGTTGCGTTGAGACACAAAATTATCCGGATGGTAGGAAGGCTAGGAAGTGGCATTATTCTATAGGCGGGGATGGAGGCTGATACGCGCCACTGCTCATCAACACTGTACATGATTTAGCGTGGTCATTGTCTTGCGACTCTAATGTGTTTATCTGCTCTCTCTCTCTCTCTCTTTCCTTATCTCACCGGTCTTATGTGAGCTAGTGTATTACTACGGGAAGTGCAACCACATTGACCACGGCCATGCACTCTAGCAATTGTGTAGGCTGTGGGGACAAGCAATTGAAAATGATTTTTCAATTGTCCACCCCCCACAGGGCTCACCGTAACAATAGATGAACCTTCAAGCTTTTTAACAGACAGATGTTAAGTGTCTGAGAGATTGAATCGAAAGCTTTTCGGGGTTCAATCCAGGCCATCGACAGGGTGCGCTGATGGGCTGCTGCGTCTTTGCAGACGCACCTGTCAATCAGCAGGTTCTTTCAAACCCTTCTTTAGATCCACGATGTTTGTACATCTCTCTCCACACAGGCTCAAATCTTCAAATAATCCTGTCGTTTAGGACAGCTGTAAAGATCTTACACAGCGTGTTCAAACAAGTTGTTGGCCTGTAATTCTATGGGTTAGACAAGTCGCCTTTCTTCAGTAGGAGTACAGTGCGTCGTAACAACAGCCAGTGTCGAATGGGCGTCTCCGACTTTAAATATAAGGTGAATATGCGGGCCAGATTTTGGTGTGTAAAAGTATATATACAGGGTGTCCCAGTCCTCAAGGTACATTTTTATATTTTTAAATTCCCTATAAAAAATGGAATCGAAAATAATAAGAATTTGTTGAAAAGTTAATGAATAATGAATAATTGATAAATAAAGTTTAACTAATCAGAAGCACGCGTTAGGTGGACGACAGTTCATTTGTCATTGACGAGAGTCTGTGCGCAAAAAATCTGAGGCCGTGCAATTTAAAATTTTCGGGAGGTTGTGAATGTTAATGGTGCAACTTCACACGGCAACTGCACACGTTGAATTATTTTAACTTTTTTCAAGCATTTTGAATGCTGTAGAATTTAAACGAATTTTTAGAATTCACTTGCACTTCTTTGAACTCTTTTAAAGCTTTTTTTTAATTCTCTTGAAATATTTACCATGAATTATTTTGAATTTCTCCAAGTCTTCTGTATCCTCTGAATTCTCCTTAATTTTTCTGAATTGTCGACATTCTTTTTAATTCACTGAAAGCTTTTGAATTCTCTGAATTCTTTTGTATTCTCTGCATTCTTTTGAAATTCTCTAAATTCTTTTGAATTCCGTCAATTCTTTTAAACTCTGTGTATTCTTTTCCACTCTGTGAATTCTTTTCAATTCTCTGAATTCTTTTCAATTCTCTAAAACTTTCTGAATTCTCTGAATTCTTCTCAATCCACTGAATTGTTCTGAATTCTCTGAAGTAATCTATCATCTAAATTCTCCGAGTTCTTCTGACTTCACTGAATTCTTTTAAATTCTTTAAATGTTCTGATGATGAAAATGGTGTATTTCCGAAACGTTGGGTTTTTAAGATTTTAATAAACTTGTCCGATAGAGTTGATACAACTTTGTTGTTCTTTTTTCTCCTATTTTGGATTCTCAGACGTTAAAGACTCTTATATAAATTCTTTGAATTCCTCTGAATTCGCTGAATTCTTCTGTATTCTTCTAAATTCTTTGAATTCTTCCGAATTCTTTTGAATTCTCTGGATTCCTCTGAATTAACTGAATTATTTTGAAAGTTTCTAACTCATATTGATATACACATATTGATATACATATCTTTTGAAATTTTTAATTCTCTTGAAATCTTTAGAATTAACGTTGCATTATTCTAACTTCCTTCGAATATTTTGAATTCTGTAGAATTCAAACGAATTCTTAGAATTCCGTGGTACTTCTTCGAATTCTTTTGAAGCTTTTTTTAATTCTCTTGAAATCTTTACAATACCATGAATTATTTTGACATTCTCCAAGTCTTCTGTATCCTCTGAATTCTCCTATATTCTTCTTAATTTACTGAATTCTTCTGAATTTCCTAAATTATTCTGAATTGTCTGAATTCTCTGAATTCTTATGAATTCTCTGAATTCTTCTGAATTCTCTGAATTCTTCTGAATTCTCTGAATTCTCCGAATTCTTCTGAATTTTCTGAATTCTTCTGAATTCTCTGAATTCTTCTGAATTCTCTGATTTCTTCTGAATTCTCTGAATTCTTCTGAATTTTCTGAATTCTTCTGAATGAGCTGAATTATTTTGAAATTTTCTGAACTCTTTAAACTGTTCTGAATTTGTTGAATTTTCACATCAGATAATATTTTTAAATGTTTTCTAATTATTTTGAAATCATTAGAATACACATTTAGTTCGTTTGGACTCCTTCATATCTTTTGAGTTTTTTTAATTCTCGTCAAATCTTTAGAATACACCATGAATTGTTTTGAATTTCTCTAAGCCTTTTGTATTCTCTGAACTCTCCTGAATTATTATGAATTCTCTATATCTTCTGAATTGTCTCAGCTCTCTTGACTTCTCTGAAATCTTTTGAATTCTTTTGTATTGTCTTCATTCTTTTAAAATTTTCTGAATTCTGTGATTTCTTTTGAACTATGTGAATTCTTTTGAATTCTTTTGAACTCTGTCAATTCTTCTGAATTCTCAGAATTCTTTTGAATTTTTCTAAACTCTCTAAACTATTATGAATTTTTCGAATTCTCACGAGACCACTGAATTTTTTATATATTTTTTAATTATCTTGAAATCATTAGCATACATTTTAAGTTACTTTTAACTCCTTCAGAACTTTTCAGTTTTCTGAATTCTCTTGAAATCATTAGAATACCATAATAGACTGGAAGTAATGCATTATTTCCTGAAAATAATGGGTAGATATAATAATTTCCAACTTTGCTGATATTTGGACTCTTCTAAAATATGAATCGATTCCCATCATGCCACCGGAAGCAATTCATTATTTTCTGAAAATCATGAGAATTGTAAGTAATTTTCAGCTACGGTGGCATTTGGCATATTTTTAAAAATAGGTAAGAGTTTGCCGACAATATAAGACCTTGTCTGTTGTCTTCTCTAATTAAGAAACTGCAAAAAGACTTCTGAAACATAAATTGCAATCATGCCACCGGAAGCAATGCATTATTTTCTGAAAATCATGATAATTGTAAATAAAATGGAACTTCGGTGGCACTTGGCCTGTTTTTAAAGATAGGTAAAAGTTTGTCGTTAAGATAACATCTCTTCCGTTGTATTCTGTTACTGTCATGCTACTGGAACAGATTCATTATTTTCTGAAAATCATGCAAAGTGTAAATCATTTCCAACTTGGCTGACATTTGGCCTCTTTTAAAAAATTGATAAAAGTTTGTCGTCAAAATGAGACCTTGTCTGTTGTGTTTGCTGATCGGAAATCAACGGAAAAAACATTTAAGATGTAAATTTCAATCATGCGACTGGAAGTAATGCATTATTTCCTGAAAATAATGGGAAGTTTCAATAATTTCCAACTTTGGTGACATTTGGCCTCTTATAAAATGTGGATGAGAGTTTCTTGTCTAAATTAGACTTTGTCTGTTGTCTTTCCTGTGTGAGAAACCACCTAAAATATTTTTAAACCATCAATTCCCATCATGCCACCCAAAGCAATGCATTATTTTCTGAAAATCATGAAAAGTGTAATGAATTTCCAGCTTCGGTGTCATTTAGCACATTTTTAAAAATAGGTAAGAGTTTGTCGACAAAATGAGACCTTGTCTGTTGTTATCTCTAGTTGAAAAACGACCAAAAAAACTTTTAAAACTTAAATTTCAATCATGAGACTGGAAGTAATGCATTATTTCCTGAAAATAATGAGGACGTCAATAATTCAGAACTTTGCTGACCTTTGGCCTCTTTTTTAAAAGTGATAATAGTTTGTGGTCAAGATGAGAAAATACCTAGCATCTGCCCTATTTAAAAAACTACAGAAAAATGTCTTAAAACACCAATTATAAACATTTCACCGGTAGTAATTCATTATTTTCTGAAAATCATGTGAAGCGTAAATAATTTCCAATTGGCTTGCATTTGGCCTATTTTTAATAATAGGTAAGAGTTTATCGTCAACATTGTCCCTTATTCGAGTTTCTGGTCAAAATGAGACTTGTCTCTCATCCTCCCTGTTTAAAAAACTACTGAAAATATTTTTAAACTTTAAATTCCAATTAAGCCACCTTGAGATATGCATTATTTTCTAAAAATCATGAAAAGTGTAAATAATTTCCAACTTCGGGACATTTGGCCACTTATTTAAAAAAGATCAGAGTTGTTCATCAAAATGAGACTTTGTCTGATGTCCTCCTTATTTGAAAAACTATTTAAAATTATTTTAAAACATCACTTCCAATCATACCACCGGAAGTAATGTATGATTTTATGAAAATCATGAGAAGCGTAAAAAATGGCTACATTTTGTAGCATGTGGTCTCTTTTTTAAAATTTATAAAAGTTTTTCGTCAAAATGAGACCTTGCCTGTTGTCTTCTCTGTTCGTAAAACTATCCAACAAGCTTTTAAAACATCAATTCCAATAATTTCCAACTTCGGTGGCATTTGGCCTATTTTTAAAATTGGGTCAGAGTTTTTGGTTAAAATTGTCCCTTATGCAATTTTGTCGTCAAGATGAGATTTTGTCTGTTGTTTTCCCTGTTTGAAAAAACTACATAAAATACATTTAAAACATCAATTTCAATCATGCCATCGGAAGTAATGCATTATGTTCAGAAATCGAAAGGTTTTAGTAATCAGCAACAATAATTCTAATTAGGGTAGAATTTAAATCTGAGACGAAGTTCCTGATCGATTACGTTTGACGACGCTTTTAATTAGGTTTGTTAATCAGTTAAAAGTTTTTAAAGTAAAATAAAACCTATCAGTAAGGATGCTGTTAAAAAATTATTATTTGGAGGTGTGTACTATTAATTGGCTAATCACAATTGAATTACAATTAAAATAAGAAAATAAAAAAATTGAAGATAATTCAATTGTTTGAGAGTAATTTATAAAGATTCAAAGAATTCAAAAGATATAAAGGAGTTCAAACTGATTCAATGTCTATTCTAATGTTTTCAAGATAACTAAACAACATTAAAAGAATTCAGTGGTCTCGTGAGAATTAAAAAAATGCAGAACTGTTTAGAGAGTTCAGAAAAATTCAAAATGATTAAGAGAATTCAGAGAATTAAGAGAATGCAGAGGTATTCGGAAAATTCAACAGATTTCAGAGAATTTAAAAGAATTCAGAGAATTTTAAAAGAATGAAGATAATTCAAAAGACTTTACATAATACAAAAGAAGTCAGAGAAATTGAAAAGAATTAAGAGAATTCAAACGACTTGAGATATTTCAAAAGAATTCAGAGAATTGTAGAAGACTTCAGAGAATTCAAAATATTTGAGAGAATTTAGAGTAAACAAAAGACTTGGCGAAATTCAAAATAATTCACGTTGCTTTGAAAAGATTTCAAGAGAATTATAAAAATAGAAAAGAACTCAAAGAAGTACAAGTGAATTATAAGAACACAAAATATTCGAGGGAAGTTAAAATAATTCAAAGTGTATTCTAATGATATCAAGAGAATTCAGAAAACTCAAAAGATCTGAAGGGGTTCAAACTAACTCTATGTGCATTCTGATGATTTTGAAATAATTAAAAACCTTTTTAAAATTTCATTGATGTCGGAAGAATTCGGCAAATTCAGAACAGTTTAAAGAGTTCAGAAAATTTTAAAATAATTCAGCTCATTCAGAAGAATTCAGAAAATTCAGAAGAATTCAGAGAATTCAGAAGAAATCAGAGAATTCAGACGAATTCCGAACAATTTAGAAGAATTGAGAGAGTGCAGAAGAATTCAGAGAATTGAAAAGAATTTAGAGAATTCAAAATAATTCGAAATAATTCACAGAATTCAAAAGAATGTATAGAATTTTAAAAGAATTAAGAGAATACAAAAGAATTCAAAAGATTTCAGAGAATTCAAAGGAATTCAGAAAATTCACAGGACTTGGAGAAATTCAAAATAATTCATGGTGTATTGTAAAGATATTAAGGGAATTAAAAAAAACTTTATAAGAATTCAAAGAAGCACAAGTGAATTCTAAGAATTCGTTTGAATTCCACAGAATTCAAAATACTCGAAGGAAGTTAAAATAATTCAACGTGTATTCTAACGCGGTGAAAAATTATCAGATGCCTGGACTAATATGACAAAAGTTTATTAGACTGAAAGTTATTGTCTTTAGTGGTAATGTTGAAACACTGCAACTGGGCTTTCTATATGCAGGGTGCTTCAAACCTTCCTTGCCATTCTGTAATAGTACATTTTGGATTATAAAATAAACGGGAGGGTTGCTAATAAATTTTCTTTTCATATGAATCTCTGTAACAATTTCAGAACTTTGCAGGTATGAGTCTTAAGAAATAGGAATATTCTCTCCCTTTTCAGTCCTGAACTTTTTTAAAATAAGAAATTCGGACAAAGCAACCATTTGTTTAAATAACAATTGAAACTTTTCTTACCGTATTCGTACAATGATAGGAAACATGATTTTTTTGTTTTGGTCAAAGTATCTATTTTTTTACTCAGGGGCCTTGTAGAAATTACGTGAAGAAATTAATTACGTTACAATAATTATTAATCGGAACATACCCTGATGGGACCTTACACCCTGTCTAATTTTACCCCTTACACTAACAATTCAAGAATTGTGTTTTTGTAGAATAAATACGAAAAAATTATACAAATAATATTGAAAGTTGAAACCCTTAAGTATATTGTATATCATATTTTGATTTTTTTAAAGTGTTTCAATGAGAAAATTTCTGCACTTGAGCTCTCGAACTCAATAACACGCCCGACGCTCGAAAACGCTAAAAGCGTTAGTCCTCTGGTCTCAATAAATGGCAATGTTCAAATTCACCAAATTAATTTTTTTAATATAAGCTACTGTATAATAACAAGGCAGATACTATTTACAATTCTCATGTCCCAAAATTAGTTCGGAGACAAAAAGTATCGAGGCAGCTTCAGATTTGAAACAACTTCCAGCCAGAAAGTTGTTCTATATATAGTTCAAAGAAAATTTCTGGAATATTTTAGTATAGATTCATTAAAAATTGACTTAAATATGTACTTTGTAAAATGACTTATTGGATTCGAGAGCAAATAATGTAAAAAATGCTCACATATTGTAAAAATAATAACTATTGAAATTAATCATTCTTAAAAAAGAATTATTCGTCTGGGCGAATCAAAAAATTTCTAATGGGATCGTTAAAAAAAAATCCTTTGGTTTTCAATTTTAACTTAAAATATTAAAATACAAAGTTTCAAGTGAAAACGTATCGGTGGATATTTTCATTCACGAAAATATTGGAAGAAAGTGAATAGCCAGAAAATAGTTCGGAAAGACCAGTCCAGGTATAAGGGTTTTATATTTTTTGCAGTTCGACTCATGTACACGGCACACCCTCTTCATCTATCCCACTTATACTGTCAAGCATACTTTCTATCGGCAAAGCTCTGGTTCGTGTCACTAGCGCCACGCGTAGCTGGTTCCCAAACTCAGTAGCCTAACCGATCTGCCGATCTGCCGATCCGCCGCATCAAAAACCTTTCGTGCGTCGCTTAAGAAATAAAGTCCTAACTCGAAAACTAATAAGAAGTTTTGAGTGTTCTTGGTCTTAATTTAAAGCTGAGACCTCAGGCTTCATTTGAGCAAAGTTCCAAATTTTTCCTGTCACTTCCCTAAAGCATGCAGCGAGTTGAATTTGAGAAATGAAAATTCGTCAAAATCTGAAATTACATCGATCTTTCTCACACGCTATCTCGACTTCTATTCAACAAAAATACTTCAGCAATAGCTCAATCGACGCGAAATTTTATATTCTTTCAAACGATTTTTTCAAAATATTTCTAGCTCAATTTTTCACGGAGATAGACGCTTTTAAAGACGAGCGTGATTTTAATACAAATTTTGTAGGTGGTCCCACAATTTTGACCGGTAGTGTATCTTCAATAGTTGCTGTGCTATAGTCTTCTAAAGTAATCCGATTTCTTAGAAGATTTTTCTAAAAATATATATACTGCTTACATTTTGGTCTTCTGTTCAAAAGGGGCGCATGAATATCCCCTAAATTCCATTAAACCTGTTTTATTTAACCGAAAATCCAGTTGCCGAATAGCCATTTGTCATAATTTTTATTTTTCCGTATGTTCAGGTGATATAACATCTATTTGTCCTAACTACCAGTTATCCTAATTTCTATTATATAGAATCCTCAGTTGGCACTATTTTCATATTTTCGGATTTCTATTCACCGTAAAAATTATTTATCCTAATTTTCATTTGATACCCTTTCTGTTTTTCCGAATTTGTATTTGACAAATTGTAATTTTTACGAATTTCCACATAACCTAATATTCATTTGCACGAATTTCTATTTGTCATATTTTACATTTATCCGAATTATCATTCGACATAGTTTGATGTTTCCCGAATAACTAAAAATAGTTTCTGTCACGCACTCAAAGCCTGGCATAGTTCTCCTTGAGTTTGAGAAACGAACCATGTTCGATATCGAATTTTCGGCACCAGCCGACAAGAACATAACAGCCAAGGAGAATGAAAAGAAAGAGACGTATAAGAACCTTATAAGGAAGGTGCGACTGTAACCACCTTAAGTTTACCTACTGGTGAAATAAAAGTTGTCCGATCTAAATCAAACTTCGGCAACTGTAACAATAGTATATTGTTTATCAAGTAGGAGGCGACGGTCCTTTCGTGACAAGTGCATTGTTTTTAGCAAAAGCCTAACAACAGAGCACGAGTCACGAAAAGGGGCTCCTACGAGCCACGCACGATACTTTTTACAACCGGATCATGAAAAGCCAATAAGGTCTGTCTAAGGTGGTGGGGGTCGAGCACCCCTAATGAAAAGAGGAATGCTGAAATGAGTAGAGATAAAAAAAAAATTTATTTTACTAAATAACGAAGAAAATTAAGAAGAACGACTTAATAACTCGAAAAAAATGTATGCATTAATGGTACATTTTGACGTCATGGCTTTATTTTCCGTCTTCCATTTGAAAAACTTTTCGTCTGTCAGGTCGTATAATGTCTTTGATTTTTTTGGTAGCAAATCTAGTGGAGCAAGTTATGTCGCTTCGCAAATTTCAGGAGGTGTACACTGAAACTTTTAATATTCTTCCAAATCCAACATTTTCTTAATTTTCCACTGTTTTATACTGAAGGAATACGTTTCTTTAAATACAAATTAAAAATAAAAGTTTATAGTTTATTCATAAAACAAGTTAAAAATTTAAGTTATTCAGTTGGTAAAGAGAAAAATTAATATTTTAAGTTCTAGTCAGTTTTTCTTGTGCAGGTCTGCATTTTACAAATATAACATTATTACCGTATGGCCAACGGCTATACCACGCTGATAAAACCAGTTCTCGTCAGATCACTGAAGTTAAGCAGCGTTGGGCGCGGTTAGTACTTGGATGGGTGACCATTCGAAAATACTGCGTGCTGTTGGCACATCGTGGGTGTGGTGAGCCCAACTTGTAGTTATTTACTACAAGAAACTATCCACCTAGAAACACTACCCAAATCGGGTAGTGTCACGCCTACCCTGAAAGGGAAATGGCTTAATGGTATACTTACTTACCGTAAAGATCGAAATGACATCTACTTTCTTATGAACTATTTTATGGATAGAGGTTCCTTGTATCAAGGCTTTCTGCTGAATATGGTTACAATAATTAATAAGCAGTCGCGGACAATGGTCCATGGATGGTCCCGAAGGAATTAAACCCCACGCGGAGGCGTAGAAACCGTGCCGAAAGCTGAATGGCACCTACGTGAGGTATCTCGAACGGTGACTCTGGGATGCCGGGCGACCTCTTAGTGTATGCAGCCTTATCCTTGCATGCGGGACTCTACAAATGGACGAACCCTTTCCCTAGCTACTCGTGGGAACAACAATGATAACACCAAACATAGTTGTATCAGGCAGCATATTGTTGACAGAATACGGGTACTATCTGACGCTAGAAGAAGTCTAGAGCGGAGGGAGAGGTCGATCAGAGAAAACCAACAGTTTTTCTCTGACCCAACTCGACTCTTCCAAGATCCCCCAGTTACTGTCGACCATCCGCCCAAACCAGATGAGATCCAAGCATTTTGGAGACAAGTCTACGGAGTGCAGCATCCACTTAAAGAAGGCTCAAAGAACATAAATAGCTTCAAGGAACTGTGCAATGCCCTCATAACACCTGAGGAAGAATGTCTACCTATCACTACCGACGAGATGAAAAAAGTATTAATTGGCATTAAGAACTATTCCGCACCGGGACCAGATGGTATCAAGACCTTCTGGTGGAAGAAGTTTCCTTCAGCCCACCAGCATCTGGCCCCCATTTCACCTCATATCTAAAGCCGGAGAAGCCTATTCCGGAGTGGTTGGTGGAAGGGCGCACATTGCTCCTTCCAAATATGGGCAACTTAGCTCACCAGAAGAATTACAGGCCAATCACTTGTCTGAACACACTGTATAAGATCTTTACAGCTGTCCTCAACAACAGGATTGTTCGACGAATTGAGCCTGTATGGCGAGAGATGTACGAACAACGTGGCTCGAAAAAAGGTGTAGCAGGCTGTCGAGAGACCCTGCTAATTGACAGGTGTGTCTGCAAAGACGCAGAATCCTACCAGCCCTTCCTATCGATGGCCTGGATTGATTACCGGAAAGCTTTCGATTGAACCTCACATAGAATTATCATCTGTCTGTTGGAAAGCTTAAAGGGTCATCCGCACATCATGAGGTACATCGAGAGATTGATGCCACTTTGGAAAACCAGATTTAGTATCTCATCTGGAAAACATCGTGTGACAACTAACACCGTCAACTTTCAGATAGGTGTCTTTCAGGGTCGACAAATACACTCAGGAGATTGGAATGGAATTTGGTTTAGACAAATGCGCCAAGATTTATTTGAACCGAGGAAAACTTAATGGCATCCCTGAAAACCCTGAGCCCGTTGACAGAAGCGCTATACGCCACCTCAGCGCAGGAGAGACCTATACATACCTGGGCGTGCCACAGAGCCGCATTCAGGATGTGAGATCTATAAAGGGTTCTCCCCAAGCAGATACAAACGTCTCATCCGGCAGATTTGGTCTTCCGAACTGTCAGCGAGGAACAATGTATCTACAACGAACATGCTTGCCGTTCCGGTAATACTCTATTCATTTGGAGTGGTTTTGCACATGAACAAAAGCATGCACCTCAAGTCTTCTGTTCCGCGACTCTACATCTCACGCCGTGAAGGTGGTCGCGGAATACTGAATCTTGAATGTCTTCACAACAGGATTATTCTGGGTACATTACATATAATCGCAAATGATAGAGACCCTTCTCTTAAAATGGTCAGAGAGCACAAAGAAGTAAGCAAAGGAGCGTTTGTGTACAAAGCAGCGGAGTAGGCTGCTGAAACACTCGGCCTTGACTACAATATTAGGACACATACTATCTAGTTGTCCAACTCATCCGGGAACGACTTACATCCAAATGCACAATGCGGCACTAAGAGTGCTTTATTACCATCTCTGTCACCATCTGATACCATCTGACCAGATGGTATCAAGACCTTCTGGTGGAAGAAGTTTCCTTCAGCCCACCAGCATCTGGCCCCCATTTCACCTCATATCTAAAGTCGGAGAAGCCTATTCCGCAGTGGCTGGTGTTAGGACGCACTATACTCCTGCCAAAAAAAGGCAACTTGTCCAACCCAGAGAATTACAGGCCCATAACTTGTTTGAACGCGCTGTATAAGATCTTTACAGCTGTCCTCAACAACAGGATTGTTCGACGAATTGAGCCTGTATGGCGAGAGATGTACGAACAACGCGGCTCGAAAAAAGGTGTAGCAGGCTGTCGAGAGACCCTGCTAATTGACAGGTGTGTCTGTAAAGACGCTGCAGCCCATCAGCGCGTCCTGTCAATGGCCTGGATTGACTACCGGAAAGATTTCGATTCAACCCCTCATAGACTTATCATCTGTCTGTTTGAAAGCTTGAAGGTACATCCACACATAGTGAGATGCATCTTTCAAGGTGATACCATGAGCCCTTTGCTTTTTTGCATCACACTTTTGCCTCTATCTCTCGCACTACGAAATTCTCCTGGATACCTCTGTGGCGACACTAATCAGCGCGAGCATAAGGTCACTCATGTATTTTATATGGATGAACTGAAGATCTATGCCTCTGGTAGAAGCAAACATCAAACTGCTATAATTATTGTCAAGAACTACACAGGAGAGATTGGGATGGATTTTGGCTTGGACAAGTGTGCAAAAATTTATCTGAAGAAAGGAAAGATTACTGGCGTTCCCAAGGACCCTGAGCTTGTGGATATAAGTGTTATCTGACATCTTAATACTAGAGAGACCTATACATACCTGGGCGTGCCTCAAAACCGCATTCAGGACGTAACATCAGTGAAGGTGTCTCTCCGAAGCAGATACAAGCATCTTCTTCGACAGATTTGGTCTTCCAATCTGTCGGCGTTGAATAAGGTATCTGCGACTAACATGCTTGCCGTCCCGGTTCTACTCTACTCGCTTGGGGTAGTTCAATGGACGAAGAAGGAGCTTAAGGCCCTTGATGTCATTACACGTAAGATCATGCATATGCATAAAAGCTTGCATATCAATTCGTCAGTTCCGCGATTATATATTTCACGCCGTCAAGGCGGAAGCGGACTTCTGAATCTCCAGTGTCTTCATAACCGGATTGTTCTAAGTACAGCTTACATCGTTGCGAATGGCAGAGATGCTCTCCTAAAGATGGTCAGGAACTACGAGATGATTGGCGAAGGAGCGTTCCTTTACAAAGCCGCGGAGCAAGCAGCCGAGACCCTTGGCCTGAATTTTAACATCAGAAGTGAGGAAAGTGCATTACTTCATCTAGATGCTTCACTTCTTAAAGCCAAAGTGAAGAAAGCAGAGGTTGAAAATTTTCACGAAGAGCTACTCGACAAGAAAATGCACGGAAACTTTCACAGAAATGTAGAAAAACAGTCCTTGTCGAAGGGGAAAACTTTTGCTTTCCTCAAATCATCAGGGCTTAATTCAGGTACAGAGGGTTTTATTTTCGCATGTCAGGACGGTGTCATTTCCACCTTAGCATACCGTGAGCGCATTTTATGTCAAGAAGTTCCCAGTCTCCGTTGCGCACTTGAGGCCTGACATTGTTCTGCAAGACTTCGAGAAACGAACTATATTCGTGATCGAATTCTCGGCTCCGTCCGAATACAACATCACTGCAAAGGAGAAAGAAAAACAGGAGAGGTATCAAGACCTTAAAAGAGAGCTACAACTACTGTACCCAAAATATTCGGTACAAGTAATTGTCCTTGTGATAGGTGCTCTCGGAGGTGCGAAACT
>CAKNYM010052427.1:0-10067 GCA_932195095.1 Andricus curvator
ATGAGAAATTTCATATTTAATTGACCTTGGATGAAGATCATTTTGCAGAACCTCAAAGTACCCCATGGTTAAAAAAAACTTGACTCTTTAGACACAATGATGCAATATATTTATTTCAGATTGTACTGTAGTGCTTAAATTACCCGCAGGACAAGGAAGTACTTCTATTGTTGATTCCTAGCATTCTTACGACTACTCTGCAGGTGGGTTTGGCTTCCTCCATCCTAGGTTATCTGCCCTACGTATTGCATGCTGCTTCCCACCGCCCAACACACTAGCATACGGGGTCGGTGCATCAAACTCTTTAAATCCTGATTGTGTAAGAAAAACACATTTATTAATTATGTCAAAGATTTAAAAAATTATTTACCTCAAAACTACTAAGTGGTATCTACTAAGTTGAGACAATACTAATAATTGTCCAAGAAATTTGATTTTTTCATGGTTTTCAACAATTTTTTATTATTTCAAAAACATTATATGTAACAGAAAGAGGAACTTTAATCAATATTGATGAGTGCTTCTAAGAAATTAATGGGGTTAAAATGAATCCCGTGGCCTAATTGCTGGTAATTTTTTACCCTCCGCCATGTGGTCCGTTTTTCCGGCTTTTCCTGTAGTGTTCGCCATTGCGTGGCACTAGGTTGACCCCCTCCTACCAAACGAACCACGTGGTTTATAGAAGGACCCTTAGGGGAAATCCATAAATTACATAACACATTTTTTGCTAATTTTTTACCCCTCTACTCGACGTGTATGCAAGTTAAAACAAAATGGTTTGAACCCCCCACCCACTGCACATGTTACATTTTTTTCAAATATTTTAAGCCACGGGTTGTTGAATTAAATTCAGTTACTTAAGATCCCAGATAGCTGAATTACCATTCCTTTTTTATATATGAAGTCACGTATGTTACACATGTACAAAATTATTAGAATTAAAAAAACTCACTACTGTCATTTTTACTGTTCACAATTAAACAATTATCATATGCAAATTTATGAAATTGAAAGAAGTTAATTTTACATCTTAAAAATTGAATATTTTTTAATTTTTAAGCTTCAAAATTCAAAATATTAAAGAATTTTCAACATGGAACTGCATTATCCAACAAAACATTTAGGATTATATTTTTTTAAACTATGTATGAAAATTTTAAGCTGATGAATCTTTGATTGTAAAGCACAAGAATCGAAGAATTTTGAATTGCATATCGTTTAAATTGAATAATCTTTAATTGTAGCTTTCCAAAATTGTAGAAATTTGAATTATAAATTTAAAAATTGGAGTGTTTTCAATTCTGAAAATTTGCAAATGTAAATTAAACAAGTTTTTAGTTTTCTGAATGAAAATTATGTCATTCTGATGATTTACATTTGAAATTTGTTCAATTTGGAAGACTTAGAATTGAAAACTCTTGCCTTTCTATCTCCAAAATCATGCAAAGCTCAAGGATATTGATTTATACATCTTTAAAATTGAAGTACTTCAAATTCTTCTTTCCATTCACGTGCCAAGATATTTTTCAGAGGCTATGTACACAATAACACAATACTGAGCGTTGCTACGTCAGTTTTCTACGTCAGCGAGCCACTAAAATCTCGCAGCCAATCGGAGATCGCGTTAACTCTAGCAGGCCTCAAAAGCCACTGTTCCCGGGCAGAAATGCGGCCGGAAAGACGTACTTTCGGCTAGGGGATGCAGCAAAAACCATTTCGTCGAAACAAAGAATTGTGTTCCAGCATATTTCAATTACTCACTCGGAGAAAAAGCTGTCTTGAAACAAAAGCATCTTCGTCTTGCCTGTTTTGCTTTGAACCACTTGAATATATTTTTTTCACAAACAGAATTATTTGGCTGCAAGATTAGATGAAATTTGTTGCAATAGGCTAATTCTTGCCACCAAAAGATTCTTTTTGAGACAAATAAAATTGCTTCTAACCTTCAGTACAAGAGGAAATTCCATTTGTGTCAAAACGAATTCTTCTGATACAAGATTTGATAAAATCACTGAACTTTATCTTTTTAACAACAATCTTGAAAATTATAATTCATGACTAAATGTTTCAGATATTTTTACTTACTGTTTTTACTTTATAAATAATTATATGTTACAATAATGAATCTTTAGTTAAATCTAGAAAAGTAGATGACCAAAACTAAGGGTCGATTTAGTAAATAATAAAAAGCGAAATCAACATAAAAGAATGTTTCATAATTTTTGGGTAGCAGTTATTTGAGAAATTTTTAAACGTTTTTGTTTTTATGGATATGATAATCCAATTTTAACGATATTTTGAAGTCTTTAAGACGTTATTACAACCTTTTATTGTAATGATACTGAACTTTGAGGTTAGACTATCATTTTGGATATATATGGATTTTCTATACGGTTGATAGGTTAAAAATATTATGTAACATCACCAGTCAACCCCCCTCCCTATGTAATATTCCGTAAAATCCCCCCTTCTTCTAAAAAAAGCTTTTACGTAACTTATGGATGGTTCCTTACTTCGAGTGAAAACTATTTCATGAATAAGTTCAGGGGCGGCTTCAGATGACGTTTTTGGATTCTCTAAAATCGGTTTTAAATTGTATTTTAGCTTTTAAATTACCTTCATTTTGTTGTTTTGCTGTATAAAACTGTTTTTTTTTTGGAAACCAGACTCCAGGCTGTGTTGTGGCACCAAGATGATGAAGTGTTGCACCTGCTGGAAATTTTTTTTCAATTTCTCTTGATGCTTCTGTAAGAAAAATATAGTTATCAATTATTTCATCGGTGCAAAATTCTTGCACTTAGAACTAATAAATTGTATTAAATTGTGAGTCTTTTTACTAATAATAGAGGGGCCGTATTCTATAACCGCCTATACATTTTCGTCGCTGAACGTAGTTGGTCCTCTGGATACTTTTCAAACAAGTTTCGATTTTAAATTTTGAAAACACATACACTTATCGAAAATGTAATTGTGCATCTTTTTCCTTCTGACAAACAAATTGTAGCTTTTTCAATTTTCGAAGTACTCCTGAGAAACACGTTTTTTAAAAAACACATTTTTACATTCTCATCTTAATGAGAAGGTATCTGTTTCATGTCAATTTTGACTTAGTCGATTTTCATAAAATCTTTAGGTTTTAAAACCCCCTGCGGCAGAAAAAAAGATATTTACGAACGTGACTGTCTGTAGTCTGTCTGTAGTCGGTAGGCACGATAACTATAGAAAAAATGACCAGATTGGATTGAGCTTTGGCACATTTTTCAGGCCTAAAAGAAAAGAACGA
This sequence comes from Andricus curvator, assembly GCA_932195095.1. NCBI lineage: Eukaryota > Metazoa > Arthropoda > Insecta > Hymenoptera > Cynipidae > Andricus > Andricus curvator. The sequence goes on from CAKNYM010052427.1 coordinate 3,284, forward strand.
GTTCGTTAGCCACCTATTTTGGATAAAAATTCAAGAATTTAAGAGTATTTTCAAAGTTTTTGAATCCTTTTTTTTCAAGATTTGAAAATTATATGAACAGCTATTTGTGTTACTCGGAAATTCGAACAATTAATACTCACGACTTTTTTCGATGAAAAAAAATTATCAGAGTTATAGCAGTTTCAAAATCTGAAAAAACAAACGAAAATGACAACTGTGCACGATTCAATTTGCGCAAGTGTGTATTTCGTTGGGCACTGGAACAACTGTGCACGTGCACGGATAGGAGGCTCCCGACTTTACACGTCTCAATTGATACGATCACATTGTCAACACACAAGTCAACCTGCACAAATGGGAGACTCCCAATTGTACACGTCTCAATTAACACAATCATTTTTTTCACTCAGAAGTCCACGTGCACAGATGGGACATTCCCAACTGTGTACATATCAATTAATAGGATTCGACTTTATTTGAATGTCCAGGTACTCAGATGGTACCCTCAACTGTGCACGTCTCAATTAATAAGATAAGATGCTCAACTTAGAAGTCTGCATGCAAATATAGGAGACTCCAGACTGTGTCGGTATCAGTTAATAGAATTAGAATCTTTATTAAAAAGTCAAGGTACCGAGATGATACCCTCGCAACTGTACACGTCACAATTAATACGATTATATGCGGCCTTTTTAGGTATGTTTTGAAAAATAGGTAAAGGAGATCAAGGGTGGGATTCCGTTGCTCTCCAACCTAATCAATCGAATTTCCCTTTTTTACAGTATGAAATTAGACAGATATGTTCTGTCGTTTTGAAACAATCGACTTCAACTAAATTGGGGCCAAGTTCCGAGGATCTACTTTTGATTGAAACTCGTACAAAAAAATCTCTGAATTTTCTCATAAAATCGTCTGATTCAAGCGTTCACTTTTACCGGTTTACAGAAAGAGGGCGACGTCAGGAAAAATTTAAAAAAATTCACAGATATTCTTTCAACATTTTTTAATGCACTGCACTCGCGGTACAAAACTGCACATTTGTGGCCATTACACGGCTTTCTATCTTTATTCGTTCTCAAGAGAAAGTTTTCGTAAATGAATCACCTTGAAAAGTAGATCATTGCATTAAAGTATTGCCTCAGGGAATGTTGAAAGAATATCTGTGAATTTTTTCAGATTTTTCCTAACGTCGCCCTCTTTCTGGGAACGGGTAAGGGGTGTCGATATTTGGCCCCGACTTTATTTCTTTCCATCTCATGTATCAGAACAAGAGGGGCAATACTCGGTAATCGAGAACTTCCGACTTTTTGTTTATCGACAGTCGCCACTTTCTTTCTGATTCGATCAACTAGATTGAAGGGTATCGAAATCCCAACCAAACGCCCTGCCGACATTCAGCAAAATGCATGGCAAAAGGTAAAAATTCAAGTTATCGATAATATTAACTATTTTATCCAATTTTTTTGATAAAAAATAATCTAAAAAGTTAAGAATACCTTGTAAATCCATATCTATCACCAAAAAAGGTTTGATGCTCGAGCTATGTTTTAATTATGAAACAACCAGCACGATAATGGTGTCAAAATTTAAATACTGACTAAAAATTGATTACTATTATTAAAATTCCATAGTTAGTTAGTCCATATACACTTTTGGATTTCATTCTGGTATTGTTGTTTTTGAATTTAAAGGAATATTAAGAAAAATTTTACTTGATTTATCGTTTGTAAATAACAATGTTATAATAATAATATAATATTGAACCTCAATAATAACAATAAATATGAATATCATTACATGGTACGAAACTTTGATTTTGAACTTCCCGCTATACATCAGAGCGAATTTTCCTTCAAAACTGAAGCATTTCATCCTCTTTTGTAGTGAGTATTGCTTTAGAAAATATTTGAAAGTTTCTAGAAAAATGTCTGATAAAAGAAAATTTGATCAAATAGATTTCACTTGGAGAACATTGCATTTCTACGTTATCCCCGTGTATTTTTTTAAATCCATGCCTCGTGAACAATCAGCGCCACCTGTCGACCATAGTCAAATCTCAGGACGCTTTAATTTCATGTATTCTGGGTAAAGAGCCAGGGGGCTGAAGAAGATGAATTCAAAGAAAGTAAGTACTACATTTAATCTTTCTTTATACCTGCGAAATAGTTAGTCATTTCACTGCGTTTCAAGATTCTCTCAGTCCTTCACTTTACAAAAAAAAGTTTGTCGTGATCGTTGAATCTTCGATTGAAATTTAATAAATCATTTTTGAACGTACGACTTCCATTATGATTGAAGTTTGATTGGGATTCGCCGCGCTGCGATACTAGTGATTATAACGGACAACGGCTTATCAACTGCGCATGTAGCGAAAAGCGCTGGTCTATTCCAAATCAATGAATACTATCAATATTCATACAGATAAATATTTCAAAACGTTTTTTAACAGCTAATTCCTCACATTGATTTATTAATTATGTAATATTACAAGTTCCTGGTTTATAATTTCGAATGAACCCGCGCTTTTCGGTACATGCACAGTTGTCAAAGACGTGGTCCGCTAGCATCACTGTGCACTACGCCTTCTATTTTTTCAATGCAGCAAAAATTTGAACTAGCGAAACCAGGTAGAGTGCTTAAGATGAATTTTAATTTGGGCTTACAAACAATTTTGTTATTGTTTTGCACCGCTAAAAAGGTTGAAAACGATTAGAGGTAATAAAAAACAATAATTATAGTATGTTATGTAAGTTTCAATACATTATAAGCTCCCAAAAATTATCTTAACATAAAAATAAACATAAAATAAATTTTCATCAATTTACATATGAAATATTCATTATATCTAAAAAATTAGAACCTAGAAGTTTGGTTAGAATTCGTATTTCATTTCTAATTGCATATAGTTCATATTTTTTGCATATTTTTCATAAAATCTTTTGCCATGTGCATTAATTAAAGTTCATTAGAGCTGATAATATGTTGAAACTTACACGATGTAGTGAAATAATTGTTTTTTTTTTGAAAAATGTTTTAAGAGGAAACATGTTTTCTCACTGTGTTTGACGAAGAATTCGATATGCATCACTTTTTTTTACGATAAATCTTCATTTTTGTAATCAAAAATTGTTTTAAACTGTGAAAAACAAAAGCAAAATTGTTTTTATGTACAAATGAAAATACATCATAAAAGTTCTACCTGGTTTCACGAGTTCGCCATGGCAGCGCGCCCAAGATTTCAAATCCTAGTGTGGAAATGAGGAAAATTGGAAGCATAACGAAATTTATTTGACAAATTTTGTACCCAATCTAATTGTTTTTCCTCTCGCTTTTCAACAATTCGTTGAATTTTTCATGAATGATGGCTTATTTTCACTCACAGGAAAAAGATGATTCTCTAAAACATGACCTCATTCAGCTTCTCATTAATTATTTAGAAACATAGTTATTTGTTTACCAAACAGTTGCATTCATGATCAAAAAGTGAAACGTTCAGGCAGAATAGACAAATGTTTAACAAAAAGTTGAATTTTTGAAAGGGTCAGTGAAGCAATCTTTTAGAGTTTTCTATAATAATTGGGGAAGAGGTTGGGCAAAGATGATTTTTAACCAAATAGTACAATTTTACACGTAGGAACATAAATGGTAAAACCAAAAAGAGGAATTTTCAGCAAGCGTTAAAATTGCTACTATGAAACCAAATGATGAAATTTTTGACAAAAAGCTGAATTCTCAATCGAAAATAAAATCATGGAATCCACCTAAATTATTTCAGTAGATTCCGAATGATTTATATGATTTCAGTGGATTTCGATTCGTCTTTTTTTTTTTTAAATCGTTAAAGTGGAAGATTGAAAGTATTACAAGAACATATTCTTGAGAATTCAGAATTCAAAAATGACAAACTGAGGTAGACGTTCTTTTTATAAACGATACAATTTTTTGCTCCGAAGAATTCTCTGAAGAATGATCTTATTAAATCACCTCGGGGATAGTTGCTCTTTAAGAAAAACTACTTTGGAGATGAATGGCATGGGAAATTTTTTTTTTTAATAATGGCGTAAGTGACAAATTTGGGAAGTGGCTTAAACTAATTTCCTTAACCTAACTCATGATTTTGTAGAAGATTGTTCTTTCGATTCATATCCACTTTGATTTAGAAGTGGGTCAAAATCCATGTTTGGTAAAAAAAATCTAATCTTGTTAATTAAGACGTTCAATGTTAGGAAGGTACCATCTGTGCACGTTGACTTATAGGTAAAGAATGATTTCATTAATCGAGACGTGCACAGTTGGGAGAATACCATCTATGCACGTGGACATTTGAATAAAAAATCTAATCGTATCAATTGAGAAGTTCACATTTGGGAGGGTACCATCTGTGCACGTCGACTTATAGGTAAAGAATGATTGCATTAATCAGGACTGCACAGTTGGGAAAATACCATCTGTGCACATGGACTTTTGAATGAAAAATCTAATTCTGTTAATTGAGACGTGCAAAATTGGGAAGGCACCATCTGTGCATGTGAATATTGAAGTGGAAAAGAATTGTATTAATCGAGACGTGCACAGTTATGAAGGTAATATCTGTGCATGTCAGATTTTAATTTGAAAATCTGATTGCAGTAATGGAGGCGTGAACAGCTTGGAAGTTACGATCAGTGCAAGTGGACTTTAAAGTTAAAAATCTGTTCGCAGTTATTGAGACGTGCATGGCTGGGAGGATACCATCGTGCATGTGGACTTTCAAATGAAAATGCAAATCGTAATAATTGGGATTTGCACAGTTGCACAGTGGGATGAAATAAAAAAACGAGGTTCAAAATAACTTGTAGCTGGCAATTCTGAACCGATTTTGGATTTTTTTTTTCAGAAAAATTCAGCATGTAATTTTGAAGAGATTTATGTTGCCTAATTTTTTGAATTTTTGTTTGTTTAAACTTTTATGCTAATGCAAAGAGTGAATAAAAAGTCGACTTTTTCGTTTTTTTTGTTTATATTCGTGAACAAATTTTTTCCATGATCAGCATTCCCAGACTTTATGCACGGGGGTAGTTGAAAGCAACAAAAATTATGACATTGTTAAGTTGATTGTTATGAACAAATTAACATAACAAATAGTCTACACTATGGATTCTTCATTTGCAAAGTAAATTTTTGCGTTTAAATTACTTGCTTTCATCGAAAAAATAATATTCGATCATGAAAATTTGACATCAAATATTTTTTAATAATTTTATAAACAAATTATATAAACAAAAGCCTAGTGTGGACATTTAAAGGCAGAAAAAATTGTTTTTTCACTTAATTTTTCTCAAAATATATCTCCAGTCATGTTTAATGATGGAAAATTATCTTTTGATATTTTTTATTAATTTTATAAACAAATTATATAAGCAAATGCCTAGTGTGGACATTTAAAGGCAGAAAGAAATCGTTTTTTCTGAAATTATGTCGCCAGTGATGTTTAATGATGGAAAATTATCATATGATATTTTTTTTAGATTTTATAAACAAATTATATAAACAAGTGCCCAGTGTGGACATTTAAAGGCCGAAAGAAATCGCCTTTTCTCTTAAATTCCCACAAATTATGTCACCAGTGATGTTTAGTGATAGAAAATTATCATCCGATATTTTTTAATTAATTTCATAAACAACTTATATAAACAAAAGCCTAGTGTGGACATTTAATGGCAGAAAAAATCGTTTTTTCACTTAATTTTAGTCAAAATATATATCCAATCATGTTTAATGATGGAAAATTATCTTTCGATATTTTTTATTAATTTTATAAACAAATGCCTAGTGTGGACATTTATAGGCAGAAAGAAATAGTTTTTTCTCTTAATTTTTCTCAAATTATATCGCCAGTGATATTTAATGATGGAAGATTATCAAACAATATTTTTTATTAATTTTATAAGGAAATTATATAACTAAATGCCCGGTGTGGACATTTTAAGGCAAAAAGAAATCGTTTTCTCTCATAATTTTCCTCAAATTATGTCGCCAGTGATGTTTAATGATGGAAAATTATCATAAGATATTTTTTTTAGATTTGATAAACAAATTATATAAACAAATGCCCAGTGTGGACATTTAAAGGCCGAAAGAAATAGCTTTTTCTCTTAAATTGCCACAAATTATGTCGCCAGTGAATTTTAGTGATGGAAAATTATTGTCCGATATTTTTTTATTAATTTCATAAACAAATTATATAAACAAATGGCCAGTGTGGCCACAATGGACTGGAAGCATTCTGATAGTATTCTACATCCTGAAGCTCTCGAGCTCCTTATCTCTGATTAAAGGCTTAGTAATTAAAACTTGATCGCGACTAATCAATGGAATCTTAAGAAATTGACAAAGGATCATGATACATAGCAAGTTTATGCTTATTGTTATTGTACAAATTTCCATCTTTAACAATTCCTAAGAATACTACATTACAAAAATTGAAAGAAGCAACAATTACCAAACAATTACATCACTGGCAATATACTTTGAGGCTAGCTGCGAAAAAACGAACGTTTCCTGACTTTAAACATCCACGCTAGGTATTTGTTTATATAATTTGTTTACAAAATTGATAAAAATTTTTGTATGATAATTTTCCATCATTAAACCTCACTGGCGACATCATTCGAGGAAAATGAGGAAAAAAAGGATTTTTTTCGACCTCTAAATGACCAAGTTATGATTATTATATATAATTTGTTTATAAAATCTATAAAAAATGTCGGATGATAATTTTCCATCATTAAATATTACTGGCGAT
>CAKNYM010052428.1:7810-17946 GCA_932195095.1 Andricus curvator
ACCACTCCTTGATATAATTTTCGCGGTAGTTGATTTTTAAATCAACGTAAGGCAGCAACGGACCACAATTCAACTTCCTCCAATCACCGTCGGAACGAGGGGAATCTACAGACAGCAGCGACAATACGGACGTAACACGTCACAATGGGCACTGCGCGGCCTGACTGTGGTGATACCTGACCTGGGGTGGGACTCCGATGCCTTAAATCGAACGGACCTCTCTTTCTACCATGTGAGATAGACAACGAGGTCCAATCAAAGTTGAAACGATCGTTTCGAAAACTCTCTTTCTATCGTATATGGTGGACAGAGAGAGTCCGATAGTTGCCGACGACAAGTCGTACTTGTCGTTTCATAACTATGAGATCCTCTCTGTCTACCATATACGATAGAAAGAGAGCTTTCGAAACCATCGTTTCGGTTTCGATCGCGCCTCGTTGTCTATCGCACATGGTAGAAAGAGAGATCCGTTCGATATAAGCCATCGGAGTCCCACCCCTGCAGTGGGACTCCGATACCGTGTCGAAAGTCGAAAATCGAACGGACCTCTTTTTTTAACACGTGGAGATAGAAAGAGAGGTTCGTTCGATTGTCGACTTCGAAACAGCATCAGAGTCCCACTGCTGACCGGTAATGTCCAGTCATAACGGTAAAAGTTAGTAAAACGCGGTCAGACCCAAATATCTCCAACAGGAAAGTTTTTTTTATAGAAAAAAGTGGTTTAGTTGTTAGGAGATCCCGTATGCTAAACTTGTACAAATAGTTCTTCGGTTCTAAATGTTCCAGTTATTCTCAAAGTTATAAAAATGCAAAAAAGCTGAGCATAGCAGACGACACTGTTGACAGTTTCGCGCGAGTTTCGAGGGGAATTTGAAAATGACACTTTACAAATTGACAAATTACATTGAAAATCTGTTGCATTTATTAGGTAATATTTTTAAAATAATATTTAGTAGTGTGCTAAGTTATTTTGAATATCATTTTAATGAATATAACACTTAAACATTAAGTTAAGTACTGTGTATCGTATAGGTTATATTCCCTAAAAGAAAATACTGTTTTTTTGTCTTTAAATAAAATAAAATTGATAAATAATTATTATGAATTTAGATTTATAAGTAATTTGTGTAAATAATGTATTATTTGTATTGGAATTGTTACCATTTTTAATTATAATAATTGCCTTATTGAATTTCGTCACATATAAATAATAACAAATAATAAATTATTTACACAAATTACTAATAAATATAAATTCATAATAATTATATAGCAATGTTATTTTATTTAAAGACAAAAAAACAGTATTTTCATTTAGGGAATATAACCTATACGATACAAAGTACTTAACTTAATGCTTAAGTGTCATATTCAATGAAATGATATTCAAAATAACTTAGCACAGTACTAAATATTATTTTAAAAATATTACTTAGTAAATGCAACAGATTTTGAATGTGATTTGTAAATTTGTAAAGTGTCATTTTCAAATTCTCCTCGAAACTCGCGCGAAACTGTCAAAAGTGTCGTCTGCTATGCTCAGCTTTTTGGAATTTTTATTACTTTTAGAATAACTGAAACATTTAGAACCGAAAAACTTTTTGTGCAAGTTTAGTATAGGGTATGTCCTAACAACTGAACCACTTTTCTGTATAAAAAAACCTTTTCTGGTGGAAATATTTGGGTCTGACCGCGTTTTACCAACATTTACCGTCATGACCGGTCAGGATTGGTCATGACTGTGAAATACCGAGCAGCGTCCATCACTAGTGGCGTCCCATGGCAAGTGCAATGGCGTTTACGACAATTCGCTCTGAGCTCGCTCTGAGCTCGAAGAGGTGCTCATCCTCTTTTTAGGATATAATCTGACAGCCATGCAGTCTCTTAAATTTCATTGGTTGAAATTGAATATATACTTCTGTAAAATGTCGTAATGTGAAATGAGCCGTAAATTTCAATGGTAATTTCAGAATGGTTGCGTTTTGCTTTTCGTTTTCTTGCAAAGAGTGTATTGAAAAACATGTTTCTGCCAGTTTCTGCTCTGAAAAAGGGCTCTGGCATTTTTAACAGAGCATTTTTTTGCAAGCGTACTAGATTTATCGGAGGTTGGAATTACTGCTTGAAAATGCATGCGTACGCACGTGCATGCAAGCACAGGTGTGAAAGCACCTTCAGAACGCGGATATCTCTGGCATGCGCAGTAGTCATTCCTGTGTATTTTTAGGTTATGCAACGCCAGGTGTCAATGTCAATCTAAAAATACACAGGAATCACTACTGCGCATGCCAGAGATATCCGCGTTCTGACACCACTGTCACAGAGCGTTTAATGAAGTAGTGGAGCGAAAACAAATTTTGAAAATGGTCGCAATAGAAGAAAATGTCGAGATGTTGAATCCAGGGATGTTGAATCTATTGCTAATCTTATAACTAAATTACTTTCACTGATCTCGATACTTGCTGGTTTTCTTTTGCTTTGACCGTTTTGACAATACTAAAAAAGCTATTGTTGGTGCTCGGCGCTACTGCGCGTGAGTTGGGGGGGGGGGTAAAAACTCCATCTTTGATTTTTAATCCGCATTCATATATCAGAACATGGAGACCAAAGTAATGTAACGAAAGATGAGCATATTTTTTCGCGAAGTACACACGCCTAAACTTCCCGTTCGTGGCGCTGGTATGAACATATGTACAAAAAATATGGCCGCTATACAAGGCAATGTTTGTACATATCTTCATACTAGCGCCACGCACGGGAAGTTCAGGCGCGAGTACTTCGCGAAAAAACATACTCATTTTTCGTGAAGTCAATGTACAGGATTTTGGTCTCCTTATGTCTATTCTTCATGATCAGGAAAATGAGAATGGAGAAAATGGCTGAGCACCCCATCGAGCTCAGAGCGAATTGTCGTAAACGCCACAAGTGCACTCAATCTGGAGTCCCGCGCAGGGTAGAGAAGGAAGGAGGGAGCAGAGAAAGAACATAGAAGGAAAGACGAAAAGAGAGACAGAAGGACCAAGCGTTTGGGAAGAAAAGAGAAGCGCGTACCGCGCCAGAGGTTCGGTTCGCCGCGGCGAACCGAACCTCTGGCAGAAAGAGACCGAGTGAATTATGGTGAGGAAGCGAAAGAGTACAAATACCGGCCAGCAGGTTCTCTCGAGTACCACGTGGGTCCTTTGTTTTAATTCCATATAGATAAAGACTCAAGATTCAAATAATTCAATCAATTAAGGGTTTAAAATATAAGTAAAATCTTTACTTGGTTAAGGATAGTATAATTTCAAAGTGAATTATTGTTTTTATTCTAATATGTAGCTTTTCATTTAACTAGAAGTAAAATAAAACAATAAATAAAAATGAGTACTCATACAGCCAATGGGTGGTATAAAAAAAACGGAATTTTTGGATTTCATGCACCAGGTATGTTGGTACTAACGTTTTGGATAGTTTTTCTGTAATAATAAGAAAACAAAGGGAGGAAATAATTTTTAAAAAGCAAATTTTTTCACATGACCCCTATATTGATAAATTTTGCTAAATCTATGGAAGGTCTTTGTTTGAACAGAATTATCTTTCATTAAATTCAATATAAGCCTAATTAATGATTAGCAAAAAAAAAAAATTATTTTCCAAAAAAATATATTTTCAAAATACCAGCACAAAATTAAATTCATTATTTTGAATCTTTTAATTACAATAGAAATTAATTAAGTAAAAATAATAAAAGCTAGATTTTTCTTGATTCATTAGACTGTTGCATTAATGCCTCAGTATTTTGGAGGAAAGTTGAAGGAGGAAATTGTTTGATAGATATGAGGTCATCACAGGACTCAGGTGATTTGACCTGTCTTAGAGTCCTTTTAAAACGACAGTAAACATTTGCCTTGCTTTTTTTATAAAGGGCGAAATAAGGAAAATAACCTTAGCAAAATTTACTCTTTTTATATGAGGCGTTAGGTACAAAAACAACCTAACTCGAAAAGTCGTGTTTTGAGATTAATCAATTTAAAGATTTCAAATTGTTATGCAACTAAGAAAATATTAATTTTAAAATTAATCCTTTTATACAAATAAAGTATCAACATTTAGGAATAGAATCCTGTTGTTAAAATCAATTTTTTTCTCAAAGAAATTATTTAAATAATGGAAAATAAACAAAAAGAGTTAGGTTGTTCTTCCGTAGAACGGGGTTTGAGGATTTGTTTTTCACTAGTTTGACCTCTTTATCATTATTTAATGGTTTTTAATCACATATTCATTTATTTAAACAACATGATATTGTTAAAAACTCAAAAATTATTTATAAATTACACTTTATTAGAAAAAATTATTTTTAAAAATTGTCAACATGTTAATTTAAAAAAATATTTGCCAATCGATTCTATAGAAAAAATTCAGAAGAAAACTCCTTTGAGATTTTTCCGTTAAACGCTATGTTACTGGGGTAAAATTGTTATAAACAATTTCGAGCGAAAGCGGAAAGCCACATCGCATACGGGAGAGGACAGCGGCAGCGCGGCGTGCGTTGAGTATTACGCGATTCATGTTAACAATTGTTATTTTCACATTACTTTTAAGTTATGCATTAACTACTTCGGGATCGGTGATTCTGAAAAATTAACTTTCGGAAAAATAACCTAAATCGTGAAATCATGTGAAATGTGAAATCATGTGAGCGGGGAGGGGACACGGGACCCCGCGCGGTATATGCGTATGCGAGTGCGCGCGCACCTCGAAAATGGCGTAATTAGAGATAGAAAAGTTTTTTTTATGTTATTTTTAAGTTGTATACTATCAAGTAGGATTTACAGATTATAAAAACGCAATTTACTGAAAAACAACCTAACCCGGGTTAGGTGGTTTTTGTACCTAACGCCTCATATGTACTTATTATAAAATAAGATTTTCAATAAAAGACTACGTGTGTTGCACTAATTTTCTAAATATTTCTTTGCAGATATGCTGATTCCTTTTATTATATTTATTATTGATATCAATATTATTATTTAATTAATTCAAAAATAATAAAATACTTTTATGGGAAAATTTAAATAAAGGAAAATTTAGGTGAACTTTGGTTGGTCTTGATTAAAAAGGAACATAAAAATTCCCTACCTGCATACAATTGGCGTCCACCTTTTCACTTACAATATGCACAAATTGCGTGCCAGTGCACTCGTCGTTCATTGGCTGGGCGGAGTGTTCACTTACGAAATTGTCTAATGCGTGGACAGATCCCGCGAATTTCAAACTTAATTTAGGTTCATTGTAGCAATGGTAATACAAATTTTTGTTATTTTGAACACAAGAAATATTTTACGCAAGCACAAAGATTGCCCTTACTGTCCACTAGAGGCAGCACTTTCCGGGCATGCGAAATGACATGAGATATTCGAACCTCGTTCAAATATATTTTGAGTAGAAGTAGATTTAATAATGGGAATATTAAATAATTAATACAGAATTTGGGTTAATAAATAATTGAATAAATTATAGAGAGAGACTTGGTGTTTTAAGAAAGCGAACTGACTCTGTTGTTTAAGGAATTTATAAAGTTGAATTTCAATTTGATTTTATGATTTGCATGTAATTCGAAAAGAATGTTGTTTGCTACAAGTTTTGTTTTCAGCTCTAGTTTAGAATGCGGAATAAATATGAAAGAAACGTAAGTTGAATAACTTCTAAGGGGTTTTGGGAAAGAGGGTTAGATAGACTTACAAAAGATAACGTCGAGATTTCGTGCTAGAATAGTTAAATAAAATAAAGAAGACATTTTTATGAACTAGTTTCAACCAGAATTTAAGCTGATTTTAAGTTGTGAAAAAGCTGTAAAAACTAATGAACTTTTTACCACTGATAATTATTTGACGTTTTTGATAGTGAAGCATGAAATGAGATTTGAGCCTAAATCGAGGAAACGTGTTTAATGGGCATTTTTCAGGAAGCGAAGTAGGCCGCGGTTTAATCAAGAGTTGACGAGGAATTAGGTCATGCTTTAGTCAAGTTGGGGGTGTAAATATGAATTCTGATTGGCTGGAAGTATGAGTATGATTGAGAGTAGGATTGCGCGGGATATCCATGGATCGCTGCGCGATCCAGGAGCCCGCGAGCAACATCGATTTTCGAGATCAGATTTGACTGACTCGCGACGCGGAATATGTGTTTTGCTCACACATTTTGGAATTTTCGACTCGCGTCGACGCCAAATTGTTCTCTCGTAGAAACAAATGAATACATATTTTTTTATTTTGGAAAGAAATGATTTTTAGTACTTTGTAAATCAATTTTTGTGTCTTATGGAGTTTAACACGTAAAACCTATACTTTTTTTACTTTCTTGATTTTTTTTCAAGAAATTAGAAGTCAATTTATTTACCCTTTTATAAACTTGTTCTCTTCTCACTAAAGATGCATTTTGTCAAATTTTAATACACCAAAAAAGTTATAAAAAAATTTGAGACACCTTGAAAGTTGTATAAAATTACAATATTTGTAGACTCGTAGCGAGCCTTTGATATGATTTTTTAACTTAAAATTTTCAAGAAGCATTTATGAGGATATTGAGAACAGATTTGTGAAAAAAAATGTTCATTATTTTTTTAATTATAGTTTTGAAGCAATTACGAAAATGAGTGAAAATGAAAAATTTCAGTCCAACAGCAGCTTTTCCCCGACCCTGAAGAATTTATGGCAGCTAAGTTGAACTCTGAGTGGCTTATTTTTAAAGGCTTAGGACTTCCAGATGCAGGCTCGACCATAAAGCTCCCTGCTACAGGCCCAAACCTGTAACCCAGCACCCTAAGCCCTAGGGGGATACTTGACTTCAATGAGTTGAATAACAGAGTAATAACACTAAAACTGCCGTCTGGGTTAAATCTCAGGGCTCGCTTCAGGTACTCTTGAAACTTTTCTGTTTTAATTCGTACGTTGGGAGAAAACTTCAAAATACTTTACAAAGTACTACAAATCATTTTATTTCAAAATAAAAAAATATGTATTTATTTGTTTCTACGAGAGAACAATTTGGCGTCGACGCGGGTCGAAAATTCCAAAATGTATATTTTTGGGCCACCCTAATATATATAATACTTTTAATCTCAACCTTCGTGTTTAATTGACTTTTACCTTAACTTCTTATAATTAAAGCGTTATTTTAATTAATTTACAGTAATAATATTTGGACCTAGACAATTTGTTTCATCATTGGTTTCGTCAAGTCGGGGACCGGACGAGGAGGGTTTTTACCCTGTTGTGGAACGAACTCACTAATTGCTAATAATTAAATTTCGAAAATTGAGAATTTTCGCGCCAAAATTATGCCGGGTCGTTAGGGGCTGTCCATAAATTACGTAACGCTAAAATTTAAAAATTTCATGACTGCCTGTCTGTCAGTAACGCTACCGTAACAATCGAACTCTATCCTGTCTGTCTGTTTAAAGTAACGTAACGACCTCTCGAAAAATGAAAAAACTGGACAGAATATAATAACCTATTGCTATGATTTGGTTTTTCATATTTATTTAGTTTAACCATTATAAGCCAAATAATACAATATCATATTATTCTATTGTTAAGATTAAAAATACTCTGAATAAATGTTTTGTATTATCAAAAATAAGTAAGTATTAAAGTTTTTTTTCAATGATGATTCATTTTCATTACAAGATTTGTTTTTAATTCCAATTTTGAATTGCGCGCCAACTGCGGCCAACCAGTGCGCGGCCCGAACGGAAGCGCAGTAGGAAAAGTGTTATATCCTACCTTTCAATCCCTTTGAGAAAGTCCGTTGGAGCCGACGCTGATTGGACGAGATTTCTTTGTGGTCCGTTGCTGCCGTTGATTGGCATAGAAGCCAAAACCGCGAAAGATAGGTCAGGGAAATTGATCACTTATGATTAAATAAATAAAATTAGATAAATTTAAGGGGGAAAATATTCATTATATTTTACACACTATAGTTTGTAAGATTTCCAGTTTCTGAACAATTCACCTGGTTGTGCACAATTTCATTCCGCAGAATGCTCACAATTCAATTATCTTTTTAGTTCCACAATAGTGTTTTATATAAAATATTTATTTCCGACTTCGCGGATCAACGTCAGATTAACACAATATTTATTCAATTTAATGTTTAGTTGCAACGATAAAACTGCACTCAGTTAAAGTTTTAAATTGAATCCCCATCTGAATCGGAATGCGAATTTAAATGCGTCCGAGGTAGTGTATATTGCACTGATCCATTTAATGAATAAATGATAATTACTACGTAGTGCAATTCCTCGTACACTCTACACAATTGAAAGGGCTGATAATCCGGATCAGAATAATATTCAATTAAATCAAACAAAATAGTTTCCGGAGCAGACATGATTACTATTTAAAATCATTGTTAATGTCCCCTTTTAAATGTCAATTTCAGAAAAATGAATAAATATTTCACGATCGTCACACTTGCTATTCGCGTAAAAATTTCTAAGTCCGACGTGAAACTAAATAATTCCGAGGAGTAACACGCTTATTAGAAAAGGTTCCGAGATAAATCTGACGTTTCCCGCGCTCGCACCTATATTTATAACCTTCGAGTTGGGCGGTCCTAGAAGGGTTTCGCACGCAATGTCGACATTTTCGACCAATTACAAAATTCATGTCGACATCATCTACCAATAGGCTTTTACGATGATTTCACCCTCAGAGACACATAGTAGGGTTGAAACCAGTTCAAACTGATTTAAAATTTCACGATCTGAATCATCCCTATATGAGCTCAATTTTACCCCGAATTCTAGGCGCCCGCTTGGCGAACGGAAGTCGTTAATTTTGATGATTTCAGTTTTCCTTATTTCTAATTAATATGATTCATGTCGATCTTATACCTTAACTTCTAGATGGAAAGAGAGTGGAATGCGTCATTGTTTCACAATGTGCGACAATAATTGTTACAAATTGTGCAACCATAATTTTCGTCTTGCTTTAGACATTTAGTTAAATTTTTAAACAACCCATTTATCCTAACTTATGATTTTAATTGTTAATTTATAAGTATTTATTAACCTACAAAATACATGAACGAGGATTCTTCTAATTTTCAATATAATCCATAGTGTTCTAATTTGAATTTGAATTTAGTATTAATTCTGCTGTCCAGATGGCGTTGTTCGACTTCTGAAAAGTCGCACGACGCTACAAAAGGCGCCAACATTGGCATCACTGCGCAAGCCTGAAGCGGGGCGCACACACATTTGCACAGCGCACAACGCATGGCGCACAAGGTTCTCGACCAATCACAGGGCTTCATTTCAATCGCTGTGATTTTCGCACAGCATGGCGCAGAAGGCGTCGAAAAGTTCGGAACGTTGAACTTTCATGCAATCTGCAGCTGTCTTGTGTAATCTGCAGCCGCTTGTAGCAGACGATTCTCAATTTTCCAACCTCGAATTTCTAGCGCATCGTGTCGTTTGTTTTGAAAGTGTCGCGCGTCGCATCGTTTGTTTTGAGATTGTTTTCTAATTTCAAAAGTAAAAGTGGTAGCATGTCATTTCTCCCAAAATTTATTTCACCCAAAATTTATTTTACCCAAAAATGGAAACACAGACGTGTGAACATAGAAGATACAGTCCGCATTCGTAAAAATGAAAATTTGCGGTAAGTGATAAAAAAAAGTTCACCGCAGAGGGAGCAGTAGTAGAAGTCGTTAAATGATAATAAAATTTAAATAAGAGGAACACTATTCAGAAAAATATGTAAAGTCGTGTATATTTGAAGAGTTTAGAATACATTTATTTTTCAAACATCTGCGAACATGATTTGATATTAAGTTTAACTTTGAAATTAGCGTACTATTAATAAAATAGACAAGTTTGCGCTGGAAATTACCTGTTTGAAAATTGTGAGGTTATGATTGGATATAAGTACGGCAAAATTTGTATTTTTCTAAAGAAAATGGTATTTTTCGTAAAAACCAACAGGACTTACCTGCAAACAAGTAATTCGAGTATTTTGAGGTTATGATTGGCTGAATTACTAGAAAATTGGTATTTTTTGGTAAAAGGCAACATGACCTATCCACAAATAAGTAATTTGAGTATCTTGTGGTTAATATTGGGTAATTGACGAGAAAATGGTATTTTTCGCAAAAAT
>CAKNYM010052430.1:8986-20448 GCA_932195095.1 Andricus curvator
TATGGTAATTTTACAGGTAAATATGGTAACTTACCCAAAATTCATTTCTAAAAATTTCGATAAATTTCCGGAAATTTATGAAAAATTTCGTTCATTTATGGTAATTTTACAGGTGAATATGGTAACTTACCCTGGATTGCCCATAATTCATTTTTAAAAATTTCCAGAAATTTCAGGAAATTTATGAAAAATTTCGGTCATTTATGGTAATTTTACAGGTATATATGGTAACTTTGCATAAATAACCGCAAAATGCTATTATCTGTAATCAAAATTTCCTCACAGTTTTTACGGTGAGTGGGCTGATAATCATACAATGCGAGCTCATATAGATGCATAATTTTCATTATTCACCTCTGACGTCACTTTTCAGTCCCTAGGGAGTAAAAAGTAGAGCTTTTGCCCCGCTTCATAGGCATCGAAAAGGGCTGAAATCATGCATGTGTCATAAAAAATATATTATTTTCAAATATCCATATACATATAGCTTGCTCCACTTGCTATTCGAAATGATTTTTGCAATGCTTAACAATTAATTTCACATCAAATGCTAAAATAATTCGTGTTACAAATTACAAATTAAATAAAACATTTTATTTAAGTGAAAGAGCAAATTATAATTTTATAACTACCGACAAATAAGATATCCCTTCTACATTAACATTGTCCTCTTTTCACTCGTGATAAGTTTTTTTTCTCTTTATAAAATAATGTTAGGTGTACAATTTAAAAAAAAAGCTACACTGTTCAAAATTGGTGTTGCGACTTTTATAGAATCCGTACATGGGTAATTATTTCTGAAGTGACTCCAGCTAACAAATTAGAGTTTTCCGATCGAACACAAACTTCCACAAAGTGTAGTTCTGTTGGATGGAAATTGATGGGCGAAAAAAATTTGCCATTGGGACAATCAAACATTATTTGGACTTCCATAGTTTCAATAGGATTTTCACCTCCCTTTTATTGACCATAAGTATGTCAAAAGTATATATATATTCGGTTTCGGTTTCGATTCCTTTGGAATAGAACCGAAGGGCCTATGACAAAGCCACCGAACGCGTCCTCGGGTTGCGGATAGAGGGTTCCTGTACCAAGGGTTTCTGCTGAATATGGTTACAATAATTAATAAGCAGTCGCGGACAATTGTCCAGGGATGGTTCCGAAGGAATAACTCCTAAGCGAACGCGCAGAGCACCCGACAATGGGTCGGCAAACAATGTCGATCAGCCTAGAGTTCGGGGTGCTGAAAATAATTTAGATGGAAACACGACGACGAAATGGCGAAACGCCCACATTGAGTGGACGGATCGACTCAGGGATGACGTGCTAGACTGCTACGATGCCAGCATTATCTCTGTTCGCGGAGGCTTTATGGCGCGTATGCACACTCTTTGGTGCCGGAAACACCCAGAGCTTCAGCATGTTTCGCATCAGTCTTTGCGAAATCAAGCCGACCACCTCCGGAAAAATGGATATCTACGCGGAGCGCTTCCCCAACCGCTGCTTTATCATGCAGACGAAGATGAGGAAGCGACATTGAGACCAACCGCAGAAAGCAGGCACCTTCTGAGAGATGATCGCAATTTCATTACTAGAAGGAACATTAACATGCAAGTTTCTCCTAAGCCCCAAGATCTGGCTGAAATGGATGCCTTCCTTCGTAGAGATATCTCGAAAGAGTCCGACCTCTGGACCATAAATTGCTCAGTTTATGGTGCTGCGAGAACTTTGGCTGATTCAAATCGACGGCTGAAACCAACGATGGATCAAAACACCAAAAGACGCTTGCATCAACTGAACAAGAAGATTGGATGGGCAAGACAGAATGCGTCCCGTGTTCAATGTGTGATTGACTACATAACATCTGGTAGACCGTTTACGGAAAGGGTTCGAAAGTTCGCCCAAGAACTAAGGATCTTGAATCACACACTAAAAAAGTCAAAGCTGCTGACAATCAAGCAGCATATTGTTGACAAAATACGGCTGTTATCTGAGGCAAGGAGGAGAATACAGAAGAGGGAGAGATGGATCATGGAGAATCAACAGTTTCTCGCTGACCCATCGCGCCTCTTCAGCGATCTACCTGTTTCTGTAAAAAATCCACCCAAGCCCAAGGAGGTAGAGACTTTTTGGAGAGAAGTGTACAAGATCCCGAAAACACTGGAGTTGAAAGAAGATACTGAAAATATCATCCGCTTCAAGGAGTTTTGCGACAACCTCATAAAATCTGAGGAGGAATGTCCATCAATCACTGCCGAAGAGGTGAAAAAAGCACTTAGAGGCACGAAGAACTTTTCCGCTGCTGGACCAGATTGTATCAAGAACTTTTGGTGGAAGAAGTTTCCTTTACACACCAACATTTGGCCCGCATATTCACCTCATATTTGAAGTCGGAGACGCCCATTCCGCAGTGGCTGGTGTTAGGACGCACAGTACTCCTGCCAAAAAAAAGGAAAACTTGTCCAACTCAGAGAATTACAGGCCAATAACTTGTTTGAACACGCTGTATAAGATCTTTACAGCTATCCTCAACAACAGGATTGTTCGACGAATTGAGCCTGTATGGCGAGAGATGTACGAACAACGTGGCTCGAAAAAAGGTGTAGCAGGCTGTCGAGAGAACCTGCTAATTGACAGATGTGTCTGTAAAGACGCTGCAGCCCATCAGCGCGTCCTGTCAATGGCCTGGATTGACTACCGGAAAGCTTTTGATTCAACCTCTCATAGACTTATCCTCTGTCTGTTGGAAAGCTTGAAGGTACATCCACGCATAGTGAGATGCATAGAGAGATTGATGCCTCTTTGGAAAACTAGATTTACTATCTCATCTGGAAATTATCGTGTGACAAATAACAACGTCACCTTCCAGAGGGGCGTCTTTCAAGGTGATACCATGAGCCCTTTGCTTTTTTGCATCACACTTTTGCCTCTATCTCTCGCACTACGAAATTCTCCTGGATACCTCTGTGGCGACACTAATCAGCGCGAGCATAAGGTCACTCATGTATTTTATATGGATGACCTGAAGATCTATGCCTCTGGTAGAAGCAAACTTCAAACTGCTATAGATATTGTCAAGAACTACACAGGAGAGATTGGGATGGACTTTGGCTTGGACAAGTGTGCCAAAATTTATCTGAAGAAAGGAAAGATTACTGGCGTTCCCAAGGACCCTGAGCTTGTGGATATAAGTGTTATCAGACATCTTAATACTGGAGAGACCTATACATACCTGGGCGTGCCTCAAAACCGCATTCAGGACGTAACATCAGTGAAGGAGTCTCTCCGAAGCAGATACAAGCATCTTCTTCGACAGATTTGGTCTTCCAATCTGTCGGCGTTGAACAAGGCATCTGCGACTAACATGCTTGCCGTCCCGGTTCTACTCTACTCGTTTGGGGTAGTTCAATGGACGAAGAACGAGCTTAAGGCCCTTGGTGTCATTACACGTAAGATCATGCATATGCATAAAAGCTTGCATATCAATTCGTCAGTTCCGCGATTATATATTTCACGCCGTCAAGGTGGACGCGGACTTCTGAATCTCCAGTGTCTTCATAACCGGATTGTTCTAAGTACAGCTTATATCGTTGCGAATGGCAGAGATCCTCTCCTAAAGATGGTCAGGAACCACGAGATGATTGGCGAAGGAGCGTTCCTTTACAAAGCCGCGGAGCAAGCGGCCGAGACCCTTGGCCTGAATTTTAACATCAGAAGTGAGGAAAGTGCATTACTTCATCTAGATGCTTCACTTCTAAAAACCAAAGTCAAGAAAGCAGAGGTTGAAAATTTTCACCAAGAGCTACTCGACAAGAAAATGCACGGAAACTTTCACAGAAATGTAGAAAAACAGTCCTTGTCGAAGGAGCAAACTTTTGCTTTCCTCAAATCATCAGGGCTTAATTCAGGTACAGAGGGTTTTATTTTCGCATGCCAGGACGGTGTCATTTCCACCTTAGCATACCGTGAGCGCATTTTATGTCAAGAAGTTCCCAGTGATAGGTGCAGAGCGTGTCATGCACACGCTGAGTAGAACACATACTATCAGGGTGTCCAACCCACGCGGGAACGTCGTATATCTATAGACATAATGCGGCCCTAAGAGTGCTTTATTACCATCTTTGTCGCTCTTACGGTGTTGGCCGCGACCCTGCCCTGCCGAATGCTCCAAGGGAGATAGAGTCGATTGTCCGAAACGAGAAGTGCAAAATTTTCTGGAACTACGATTTTCGGGCAGCAGTCTCCGTTGCGCACTCGAGGCCTGACATTGTTCTCCAAGACTTCGAGAAATGAACTATATTCGTGATCGAATTCTCGGCTCCGTCCGAATACAACATCACTGCAAAGGAGAAAGAAAAAGAGGAGAGGTATCAAGACCTTAAAAGAGAGCTACAACGACTGTACCCAAAATATTCGGTACAAGTAATTGTCCTTGTGATAGGTGCTCTCGGAGGTGCGAAACTATCACTGGTTCTTAACCTTAAAGCCATACCCGCGTGCCAAAAATATGCCAAGGCACTTGCGAGATGGATGCAGAAAGCTGTCATCCTTGGGTCGCTTCGTGTCCTCAAGACACACGAGGGTTTCGCCGGCCTGTCGCTGTGATTTTGTCGTTGCCTATGACCACCCATCTCACGGTTGTGAGACGTGGCCATAGGTGTGATTTACCGCGGTGCTACTGGGGGCTATTGACATTTTGTTGGATGGCAGTTGCTCTTAGTGGGACCCTGCGGTGGTTGTTTAACTTTTTTTTAAATTATATATATATATATATATATATATATTTGACTTTCAAAAATTAAAGTCAAAAATAAATTTCACTTTATTCGAATTTTGACCATTTTTGTTTCTTTTCGGGCTTAAAATAATGCGGAGCTTTTTCTTTTTTAAGGTTTAAGGTTTAAAAGAAGGGTAACCTTTCTTTATTGTTGAAAATATGCTTCAAATATTTTTTGTAAAGATATCATCGACTTCAGCGTTTTCTAACTTTTTTAATATCAATAAAAAAAAATGTTGTCTTCTACGGTATCGATAAGACTTTTCACACCCTTTTCATTGATCATAAGCATTTTTTGAAAAAATAAATATTTAACCTCCAAAAATAAAGGTCAAAATAAATTTCATTTTGTTTCGTATTTGACATTTTTTTTATTTCAGGGATAATAGAAAACTGAGTTTTTTTCATTTAAGAACCTTGAGGCAAAAAATGGGATAGTAATTACTCGTTTATATAAATGAACATTAAATACTCTGGCGGACGAGCGCGAACGCAGCGTCATGGGGTGAGCCACAGTACTTTGGATTGGATTTGAAAACATATTTTACAGCATATGGTGGGACTTTTATAGTGGCTAATCATAGTAACCTTAACAGTATTTTCAACAGTGCAAGAAACTTGAAATGCTAGAAAAATAGTGAATTTTCAAATTTCCGAGACGTGCTTTTTAAATTCCTTATGTGTATAAATGAAGGGTCAAGGGGCATAAGGACGCAAGTGCCAAGACTCGAATTTTATAGGATAAAAAAAATATCTAATTTTATCGCACAAATTTTATTTTTTTAAACACGACAGTACTTTCGTGCTATTACTTATAGCTCTATCGAACCATGAAAGGAACATCCTAAAAGAAGCAACCGCCACCGAGGAAAACTCGCCCCAAAAACGCCGATTTTTACTCAGGAAGAGTTGCATGACTTTTTTACTTTTTTTATTTAAAAAAATTAATTTCGAGTTATTACGTAACCCTATTGAATCAAGAAAGGAGCACTTAAAAATAAGCATCCGCAAAAAAGCCTGGTCAAATAATGACACGTCCCAAAAGACGCCGGATCTGACACCCAAATAGTCGCATAACTTAATTTATTTTTTAATTAAAGAAAGAACGTACCTTTAAGCTATTACTTAGATTTACCTAATGGTGAACAGAACAGACAATAATAATATAGTTTAAGCCAATAAAACGCATTTCCGGAATTGGATACTTGCACCCTGCTTATGCCCCAGAACTCTTCAAATACGAATAACCTTGTAAAATGCATTGCATACGAAATCACACAAAATTTGTTTAATTAATTTAATTTCTTCACGTATACTCACCGACACTAAGTGCCACCAAAACGAGGATCATGAACTTCATCATGGATGTATAGGTATAATAGTGCTATTCAATAAATATACCAGAAAAATCAGAAAGTAATACTTTTAGCAAAAAGAAAAATACTTTTTTTTGTAGTGATTTCTGGTTGCTGAGACCGGGCCATTTATATACTGAGATTTTTGAGACAGTAACCTTCAAAACAAGGAAAATCGAAACGATTGGAAGCTTCTCATCTGTACCTTGAATATGTTTGCGAGGTATCGTTTTTCACGATTTATCAATGATAACGTCAATAGACTAAGCACTTTAATATGTTATCATTTTAATGTATTTACTGTCGAGATAAGAAAATTGGTATCGTTCCTTTTATTTAAATATTGTAATTCAAAGAGTAAAATTAACTTCATCAATATTTTACAATTATATTCGCATTTACACATAAAGAATGTATTTAATGTGCATTTATATTTAGTAGAAAACACGGCTTAAAATTCTGTACGGAAACAACTATTAGTTGTGAAGTTTGGTATCATAATATTCATTTTTACAAGAGTTCGATGGCAAGCTAGGATATAGACGAAAAAAATAATATTAATTACTACAGCAATGCGAAGAAATACTTTTCCCATATTAATTATAAATATTATCCTTCAAACTTAAAAATTGCCATTTTGAATTAAAAGCCTAATATTTTCGATACAAAAATTGAAGTTAGAAAAGATATATTCACAAAAATAAATAATTAAATCGTAATTGCAATAATTAGCAGCTTAAGTAACATAAGATGAAAAATAGGTTAGAAAAATGACCATTACCAATAGACCTTTTCATCTTGAATAAACCCTATAATAGTGGAGCATATGCATGTTAAAGTTACTAGAAAAGTAGATTATATGCATGTTAAATTCCCCATACGTGATTCAAGATAGTGTACGGAGAAAAATGGATGTTTACGCGTAATATCTAGCTGTTCAGAGTTAACATATTTTATATTTAACTATAGGGCAGCAATCTAGATGTTCAAAATTAGTATCTATGTAGATATTAAAAAGTGAGATCTTTCTTTGTAACATCAAAAATGTTCAACTGAAATATCCAAAATATTAAACGGAAATTTGTGATTGTATCAAATAACGGCTGTGAATATTTGAGAAGTTCGCCTATTCCTCATCATTCAAGGACTTAATTGATATCTCAAAAATTAAACTTGAATGTTCGTACATAATCAGAATTTAAAATTCTACCTATTTTCGGTTACTTCAACTCAAATTTTATTTTAAATTTACAACTATATTCTCAGATGTATTCATGTCAACATAATGTCGAACTTAACAATCTTGTTCCATCATGTAGATGGACGAAAGTCGTTATCCGATTCCAATAATGATAGCTATATGTTGTATGATATATAAAATTTGAAAAAATAATTGTTTAAACAATTATTAATTATTTAAAAAGTACAAGAAACTTTTTAATTTTACCATTAAAAATTATCTGTGATAAAAAAAATAAACAAAAGTAATATTTACGACAAATATGCCGCAAAATACTTGATCCTTGTTTAGAGATTGGTTTTTGGGGCATGCTGGATGTGTCAGGGGGGAATAAAAATCATTGCATACATTACATTCCAATTTCATATTCGTAAACATGGGGGGTTTCCCTTTCCTTTGGTCTGGAACCTCACAAAATTGTCCGGAATATGAGACTCAAAAATGCGCTCCTGTTTACTGAAACCGCCCTTGACCGAAGTGCTCATGGTGGTAATGCGGACAGAAACCAAGCCAGTTTTTCTGAAATGGAATTCTTATTTTATTTAAACAATCGCTGCTAATGGAGTTTTGTACTTCGACAGACATACAATGTACTCTTGTTACTCAAATACATTACTCAGAGTACCGGGTGGCCTTGTCATCAATTTTTCTTGGTTATTAACTTTTTTGCTGCAGTAATTAATTTCATTATCATTACTTTTAAAATTCATATTTTGTTTTAAAGCAGAAGATAGTTGTATACAAAGTTAAATATAACCGCAGAGTAAAATTCTGCGTGCTTTGCGATTCGTTAGTTATTTATAATTTTAATTGTAGTAATAATTGTAAATTATGAGTGCACCGAAATGTCCAAAACGTTAAATGTTCGAGTTTGAAGAGAGACCTTATATGAGATAAATTGACTTCTAAAGTACAAGTTTTAGGAATCCTTCAACATTATAATAAAATTCCCAAATATGCATAAATTAGATAGTGCTTTTGTGCTTTTTTTAAAGTTAATATTCAATCTCGAGAGCACGAAATGATCTAATTCTCAAATAATTAAATTCATGATATTTAGATATATTTATTCAATACAATGAACAGAGTCCAAAGATAGTGTTTAATAAGAAAAACATCATTCGAAATTACGAAAAGACCGAGATGATGAGGAAGTAGACACGTAGTGATGTTTATTCAAGATATGCTTTTTAACGTCAAATATGTCACCCTGAATCTGAATGAGAGAAAGTACATTAACAATATTTGTGACTTGTAGCTATGAACGTTTTATGTACTTCTCTATGACAAAAAGTTGCCTCAAATTCAATAATTTTCAAATATATTTATATATCTTCGTACTTTGTAGTGTAAATTTAATTGATCAGGGTCTAACACTTCTCTGTAAAATTAAAAAATAAACATTGAATAAGGACAATTAAATATTTTTAACTTCGAATGATCTCTGGAGGTCAGAAGGAGTACATCCGGTCCCGCACGAAAAAGCACCCTATAAACTTTACAGTATTTATTATTCCAGAATGCTTCAACTTTTTGTATGCTCAGACTTGCGAAATAATCAAACACAATTGCGTTGAAATAATTTCATTACCAATAGAAAAAGGCTATGGCTACGTGTACCGAAATTTCGGGACAAATAGCCGGATTTATCAGTACGAATAGGAGGAGCTGGAAAAGGGACTATTTGTACCGAAATTTCGGTACAAATAGCCGGATTTTTGTGCAGATACACCCATATTTGTACCGAAATTTCGGTACACGTAGACACTTCCATAGAAAAAGTGTATATAATTCTTAACTTGTTAGTGCCAAGAATTAGTATAAAATTATTGGTGTCTGATCGAAATAGAAATGCTAGGTCAAGCTTTAACTTCATTATAATGAAAATGATAAAAATATTTGTATCTTATCGTACAACGCAAATACAGATATGTAGACATATACACGCTGTGTAAATGCTGGAAAAATTAATCAGACTTGCACTGAAAAAAGGATTACTTGTACCAAATGAATTTTACTTGGCTGAAGTAAGTGAAAGTCCTGATTATTTTCAAAGAAATATTTTCTTGAGGCAAATACATATATACGCTTTGAATGAAAAAAAGAATTTCTTTCAGCCAGACAAATGTTAATAAGATTAAGTTAACATTGTTTGATTCAAAAATACGACCTATTGGAGGGAAATATTTCTTTGAATCAAAGAAATATTAATTGAAGACAAAAATATACATTTTAAACCAAATAAATGACTCATTGTTCCAAATGAATGTGTGCCATGAATGGGAATGAATATTTCTTTGAAATGAGAATATGTGAATTGATGGAAAGAAATATATTTAAAAGTCAAGCAAATATTTTATAGGCTCAAAACACTATTTCTTCACATCAAATTTTTGAGTATTTGAAGCAAAAAAATATCTCACTGATTCAAAAAAACATTTATTTGGCCTAAACCATGCGCGAGTGCAATAAAGTAGTTTGTACTTCAACTGTAGTACATATTTTGATAAATGAACAAATGGATTCTTTAAGCTTAAATTATAATTAACATTGTTATTATTATATATATTTAATTTAAAAAACTCACATAATTTAAAATCTTGATGAACCTGAAACAGAAAAATTCGGTGAAAAATCCACCTCCTATAGGAATCGAACTTGGGTCCGTTGAGCGTAAAGTCCACAGCGATGACAACGACGATGTCGCAACATGGAAATAAGGCGGAAAGCAAATGACAAAGAAATATTTCTTCAAATCAAAAACATGGATATTGAATTTAACAACATATTTCTCTAATCTAAAGAAGTATTCAATTGAAACAAATTATGCCAAATCATTATATGTTTAATTAAAAAAAATTACTTTGTTGAAATAAATGTTTATTTGTTATGAATAATTTAATTCTAGTAAGCAAATGAAATATTTCCTTCAATTGAAGAAATAAATATTTCTGTAATCACAATATCTTGTTCGTCTAACTAAATGCTTCATTGGTATAAATACATGAACTCTTTGTAACACATAAATAAATTTTTAATTTAATTGATATTATTTTGAATTAAATCATTATTTCTTTGATTTAAATAAACTTAAAGACTTGATTCAAGTATGAACAATTAATTGATTCAAATGTGTCCGAATCAATTCAAAGAATCGAACTCATTGAATCAAATAAATACTTCTTTGGACGACTAATCAGATTTCAACGAATCTCGACCTTTTGAATTAAGGAAATGGTTTTCTTGAATGTAAGAAATATTTGTTTGAATCAAGAAAATATAGACAAAGAATTCATTTCTTTAGCTCAACGAAAGATATGTGTCTGGTTTAAATAAAAATTACTACTGTTAAAGAATATTTCCTTGATGCTAAGTAATAGGATTCAAGTAAGTGCATTTTCTTGGTTCCAAAAATTATTTTTTTCAGTGTAAGCTTCTGATTAACTAAATCCTCCATAACAATTTTTCAAACTTTACCCTCGCCACTATCCTATCCTAAAAATTTAATGGTCTGGCAAACTCGCCATTTCGGTATTTTTATTATGTTGCGGACTTTCCATTTTGCTTATAGACCTATTAGTGAAAGCGGTACGGACACAAAATTCTCTCAAATTGTTAAAAAATCATGAAAACGAACAAAAAAGATTACAATTTATTTTTAACGTTTTTTTTAATTTTGAAGAGAGATTTCATACACTTTCGATATCTGCCAGAAAAGTTGAAAAAGTTTAGAATTAATAAAATGGTGACAATTATTTGTATGCAAATCGAAGATTCCATTTTTTTTAAACTTACAATTTTTTATTTCTGTCTTTTTAAATACGTTTAAAATATCGTTTTCACGATTTTTCAATGATAAGATGAATATAAATAGACACTTTTATCTTATATCTCTTTATTCACTCGGCATCACAAGAAATGATGAATTAGATCTGCTCTAAGAGCAGATTTCTAGCTTATTATTATTTTTACACTTATTGTGATTAATATGAATAGAAAAAAGGTTTTATTATGAGCTGAAATACTTTTGGAAACAACAGATTTCAATTGAATAATTCCAACTTTTTGATTTTCACCCATATATATATAT
>CAKNYM010052430.1:24530-37597 GCA_932195095.1 Andricus curvator
AATCTTCCCCGGGGAAGGTGTATTCAGAATAGAAATTTAAGACTCCTGGATTGTTTTTCCAAGGTCTCGTCATTATGAAAAGTAAACATGGTAGTTCAGGTGTTCAAAATACATCTTCCCGTCGAAATTTGTGTTCAGCTTAGAAATATCAAATTTTTCGACTGTTTTTCAAAAATCTAGTCAGTCTGAAAAGTAACCCTGGTAGTCCAGCTTTTAAAAATACATCTTAACCGAGGAAACTGTATCCAGAATATTAATTTAGGTATCTTTGGCCGTGTTCCAAGGTCTTGTCATTTTAAGAAGTAAACCTGGTATTCCCGGTTTCCAAAATACATCTTCCTGGAGAAAGTTGTGTTCATAATTGAAATTCAAGTCAACCTGGTGGTTTTTCAAATTTCTCGTGGTTCTAAGAAGTAAACCCGGGTAGTGAAGGCTATCAAAATGCATCTTCCTTGAGTAAGGTGCGTTCATAACTGAAATTTAAGTCACTTTAACCATTTTTTTAAAGTCTCGCCATTCTAAGAACTTAATCTGTTAGACTAGGTGTTCAGGATACATCTTTGCCGATTAAGTTTTGTGCAGAATAGAAATTTAACATTCCGTGAACGTTCAGAACTGAAATTTTATCCAAGCTGACCATTTTTCCAATGACTCGTCGTTCTAAGAAGTGAAACCGGTAGTCCATGTGTTTAAAATACATCTTCCTTGAGGAAGATGTGTTCAGAACTAAAGTTGAAGGAACCCTGACCATTTTTCCTACCAGAAGAATCTTTCCTTCTAAGAAGTAAACCTGGAAGTCCAGATATTCATAGTACATATTTTTCGAGAAAGGTGCGTACAGAACTGAAATTTTATCCACGCTGATCCTTTTTCCAAGGACTCGTTATTCTAAGAAGTAAACCAGGTACTCCAGGTATTCAAAATACATCTTCCTCAAGGAAGTTGTGTTCATATCTGAAATTTAAGTTACCCTGATGGGTTTTCAAAGTTCTAGTCATCCTAAGAAGTAAACCTGGTAATCTAGGTATTCAAAATACATCATCCTCGAGGGAGTTGTGTTCATAACTAAAATTTAAGACAGCCTGATAGGATTTCGAAGATCTAGTCATTCTAAGAAGTAAACCTGGCAATCTAGGTATTCTAGGTGTTCAAAATACATCTTCCTCGAGAAAGTTGTGTTCAGAACATCTGGACCACCAAGTTTACTTACACTGACGAGATATTCCAGAACCTATCAAGGTGTCTTAAATTTCAGTTATGATCACAATTCCGTCCAAAAATATGTGGTTTGAACACCTGGACTACCAGGTTTACTTCTTAGAACGGCGATAGATTTGAAAAACCATTAGGGTGTCTTAAATTTCAGTTAGGAACACAAGTTCCTTGACGAAGATGTATTTTGAACATCGAGATTATCAGGCTTACTTCTTAGATTGACTAGACCTTCGAAAACCCATCAGGGCGTCTAAAATATCAGTTATGAACACAAATTTCTCGAGGAAGATGTATTTTGCATAACATTTTGAAAAGCATCACCCTGTCGCAATTTACGTTCGCAAAGCCAACTCTTTGTCACATTGCATTGAATTCTGACGTTGGTACTCCCAGAAGTTGTGCTCCTTAATTTTTATTGATCCCCCAGAGCGAATCATATCGAGTTGAAATCCTGGATCAAAATAGCTGCAACAATTTGATACCCCATGATTTAGTGTGACATGGAGATATAATTCAAAGGGAAATAGGGTCTTTTATATTTAAAAGGGAATTTAAAACACTTTCACAGCCTTGACAACTTTAATTATTTGTCAGTTGCTTCTTCATCTAAGTAGGTTTCACATAACGTCAATTTTCAGATCTACTTTTACATGAATATTTAGGGATAATTCGACCCCACGAACTCAAAAATACAATCTAAGAAAATCTCTTTGTATGCGTAACTTTGTTTCGTTTACCATATCGAGAACACTCAGAAAACAAAAATCTGAAAAATCATGAATCAAAGAAAATGTACTTGATTGAAAGAAATGATCGTACTGAATACGTTCTATGTTTGTGTGCGAGTAATCTGAATTGAGGTGTGTTCTGCTAGCACCTCCACAACGGAATTTGAATATTTTCTTTATGCCATAATTTTTGGCTTTTCTTTGGGCACCGATACTGATTTTTGGACTCCTTTAGCTTTCTCAAAAAAACGAATTTGGTTGGAGGTGCTGGCCGCCAGCACCTCTACAACAGAAAATTTGCAAAATTAAAAAAAATCAACAGCGCCAGAATTTTCGGCTTTTTTGGGTTCTCCAAAAATGCAAAAATTAATTTTCAAAAAATAACCCCTATCTCCTAAACACTACCCTCAAACTAAAATATGCACTGAAAGTAAATGTAAGCATATCAGAATCTTGGGCTTTTTTGGGCTCTTCTTGGGCACCAATCCCGATTATCGGGCTCTTTCATTTTTCACAAAAAACCGGACTTTTGGGCGGAGGTGCTGAGAGCCAGCACCTCCAATACCTAAAATTTGAAAAATTACAAGAATCAACAGCACCAGTATTTTGGGTTTTTTCTGGGCTCTCCTAAAATGCAAAAATTAATTTTTAAAAACAACCCCAGTCTCCCAAAAATTAGCCTTAAAATAACTTAAGCACCCAGCCTAAATGTAAGCATTTCCGAATTTCGGGCTATTTTTGGGCTCCCCAAAATACTCAAAAATTATTTAAAAAAATCAATCCTGACCCCTAAAAAACTTCAAAGAAAAAGATGTGGTTTAAGTACGAGAAAACATATACCGTAAGTCTGAGCTTGCTTTGAGCTCACTGAAAAGAACAAATTAAATTGTCCGAAAACAGCCCATAACACTAACACCTACCTCTAATTAAAAATATAGATATTAAACAAAACCAAAAAAATATATAAATCAAAAGTCAATGATTTTGCTTGAGGAGATTATTTTTAATTTGAGATTGTTTTGGCGGTTTTAGTTGAAGGCAGCTGAGGCTTGGTTTGTCAAATGTGATAGGGGTAGTTTCTAGGGGTTGTGGAATCTTACTGTGGGAAAATATATATTAACTGAAGGCAGGTGAGACTTGGTTCGTTAAATGTGATAGGGGTAGTTCCTAGGTGATTTAGAATATCACTGTGGAGGTAGGTTTATTAACTAGAGTCTTTGGAAGTTGTTTGCGGTGATTATTTTTAATTTGAGATTTTTTTGACGGTTTTAGTTGATGGAAGGTGAGTATTGGTTCGTTAAATGTGATAGGGGTAGTTCCCAGGGGTTTCGGAATATTACTGCGTATACTGTGGTGGTAGATATAATAACTAGATTTTCGGAAAGTTTTCTGGGGTGATTATCTTTTATTTGAAATTTTTTGGCGATTTAGTTGTAGGCAGCTGACACGTGGTTCGTTAAATGTGATAGGGGTAGTTCTCATTGGCTGTTGAATGTTATTGTGGAGATGAGGATATGAAAAAGAGTTTTTTTTATTATCAATGTAGGGTTTTGGGTATAGTTTAGAGTTTTGCGAAGGTGACTGTTGTGATTTTTTTTTCATTTGGAAATTTTTCAGCAGTGTTTTGTGAAACCCGCAAAATCATTGACTTTTGATTGATTTATTTTTTTGTTTTGTTTAATATCTATATTTTTAATTAGGGGTAGGTGTTTTTAAAAATAATTTTTCAGTGTTTTGCGGAGCCCAAAAATAGCCCGAAATTCGGATATGCTTACATTTAAGCTGGTTGCGTAAGTTATTTTAAGGGTAATTTTTGGGAAACTGGGCTTGTTTTTTGAAAATTAATTTTTGCAGTTTTGAAGAGACCAAAAAAGTTCAAATTTTTGCGCTGTTGATTTTTTTAATTTTTCAAATTTTATGTAGTGGAGGTGCTAGCTGCCAGCACCTCCACCCAAAAGTCCGGTTTTTTAGGAAAATAGAAGAGCCCGAAAATCGGGATTGGTGCGCAAGAAGAGTCCAGAAAAGCCCAAAATTCTGATATGCTTACATTTAGTTTGAGTGCATATTTTATTTTTAGGGTAGTTTTTAGGAGATAGTGGTTGTTTTTTGAGAATTAACTTTTGAATTTTTGGAGAGCCCGCAAAAAGCCCGAAATTCTGGCGTTGTTGATTTTTTGAATTTTTCAAATTTTCGGTAGTGGAGGTGCTGGCGGACAGCACCTCCACCCAATAGTCAGTCTTTTCAGAAAACTAAAAGAGACCAAAAATCGGCATCGCGGTGCCCAAAAAAGCCAAAATTGTGGCATAAAGAAAATATTCAAATTCCGTTGTGGAGGTGCTAGCGGAACGCACCTTCTGAATTGCTGCAATACTAAGATAGCTTTAAAAAATTATTTATCGCGATTGTTTGAAGTTTGACGCCAACAATATAATGATAATAATAATATAATTATAAATTTTAGTTATGTTGTAGCAATGAGTGAAGTAATATATCTGCTGGCAAAGATAGGCAGTTTATATTATTTTTTCCGTGCACAGTCAGTGATGATGCTGAGAACAGCGAAAGCATAGTTAGAATCAGGTGACATACATAGATCATCCCATATTTTTATTCTAACGATGATGAAAATTTGTGGCTAAATCATAACCTTGAGAACTAATTTCTATTGTGAGATAATGCGTTTTACGGCACCTAGCGGCATTTATTATCCTGAACTACAGCAACTTGCAAATCAGTTTACTTTCGAAAGAAATATTTATTTAGAATGATGCATTTATTTTTCATGAACTCAATAAACATTTCTCCTAACGGATTTCATGAATATTTTATTCAAACAAATGTTGATTGCACTAAAATAAATGTACAATTAAAACAAATATGCCGAAATATTAAAATAAAAAAATATTTATTTCAACGAAATGCAAATGAATTTATTTAAAAAAAGTATTTCCTTTGTCCGAACTTTGTCCGAAGATTGTTTATCCGAACAAAAATTTCTTACAATCACACAAAACTACCAGGTATCAAGTTGATGCGGCAAATGGATCAAAAGGATGCAACGTTTTAATACCTATATTCATGATCAACTTGATTCTAATTTGGAGATCAGTTATCTGTCATTATATTTCAACTACTCAACACATTATAAAATTATTTAAACCTTTTACCTGAATGATGATCAATTGTTGATGATCGTTTAGTAATCTCGATCAAGGATCGATTATCGATTTGCAGAACTTGAATTCGGCAGAAAGGAATGATCTTCGAAAATCGTCAACTGTCATTCTGTTTTGTATACTGACGCTAATACGCCTTGAAGTTGTTCTCCTTAATTTTCATGGATCTTGTAAAGCGAATCATATTGAGTTGAAATTCTAGATCAAAATAGTCGCAACGATTTCACGCCCCAAGTTTGAGTGTGATGAAATAGATCAATATTTAATTCAAACAAACATTTTTTAAATGTATATAATTATTTACTTGCAATAATCGTGTCAACTCTTAATCGGATAAATATTTTTTTCAATCAGATGAATAATATATTTATCTGAAAAAATATTTCTCTCACTCAAAGAAACCTGAATTACTTGATCCACACATGGATGAATTACCTAATTTAAATACTTATTTATAAATTCAAAGAATCGATTTAATTGAATTGAGGAAATATGTGTTAGGGTGTGAAACACAGATTCATCAGCTCCCAAGAAATCATTTCATTGACTTAATAATTTCCACATTTATTTGCAAAAAAATATTTCTTGTGTTGAAGCAATCTCACACCAAAGATATTATTTCTTAGAGCCGAGGCATGACTTTTTTGCCTATATTTAGTTGATAGTTAGTTATAGTTTGAAGAAATAGTTTTTTGTACCGAAGAAAATTTTTCTTTAATTTAAAATGATTTTTTTTATTTTGAAGTTATTTTAGTTAAATTAAAGAAATATGTTAAAGAAACGGTTTCTTTAATTCAAAACAAATATTTTCTTGAGTGAAATTATTTGTTCTAACTTGAGCATTTATTATAATCAACCTACAATTTTATTGTTACATATTATGATGAGATCTAAATTTTATGTAAGAATGATCCCAATCAGTTTTTCTAAGTCCATGCCCTCCCCTTGTATGTTAGTAGGGAATCAATATCTTCATGAGGGCAACACTTACAACTGCTCTAATTGTAAGAAGTTTAATTTTAATTTTTCATTGTTTGTCTGTAAGTAACCAGAAAGTTTACTTCAAATCATGACTAATTATATTTGAATATATAGTTGTGATTTCAATTTTACGTTAACAGACGGTAAAATTAAAAGGTACTGCTCGATTATATATTCCATACGTTTCTCAGGTGCAAGCTGCTGATGTTTTTGTGAGTGCACATCCATATTAACGTAAAGTCCCTCTAGTACAGTATAGTCTGGCAGAGCCTCCCCAACGCTTTTCCTTGTCTGACATTTTCATCACAACCCGGGTGTGACAATTTCCAGCCAATCAAACAATTCGTATTCTTTTCGGGCCATAGACAAAAATGCAGCAAAAACAAAACAAACGATGTATCAAAATTAAAAAAAAAGGTTCACTTTTTTTCATTATAAAATACGATAGGTTATTGTATATTAAAATTTTAGTAAAAAAATGCCAAAGTATATAATATCAGAATGCTTTATTAATTCTAGGAACACAATTTTAAGAGAGGTTCCAATTGATCCTTGAAGAAGAATTATATGGCTTTGCAATATTGATCTATTATAATTCCGAATTGCCAGAAAAAATTTGCTTGTGCGTGCGAGGTACTAGTTTCTTTCTGTCCTTGTGGGGAGAATGAAAAAAAAATTCTTTATGTGTATCAAATATGAACTTTTTACGTAGGTACATTTTGCTGAAGAGATGTTCGAACAGAATTAAGTTCATGGTAAATAAATTAAGGTTCAAGGTTAAAAAACCGCAGTTCCAATTCTTTTAAAACTGTGTTCTTTAAATAGGGATCTTGGAACCATTCCTAAATTTTTAAATTATATTCCCATTAGTGAAATTTAAGTTTATAATAGTAATGAAAAAGAGTTAACCCTTTTTTTAAATTTTAACACATCGTTTCTTTTTTTTCAGCCGCAATTTTTGTCTATGACATTAGAAGAATACGAATTATTTGATTGTTTGGAAATCGTCACTTCAAGTTTGTGATAAAAATGTCGAGCGGGGAAAAATGGCGGGGTGGCTCTGTCAGACTTTTCTTAGAATTTAGATATGAGGGAGTCTTTTTGATGGAAATAAAGTAAGGTGAAATAGATAATGTGTGTATACATAGTTTTTGTTTTTTCCGTTTTGAAGCAGTAGCTTGTGAATACGTTATGTTAGTGGAGATGACGGAGCGTATTTACAATATTTAAAATTGAAAATATTGCTTAACCGCCTCCTTTTATTAAACTTTTCTATTTGTCATGTTTCCCATTTCTATATCCTTATTATAATTTATGATAATAATACAGCCCTAAAACAATTAATTAAATATGTTGACTAATCGAATTAGTAGAATTTCACTAACTTAGATTTGGAGAGTACATTAGAACAAACTTTTATTTTATTTTAAGAAATAATTTTTTTGCTTTACTTTATTTGAATCAATTGAATATATTAATTAATATTAAACAAATATTATCAAACAAATAATTTCTTTGATTCAAAGAAAGAAGAAACTTCATTATTCAAAATAAAACCAGTTTTTTCTTCTTTTAAACGAAGTCGAAGAAACAATGTCTCAAATATAAACATAAGTTTTCTCTGGAGGTAGATCAAAAAATTATTCAGTTTAAAAAAATGCAACTTAAAAATTCCTGGAGTTTTAAATTCTAGTTGAAAGTTCTGTTATTCGAACCGAGTTGTAAGCCCGGAAATAAAAGTTTGATAAGAGTAAATATTTTTCATGCACGTGTTTTCTACTAAAGATAAATGCGCATTAAATGCAGATGACAGGCTTAAAAATCAAACTCCTCAGTATATAAATGGCCCGACCTCAGCACCCAGCTATCAGTACAAAAAGAAGTAGACACATTGTTTTTTCTGCTAAAAGTATTACTTCCTGATATTTTTGGTATATTTGTGTAACTATACGTGCATCATGAAGTTTTTGATCCTTATTTTGGTGGCAGTTTCTGTCGGTGAGTATATGCGAAGAAATTAAATTTATTAAACTGATTGTTTGTGATTGCGTATGCGATCAATTTTACAATGCTATTGGTATTCACGCATAAAGAATTTAGAAAACACGTCTCAAAAATGTGAAAATTTACTTTAGAAATTGAAAAGCAGCCAGAATTGAAGGGCTGTAGTACAGAACTACAACATTTTTGCAGAAAATGGGCTTTTTGCATGAAAAAATTCTTGAAAAATCAAATACATGTTGCGTTAGAAGGATTTTTCTGAAATTTCATTTTTAATATAGTAATAAAAATATTGGTAATACGAAACCAGATAACTATCTGTACTTGTCTCCCATTGTCTTCTTCTTTCTAGGGTTTCGTTGCCCCGGGCTGATACCCTTATGGTTTTGGTCGAGTGTCCATCCGTCCGTCCGTCCGTCGTACGAAAGGGCGTAAGCGCTCATATTTGTTTTACATAATTTTTTGTTAATTAAAAAAAATAATTTTTGTTCAAATTTTTGTTAAACAAATTTTTTTTTCAACAATTTTTGCGCGGACCTGGATAAATTTTTCTAATCAAAGTCATTGTCTTCCAATCTAGCAACTAAATATCTCGAGAGTAAGTTTTTATTTTTTGTTTAAACTGAAAATTGCACTTTCAGCTCGGAAGTAAACTTTTGTTTAATTTTTAAATGATGATTTAGAATTTACAGAATATTATTTTGCTCTGCTGAAAAATTCCGATTTTGTTGGTTATCTAGTTCTGTACTGCAACCCTTCAACTCATGCAACAACAAATTTTACAAAAAAAGTTAAGGCAACAACTTATTTTACAAACTCTGTGAAAAGCGGTTTCTATTATGCGAATGTATTGTTTTCTTCCTAATCTTGTATTGATACTTTTTATGTATACCATTAAACCATTTCCCTTTCAGGGTAGGCGTGACACTTACCCGATTCGGGTAGTGTTTCTAGGTTTTTCTTGTAGTTATAAATAACTACAAGTGTGGGCTCACCACACCCACGATGTGCCAACAGCACTCATGTCAGTATTCTTGAATGGTCACCCATCCAAGTACTAACCGCGTCCAACGCTGCTTAACTTCAGTGATCTGACGAGAACTGGGTTTTTCAGCGTGGTATGGCCGTTGGCCATATGTGAAATGTGAAA
Organism: Andricus curvator; assembly: GCA_932195095.1. NCBI lineage: Eukaryota > Metazoa > Arthropoda > Insecta > Hymenoptera > Cynipidae > Andricus > Andricus curvator. The sequence continues at coordinate 33,782 of CAKNYM010052430.1, forward strand.
ATCGATTTTACAACAGAATATTGCATTAAACCAATAGTTAAGAATAGTAGTTAATATTTACGATATTTCATCAAAATTGTCAATCAAAGTCATTTCATTTAGATGCTTCATAGAGCATTGAGTATAAAACGTTTCTATCATTATTATAATATTTATTTTTAAAATTTGCAGGTTTCTCAGATTCTAAAAGTGTTTCGCAAGAACCGTATACCGCAAAAGATGTACTACATGATTTTTTTAATATAAAGGAAAAGGATTTGAACGAAACATGTGACAAAATTGAAAAAACCGAAAAAGCTAGGTGGGACAATATAGAACAAGCTGTTTCAGAGTTTCAAGATTCTGTGGTAGCTACGGTAGTTACACAAAAAGAAGGCACAAATGAGCAGAAGGACTTGGCAGATTCCGATAAATACAAAACGCAAATAAAGGTCATCCATACAGCGCTACCATGCGCGGCGGATGAGAAAGTGGCCGAATATCTTGCATTCTATAAGCGAGAGTAAGTTCGTTCAATGTTTTACACACGGATTTAATACTATATTTTTAGTTATAGCTTTTCATTTATATTTTATATAAGCTGCAAATATTTTTTTAATCGAACATTGCTTCATTTTCAGACCAAAAAAAAATTGAAGCAAGTAAAAAGAGTGACAAGAGAACCAAAGGACAATATATATGACGACTTCTGATGTTTGTAAAATCTAATTATAACATATTTTTAATATAAACCGGCACTATGGTCTAGTGGTTAGCACGCTCGCCTCTAAACTTCAGCACTGATAGGACGGGAGTTCGAGTCTCGGTGGATCCGTCGACTGAATTTGAAAAAAGTAGGATTAGGGCTGTCTGTAAATTGCATAGACAAGTATGATTTGCTCCGGCGCCAGGTTGAACTTTTTAAGTCTGTTGTACTATAGACGGGTTTTATTGCGATTTTCCTTATTTACTACAAATAGCAAATATTGTAGGTGAATACTAGTACAGATATTCGAAAGACGGGCGCAGCCGCTGGGGTGTAATTAGTAGAGTCCTTTCTGCGGGTGAATGTGTGAATGTACTGTAATGTAATGTAAGAACCAAACTATGTAGCATTAAATAAAAAGTTATCACTATCAGCAGACCATTCTCTTATAATTTCATATTCATGAGTTAATCCTAATATTGAGTCCACAGAAAAAACAGAAGTAAAACTTTAAATCGATTTCCGATTAAAGATTCTTTGCAACAAAAATTAACTTCACAGGATAAACGTTACACAAATATCGTTAAACTTTCTTTTGTTTATCCATGATAAACATATGTATTTTGAAAGACGCGAAGATGGCTGAACAAAACTTTATCGCTCTAAAAAATTTCCTGCAACAAATTTCATTCTTAGTTTTTTTCTGTATCTAAACAACGCAAACCTACCTGCAATTATATCAGGATGTTCCTAGTTATATTCCCATCATAATGAGAATGTATTCGTTTTATGTGAAAATTGACTATCGCGGATTCCACTAAATCTCCACGTTTCGAGACCCCCTGAATCCGAAAAACAGGGTTGACGGTGGTGTTCTGATTTTTTCCACTGAAAAAACTACTAAAAAATGAAAAAAAGACACTTTGTGATTAAACTATGCAAAATTCAAAGACAGTGAGCATTAAAAAATTGTTTAACCAAAAAAGGTCCACAAATTTGTTATTGACAATAAGACGCGTAGTTTTCGATTGAATCGTGAAAATAACGTAAATTATATACTTAATCCCTAATTAAATGATTGTCCTAGAATTATAATAAGCGTTGTTTCAATTCGATCAGGTCACAGATTTTATTATGTATATAAATTAAAAAAAAATGTAATGCTTAAATTAAACTATTAAAAATGAAGAAGTTCCTATTTAATTTTAAAGTTATTTATACTCGTAATTCAACTTGACACAGTACTCGCTTCAAACTCTATATATTATAATTATTTATAATACGTGATTTATTTAAAAACGAGTTAAATAACCCTCTAAGAAACGAAAAAACGAAACCTTTCGATATGGTAGATATAAAGGAGCTTGCACGAATATCTTGTTGGAACTGATTATAATGTTATCTAATATTTAAAACCCGATATTAATTTTCAATCGTGTTTCGTTTTATTTCAAGTTTTTGAGACGTTTGCTTGTCATTGTTTTAATCGAAATAATAATTCAAATGTAAAAAGCCAAAATTGAATTTTATTGGATTATTTGTTGGAACGAGCTCAACCTTGCTGTGTCGTCACATAGACTTGTCTATAAACATCCAGACTGTTTTCGAATAGATTTCCGAAAAGGTCAACAAAAAGGTTCCTCGACGTATAGACATTACCAAAAATACAATAAATAAAAGTATTTATCATCAATAATGCGTAGAATAAAAAGTTGGATCGTCGCACATCGTGCGACGATCTAACAATAGATGGTCTGAAATGGCTCTTAAACATTTTTTTCCGGAAAGAATATGTACATGATTTCTGCTAAAATATCAGGAGAATATTCTCCATGATGAATAAATTGAAGGTCGTTTCTACAGGAGTCATATCTTCTCACCTCCCGAAAAAATTTGAAATGGGTAGGGGTATAACTAAAAGTACGAATAGCCCGGCTGGGACCCCGCAGCTATTTATCCCGAAATTTCAGTATAAATAGCTGATTCAACGATCTGAACTATTCATCACGAAATTTCGTGATTAAAAGCCGATTCAACGATCTGGGCTTTTCATCACGGAATTACGTGATTAATATACACTGCCTTTAAAATAATATGCTTTTAATATACTAATGTATCTGAATTTTAATATAAATTGTAAATTAATTTGAAATAATTACCAAAACATAGTAAATGAAGTATTCATGTACTGAAAAAAGGTTACTTGTGCCAAAGAAATTCCAATCGGATTAAGTTAACATTGTTTGATTCATAAGTACTACCGATTGGACGGAGGGAAATATTTCTTTGAACCAAAGAAATATTATTATAGCTTAAAATGTACATTTTATTACAAATAAATGACTCATTGTTCCAAATGAATGTGCCATGAATGAGGATGAATATTTCTTTGAACTGAGGAAATGCGAATTGTTGGAAAGAGTAGAAGCCATAAAAACACAAGAGCTCGCATGAGAAAATGCATGGACGTGAAGGAAGCTAAAGAGGTATGTCAGGACAGGAAAGTGTGGCGACAAATAGTTCATAAGGGATCGTCCATATATTACGTGAGACGTTTTTCTTTTGTTTATACCGTTGTGTCCTTCTCAACTTCACAGCTATTTTATTCTCTTCTTTATTTAAACAGAAGAAAAACGTCTTACGTAATATATGGACGACCCCTAAGAAATGCATGATGAAGAATGTCAGTGGAGTGAATGAATTCTGAAACAAAAGACCTTGAATACAAATGGGTCCGAGTGGAGAGCTTTACGTGATGACTTTGTGAAGCTCTTTGACTGGGGTGATCGCAAGAGATTTATCAGCAACCTGGGTAGGAGCAGTGTTGCGGAATTAACGTGTTATTTGAATAAACAATGCGAGACTTCTTGATTATTCTAAAAAAGGCTTTAAAAACTATTTCCCCACATCAAATGATTGAATATTTAAAGCAAAAAGATATCCCACGGATTCAAATAAATATTTCTTTATCCTAATCCATGCACGAGTGCAATAAAGTAGTTCGTGCTTCAATTCTAGTACATATTTTTCCTGCTTGAACGACAGGATTATTTCAGATTAAATTATAATTAACACTGTCATTATCACACACACACACACACACACACACACACACACACACACACACACAC
>CAKNYM010052430.1:37607-85286 GCA_932195095.1 Andricus curvator
CACACACACACACACACACACACACACACACACACACACACACACACCGTGAATTGTTGTTGAAATATTTGCGATTTTTAAGTAGACTAGACTTCTCATTTGTTAATAAAAAATCATGCAGGTCAAACAATCGGTTATGAATTGCCATTTTAAGACATGTTTGAAAATAAAAGTCAAATTAAAAAAAAAAAATAAAATAAAATAAAAATTACGTAAAGTTCTGATTAGAAAAATCTAATAATTTGTTTTTTGGGGTTTTCGGGTATCTACTATTCGAAAAAAAATCGCCAGTTAAGTTGCTGAAATAATTAAGCAGAATTTTGGCTAGAATTAAAAAAAAATCTGTTGGATGACCCATATATGATTACGTTACTTAAATAGATATATTAGGTAGACATCACGTCATCATGCAGACAAATTTCAAGACAGAATCAATTTTTTTATCGTTCATGCCAAAGTTTTGTTTCTTTATAAAATTTTCATAATACATTTATAATTAGGTAATAGAACTTGAAAAAAATAAAGCTCGTTGCAATCGCCTGAGCGCGATTCGACTGATCTTTTTACCATTATTTTATTATCATTACTCCACTGAGCTTGATATGTACTTTTCAGGCTTAATGTAATATTCATAAGTTTTAGCACAATAGGCAGTGAGGTATGTAAATATTTTTAAAATATCGCTTATCATTGTGACAGCACATTTTTTGATAACTTGAAAATCGTGGCATGTAGGGGAGCGGAGATTTATGAAAAATATATTGTTTATAAGTCTGTGAATAAATAATGGGTCGCCGTACAAGAAAATGTCACGAGAGTAAAAATGCATTTTATACCAGAGATTATAACAAATTTTCAAAAAATCTATTTTCTTAATCAGGCACGAGGGGAGTAAATATTAAATTGAGTACTTGAAAAATTATATTTTAGTTTTTAAGCTTTTTTCTCTCAGCGTAAAAATTGGTAATATTTCACTAATCACTAGTGAAATTTTTCAGATTCAATTAGTGAAAAGTGAGTCACTAAATATTAGTAGAAAATTACTAATTCGAGTAGTCGAGATATTTCCTAATGCAATAGTGGAAAACTAAGTGAATGGTTCAAAGAAAATTATTTAGAACTGTATATAATCATTTTAAAGCCATTATAAAAATGGAAAACGTGAAAAATATTAAAATTTAATAAAACGACGAGATAGTATAACATTTTTAAATTTTTGGTATAACAAAAAGTCCATATTGAGAAATTGTCAACGTGACCTAGGCTGTTTCCATTTTTAAAATATTGCCTTCTGACTGTTTGAACAAAGTCAGGAAAAATAAGAATTTTTAACAATCTTAAAACGATAATGGATCAACATGGGATCAATATGGATCAATATATTAATTAATAATGTATATTCAGGATCCTCATGCGCTACTTTTCAACAGAGTTCTGTTTTCAAATTTCAATTTTTTTTGGTTGTACATTTTCCTTCTTTTCAATCTTTCCTTTGTAAAAATGATTTGCCTTGAATAAGCATCAACTTGAATAAGTATGAAATTGAGAACCTAAAGAAGGTTATTTCAGTTGTATAGCTTTTTTCCTCGTGCAAAAGATACTTCGAGGTCTCTCTAAATCAAAAATGCTAAAATTTAAATCATTACTAGTGAAATTTTACAGATTCATTTAGCGAAAAGCGCGAAAAGTGAACCACCAAAAGTTAATAGAAAATTAATAATTCCATTAGTTGATATATCTGCCAATTCAGTGGCGGAAAGAAACTAATTGTCTGATGCAAATAAATACATTTATTGAGGACTGTATATAATAATTTAAAAAATGTTATAATAGTGGAAAACGTGAAAAATAGAAAAGTTGAAGAAAATAACGCGATGGTGTTACATTCTTATCTCTATTGAAATAGTAAGAAGGTCATGATGTGGAATTCTAAACGTGCCGTAGCCTGCCTTAATTTAAAAGCATTGGCTTCTCATTGTTTGAACAAAGTTAATAAAAATTCGAATTTTTTAGAATCTTTTAATTACTGTGGATCAATGGACTCTAAATTAATTATACATATTCATGGTCGGCATGTGCTACTTTTCCACAGAGTTCCGTTTTTCATTTTTAGAATTTTTTTCGGTTGTATATTTTCCTTATTTTCCACAGAAAATTGCAATTATTTAGCAAACTTTATAAAAACTATTTGCTTTGAATAAGCATTAGCTTGAATGCGTATGAAATCGAGTGCCTAAAGAAGGTTATTTTAATTGTATAGCTTTTTTCCTTCTGCAAAAGATACTTTGAGTTCTCTCTAGATCGAAATTGGTGAAATTCAACAAATTACGAGTGAAATTTTACAGTTTCGATCAGCGAAGAGTGAGCCATCAAAGATTAGTAGAAAAGTACTAATTTAATTAGTCGAGATATTTCCTAATTCAACAGTGGAAAGCAAATAATTTGTTGCTACAAATAAATAAAATTTATGATTGTAAATAATAATTTAAAAGAAAGGTTATAAAAATGGAAATCGTAAAAAATATAAATGTTTAATAAAATAACGCCATAGTGTTACATTCTTAACTCTATTGAAATAATAAGAAGGTGACACTGTAAAATTATAAACGTGATGTAGCTTGCCCCAATTTAAAAACATTGGCTTCTGATTGTTTGAAAAAAGTTGAAAAAAAGAAGAATTTTTTACAATCTTAAAATGACAATGAATCAATGAACTTGAAATTAATTATACACACTCAGGGTCTTCATACGCTACTTTTCAACAGAGTTCTGTTTTGGATTTTCAAGATTTATTTCGGTTGCATATTTCGGTAATTTTCCAAGGAGAATTGCAATTATTCGGCAAACTTTGTAAAAATGATCTGCCTTGAATAAGGATGAACTTGAGCGTCTAAAGAAGTTTTTGTAAAACATGCACGAAATGTACGCTTTTCGAGGCATGTATTGCGTGCGGGAAGTGACCAATTCCAAAGCCGTGGTAAAAAGCAGTTATAAAAAGACTTTTTCTAGCTGCTGCGCTTGCGCAGTTCCATCCAGATTACTTTTTCTTGCTGTTGCGCTTGCGCATTTCGATTCAGATTTACTTTCCAGGACTGCCAAAATAATAATTTCACTTCGTTATGATTTTACGCTTGAGAGACTGATTGTGAGTAGTGAATAGTGATTGGACAAACTCGAAGTGATAAGTTACCATAAATGACTGATAAATTACCATCAATTACCGATAAATTACTGAAAATTTTAGAAATTTGTGGATACCTGAAATTTCCGGTAATTTATCAATTTTCCATAAATTTCCGGAATTTTGGGAAATTTATCAATTTTCCATAAATTTCCGGAATTTTTTGAAATTTTCGAATTTCTTCCAAAAAGCTTGGGCTACCTGAAATTTCCGGTAATTTAGCAATTTTCCATAAATTACCGGAAATTTAGCAATTTTCTATGAATTTCTGGAAATTTTTGGAATCTTTTCAAAAAGCTTTGGATACCTGAAATTTCCGATGATTTAGCAACTTTCCATAAATTTCCGGAAATTTTTGAAGTTTAGCAATTTTCCATTTTCCGGAAATTTTTGAAATTTTCGGATTTTTTCCAAGAACCTTTGGATACCTTGAATTTCTAGAAATTTTCGGTAATATACAAATTTCCGGAAATTTTCGGCAATTTTACCATAAATTTCTAAAAATTACCATAAATTTCCAAAAAATGTATTCTTATTGTTTCTCAAATCGAAAATTTCCTGCATTTGTTACAAAAAATATCGTGTGCAACAGGTGCTGAAAATAGACAGTTGCAACTCTTGTGAAGTTTACAGTACTTGCCATCGGCTCATCTTCGGGTCGTTTCCGGCTTGTCTTCGGCTAGTTTACAGCTCGCCTTCGGCTCGCTTCCAACTCGCCTACGACTCGCCTACAACTCCCCTTCGACTCGCGTGTGGCTCGTACAGCAAACTTCACACTCGTGTGGAACTGCCTACTTTCCGCACTTGTAGCACAATATACTATTATTTTCATTTTATATCATTTTTCTTACGCTAAAGATACTTTATTACCTCTCTGAATCAAAATTGTTAAAACTTATCTAATGACTAGTAAAATTTTGCAGATTTTATTAGGGAAAAGTAGGCCGCTTAAGATTAGTAAAAAATTACTTATTCGATTATTCAAGATATTTCCTAATTATATAGTGAAAACCAATTAATTGCTTAGTAAATGTACAAGTTATGTCAATTTTGTTAAAAAATCATTTACATAAATATGACTTTGAAGGAATAATCAGATTTCAACGAATCAAGACCTTTTGAATCAAGAAAACACTGCGAAGAATTAATTTCTTTAGATCAATAAAAGGTCTGGTTCAAATAAAAATTACTGCTGTGGAAGAATATTTTCTCGATGCTGAGAAATAGTATTCATGTAAATGTATTTACTTGGTTATAAACATTTTTTTACAGCGTGTATATTAATATTAGTAAATTTATGTTAGACTCAATATGTATTGTATATTGAAATGATAAAATTTATATTACAATCAATATGCACATTTATATTAAATTCCATTTACGTGTGTGTAAAGCCATTTGTATGTATTGCATATGAACTCAGCGACTATTTTTTCTAACAGTGAAACCAAAAGGACGAACTTTTTAGAAGAAAGTTGCATTTTCAACTAAAACGTTTACTCCTTCCACCATAAAAGATGAATTTTCAATTCCAAAGGATGAATTTTCATCATACGGAGTGTATCGCCGTCTTAATAACTTTCTTGCTTTAAGAAAATGCCTTGAAATGAATTATTTCCGGAAATTCAACCAGTATTTGATTTGATTCAAATAAATATATTATTTTACGTTGAACAAATGTTTAAACACGAATAATTTCTTTAATTAGAAGAAGGAAAAACGTCATCATTTAAAATGAAGCAAATTTTTCTTTTTTTGAACAAGGTCAAAGAAAAAATTTCTCAAATATAAATATACATTTTCTCTGGCTGTAGATAAAAAATCTTTAGTTTAAAAAAAATGAAAGAATTAAAATGTCCTGGGATAAGATTTCCTCTTTTTTAAGGTTACAGTGTCAAAACTCTTAGTATACAGGGATTGTATAAAAAGTATCGGGAAAAGTTTCGGAAAAATAGATTCATTTCAGATATTGCTACAAAACCTTGAAATTCTTCAAAGTACATCCCTTGAGCGTCGACACACTTTTGCCAGCGGCTTTTCCATGACTCGAAGGCTGTCTGGTAGGCGGATTCCGGAAGGTTCTTAAGGCTACGCGTGCAAGCTTCTTTGACGGCACTTAGGGTCCCATCGTGGTGTCCTTTGAGGGAGAATTTCACTTTTGGGAATAGAAAGAAGTCTTCTTGGGCCAATTCGGTACTGAAAGGGGGTTGAGGTATCGTCTCCACACCGTTTAGCGTCAGGTTATCAGTCACCTTGTAGCAGGTGGGAAATTGGAAATTGCATCACGAAAATGCACCCAGCCACACCCGCTCCACGGTGACCGACTACCTGATGCAAAACGTCGTCGCGACGATTCCCCAGCCCCCTTACAGTCGCGAATTGGCCCCAGAAGACTTCTTTCTATTCCCAAAAGTGAAATTCTCCCTTAAAGGACACCACCATGGGGCCCTAAGAGCCTTCAAAGAAGCTTGCATGCGTACCCTTAAGGACCATCCAGAATCCGCTTACCAGGGAGCCGTCGAGTCGTGAAAAAGCCGCTGTCAAAAGTGTTTCGACGCTCAAGGGATGTACTTTGAAGAATTTTAAGGTTTTGTAGCAATATCTGGAATAAATCTATTTTTCCGAAACTTTTCCCGATACTTTTTATACAAACCCTGTATGAGGGGCCCGGTCTCAGTTTCCAGACGTCAGTATAAAAAGAAGTAGACACATTGTTTTCTCTGCTAAAAGTATTAATTTCTGATTTTTCTGGTACATTTATATGAATCATGAAGTTTTTAATGCTTGTAATAAATTAAAATTTTTTAAAGCTTTTTCGGGTTTCAATCGTGTGCAAAACTACGAATCTTGCCGACGTTTCATGAACATTGCAATACACTGCCTGTGATTGGCCAGAGCGCCCCATAGTGGGGACTGGTTGAACTTGATTGGCCAATCAAGTCTTTTTCAAAAAACCCGGGAGGACGGAAAGCCAAATCGGATTGGTATTATATCCATTGTCCCTACTGATGTGATACGGGTGTTTTAAGATTTCGATTGCTTCTCTATGTTTTCTAAATTAATACCTACTAATCTCATCTCTCCAAAACTTTACGGACTCCCAAAAATCCACAAAAACAACATTCCACTCAGACCGAAAGGCAGTGCAATAAATTCACCAACTTACAACCTAGCATGTTTTCTCGCCAAAGAACTGAATCCTTTCACAGCAAACTCTATCACACACGTCCAAAACTCTTTTGACTTTATCAGAAAGATACAACAGATTCACATTCAACCCCAAGACATCCTAGTGAGTTTCGATGTAGTATCTCTCTTTACGAAAGTACCAATCTCTGATACAATCGATATTATTCAATTCTTTGCAAACTTCCCCTCCAATCTCATACCTTTGATAGAACACTGTCTTACTGATACCTACTTCTTTTTCAATAACCAATTCTACGAACAAACCTCAGGAGCAGCAATGGTATCTCCAATCTCCCCTGTGATAGCCAACATCTTTATGGAAAATCTAGAAACTAAAATCTTTAACAAACCCAAGCTTAAACCGGAATTTTTGTGCCGCTACGTTGACGACATTTTTGTCATCCGGAGACATGGACTAGATGAACCACACAAGTTCTTCGATTTCGTCAATCAATTACACCCTAATATCCAGTTTACCATGGGAATTGAACAAAACAGAAAATTGCCTTCCTTGGACGTACTAGTTTATAAAAGATCTGATAACACATTAGGACATGAAGTTTACAGAAAACCCACCCATACAAACAGATACATACATACCTCCTCCCACCACCACCCATCTCAAAAGCAATCGGTCATCAACTCCCTTGTATACAAAGCTGTCTCCATAACAGATAAAGATAACATACAAAAGGAACTACAAAATGTTAAACAAATCCTAATACAAAACGATCACACAAATAAACAAATTGATAAAGCAATAAGAAAATACACTCAAAAAAACAAGTCAACACAATCTACTCAAGAAAGAGTGAGAAAAACGACCACCATACTACCCTACATTCAAGGTATCACAGAACAAATAGGAAGAATTCTCAACGAACACAATATCCAAACCATATTTAAACCAGCTGCGAAAATAGGACAACTTCTAAACAGCCGTAAAGATAAAAAGGCACCTCTCAGTAAGTAATTATACCATTAAGCCATTTCCCTTTCAGGGTAGGCGTGACACTACCCGATTCGGGTAGTGTTTCTAGGTGGATAGTTTCTTGTAGTAAATAACTACAAGTGTGGGCTCACCACAGTATATAAAATTCCTTGTTCTTGTGGAAAAGTCTATATTGGAGAAACCGGGAGGGCATAATATCAAAACAGGACATAGCATTTTATTTGGCAAAACAACCGTCATTGAAAAAACGTACAATATCACAGGCATCGCAGAGAATACGTATAAGAACAACATAACCTGAAACTTCAGTTTCAGATCAGCCGGCAAGATTCGTAGTTTTGCACACGATTGAAACCCGAAAAAGCTTTGAAATTTTTTTATTTATTGTAATAATTCATCGTGAAAGCATTAAATCTATTATTTTTAATCCTTGCTTTGGTAGCAGTTTCTTTCATACAATATGTAAAAATGTATTATTTTTCTCGCATTGCAAGTTGCTTAGCTTTTTTTAATTTCACAATTAAAATTATTTTACAAGTCTTCAGAAATTAAGAAGCATTCATTAAAAAAAGTACTTCCTTTGTTGGAACAATTATTTCTTCGAACTAATTAATTGCAGATTGATTATTCAAACGACGATTCTTCCAATGAAATAGATCAATATTAAACGACCCCACACATTTTGCATTAAAATACTGTCCCGGACAAATAGGCAAAAATTGTAATATAATATAGTTTGAAACCTCCTGATCAAAAAGTCTCAATGGGCATCAGTCCTAAAAATCAATAGTTACCGAGACAGGAGGGTTTTAACGTCAAGAATACGACCACAAGCGAACCCTGCTTATTTGTAACTGCTGATTTGTAACTGGATCCACAAAATATTTCTACCCGGTTCTTATCCGGTCCTAACTGACTTGTACCTGATTTTTGCCTCCGGTTTATATCCGAGACCAAACCGGGCTCTATCCGGCAACATGTAATATTCGTAACCGATTCCTATTAAGTTTCTAACTCGGTCCACAAAATACTTCTACCCGGTTCTTATCCGGCCCAAACTGCGCCGTAACCAGTTTTTATCCCCGGGTTATAACCGACACCTAACCGGTCTCTATCTGGCATCATGTAATATTCGTATCCGGTTTCTACCCGGTTTGTGATTGGATCCACAAAATACTTCTACCCGGTTTTTATCCGGTCCTAACCGGCCCGTACTCGAATTTTATCTTTGGTTTATATCCGACACCTAACCGGGATCTATCTGGCAACATGTAATAGCTTTACCCGATTCCTACCTGGTTTGTAACTGGGTCTACGAAATACTCGTACCCAGGCTCCCGCAGCTGCAATGCATTTGCCTGCACTAATTTTTGGCTAAGAGTTTTGCAGAAAAAATTATGGCTGATATCGCTAGTTTTTCATACACACAAACACATTTTTAAGTCGTTGAGAGACTACACATGTGTACTAATGTTCTCATGTGTCGAGTGCCGTGTAGGAATCGGTTAGGAATCAGTAAGAAACGAACTTTGGTCTTTGCCAATATTTAATTTCTTGTTCCATATGTCGGATAGAAACCGGTTAGGACCGGTTAGAAAGTTTCCAGTGTCGAGTGCCGTGTAGGAATCGATTAAGAACCGGTTAGAAACTAATTTCGGTGTTTGGCAATATTTAACTTTAGGTTCTAATTTTCCGGATAGAAGCCGGTTAGTACCGGTTAGAAAGTTTCCAGTGTCGAGTGCTGTGTAGGAATCGGTTAAGAAACAGTTAGAAACGAACTTTGGTATTTGCTAATATTAAATTTCTGCTTCCATTTGCCGAATAAAAACCGGTTAGAACCGGGTAAAAACCGAATTTGTTTCTAACCGGTTCCTATCCGGTTCCTTATGTTTTCTAACCGGTATTTTAAGCAGGGAATCTAATGTCCCGTTCGAATCTTGAAGTTCAGGTGCAGATATTTCAATAAAATGTGACCAGCACAATCACATATTGTATACCATTAAGCCATTTCCCTTTCAGGGTAGGCGTGACACTACCCGATTCGGGTAGTGTTTCTAGGTGGATAGTTTTCTTGTAGTTATAAATAACTATAAGTGTGGGCTCACCACACCCACGATGTGCCAACAGCACTCAGTATTCTTGAATGGTCACCCATCCAAGTACTAACCGCGTCCAACGCTGCTTAACTTCAGTGATCTGACGAGAACTGGGTTTTTCAGCGTGGTATGGCCGTTGGTATGACCGTTTATAAATCCTGATAATACCGCTTAATTTAGTTTCATGTCTTTTAATTCTGGAATTCACCAGACTTTTAAAAGTGCTGAATCGATTTTTAACTATACTAAGATCTTCGTAAGTACACTGAAACCTGGATTTGTGCACGGTTTCGGGCATGGCTCGCACTAGCCTTCGCCATAAATCCAGGGACTCCTACTGCAAACAGCCCGGACCGTATGAACCATTCTCAGTAGGAATACATAACATTAGGTAACATACAGGCGGAATACCCGCGCGCTGCCCACTTTATGGCGACGTAAATTTCTTCCACGTTTGACTGAGCTCGGCCTCTCTCTCTGGTCCGCGGATCCCTTCATCAAGAAACTGTCGATGACATCAATTCTAGGAACGCCGTAAACCGCCGATTGCAGCTGAAGGCATAGGTGCTAGGGATTATGAACATCAAGTACCGGATGGACTAGAACCACATCCGGACATTATAAATGATGATCTAAACAGCGAAGTCCCACAAAAACTACAGCACCTTGAAAGGAATTTTGGTCATGCTTTAGTTTAGTTTAGTTTAGTTTAGAGTTTATTAAAACCATGAGACAAGTCCCCTACAGGCAAAAAGGTATTTACATGAATAGGTACATATATTTTGTATAATATTATATATATACACATATCTATGATATAACTTAATCTAAGACATTAAAATTGGGAATAATTTGGTAGTCCTAAGCAAAATACAGTTCCATAAATTAAATTAAATTAAATTAAATTAATTAAATATCAGTTCAATGTATATATATTGGCAGCATTCGGAACGCATTGATCTTAGAGTAGAGACTGTTCAGACATGTAGAACCAACACAAAGGCATTCACTGCGCAAGATGAACATCACAAATGATCTGTGTGCACTAATAGAACACCTGAACAGCAAGGTTTTACTTATCCATTTGAACGCAACACAAAATGCGTTAGTGGTGCAAACTCTTGTATACTGTGCAGCTATGACAACCGTTAGAACGTTGGGCCGCAGAACTAGGCCTATAAATGCTGTCTTTGTCCCAAGACAGGAGCGAGATCCACCATGAAAGATCAGGTTGGATATGGATGTCAGCAAAGTAAGGTGCAAATTGGGTCGACTGACTCAATATAAAATAGGAAATCGAACCAGAAAGCTGATACATCATGTTATTAAAATCATTCACCCTCGGTACATCGAGACATTGACACCAGCAATATTGGATGAGATTATAGACTCCCAGCGGCAGAGACTTGATGTTATTACTGCTAGACTGCGTCGGTACAAGAAAAGTAGTGCAAGAAGGCAACAAAATCGAACCTTTCAAGCAGATGAAAGAAGGTTGTATCGTGAACTGAGTGTAAAGCAATATAACCAACAAGACACCGAAGTCCCTCAATTGGAAGACATGACTAACTATTGGTCAGATGTTTGGGGAAAAACTAATAGAAGTAATTTGGACACTGCGTGGTTCCAACTGGAGAAAGCAAGAGCAAGCAATAACCCTGAAATGGAGCTGACGAACATCACAGATTTAGATGTTTCAGCGGTTTTGAAAAAAACATGTAACTGGAAAGCTCCAGCTCCGGACATGGTGCACAATTTCTGGTACAAGTACCTGACTAGTGTGCATCCTGCGTTGGCACGGTGTTTTCAGAAGATCATCGAACATCCAGATCTGATGCCAGGCTTTATGCTGCAGGGTACTACATATGTGTTTCCTAAAAAACCAGACGCTCAAAATCCATCTGAATTTCGACCGATAACCTGTCTTCCAACAATATATAAATGTCTTACAGCTATCATAGCAGATAAGGTATATTCTCACTGCGACGAGAATGACATCCTTACAGAAGAACAAAAAGGATGTTGTAAAAACTCCCGAGGCAGTAAAGATCTAGTCACCATAGACTCTGTTGCCATGACGCAAGCTCGTAAACATCAAAGGAACTTGCACATGGCATACATTGACTACAAGCAAGCGTTTCCTTCCGTACCACATGACTATTTGCTTGAAGTCTTAAAAGTATACAAAATTTGTCCACGCATCGTTGACTTCCTAAGTCGTGCGATGATGCTTTGGGGTACAACAATCAAGTATTTTGATCGTGGACAACCAAGGATAACTAGATCAATACGCCTTACGACGGGTATATTTCAAGGAGACTCCTTCAGTGCATTATGGTTCTGTTTAGCGTTGAACCCACTGAGCAAAACTCTAAATAGCATGTCTCATGGGTTCAGAGTACATGATAACGAGGATGGTCATCAATTGACCCATCTTCTATACATGGATGAGCTGAAGCTGTACGCTAGTTCGGACAACAGACTGCAGCAAGTGATCGATGTCACAAAGCAGTTTTCGAACGATATCTATATGGAGTTTGGACTAGATAAATGCAGAACAGTGCATTTAATCAGAGGAAAATTAGGGACCGCAGAACAAGAGAATGATTTCGTGAATGACATCGAGGTAATGGCTGAGGGCGAGTCATATAAATACCTAGGTTCACCCGAGAAAAGGTTTGAAAAAAAAAATAATTATAATAATTATTTTCGAGTTTCATCCGTAAATATCTAAATCTTTTTCAACTCAATATAAGTGATATTTGTGAACCTTGAATATAAAAAAATGGTGGTAATATTAATGATCAATTTTTCATTTTAAAGTTGTTCTGGGACAGGTGTATGACAAAACGTTTTGCGTACTTTTTAATTTATAATTTCTAAATGAAGTTGTCGAAATTTTTTTAAGTTTACTAAATTGTGATTTAATTTAAGTAGTTTACTAAGGTATTTTTAGAACAAATGTATTATTCAAAGGAAAAGTCATCAGCTGTTTGGCCTTAACCCTTAAACGCTTCATAGTTAAAAATTGGGTTTTTATTTATTTTTTATTTTTGTATACGTCAATCTCTTTCCGATTCACGGTTTTTGATAATGTTACAATCACAGGTATAGGTTGTGTGCAATCAATAAAAAACGTAAGATCTGATTAACTTTGGTTTATTGATACAATTTGTGAACTCTTCAATATAAACGATCCGATCCATCAAACATTCATGAGCGATCAAAAAATAGATTACGCATATCAACCACGTATCGAATGAAAATTTTTCTTTATGTTCTATTTTAGATAGTCCTCAGGGCTAATTAGCCCTTCAATTATAAAGGCTGTATCGAAGAAGAAACGAACCGTGAAGGAAAAATAATCTTGAAAAATAATCTTGAAAAATAATCTTGAGAAATAATATGATTGAGATTTAGTAAATAACAAGCAATGGTAAAGTAGTATGGTAAGTCGGATTTTACAGGATATATTTCAATCTGAATTTAAATTATGTCCTACCAATGGGTTATTCCTAAAGTAGAATTAGTGTTTTGCTATAGATATTTAAAAAGGTCATGCTTAAAGTGACATCGTGATGGAACATTTCTTAAACTAGACAGTAATTTTTTCCAAAGACTTAGTACTGTACTTAGTACTGTCTCTCTTTCACGAAGTCTGAACTGGGAAGGAAGTTTTTTGACTTCGAAATGGAAAATGTTGTAAAGATACTGAGAAACTTCATTTATTATTACTGAATACATCAAGTTACCCATAAAGAATTGTCTTCTCTTGGCTAATCAATTTTCCACGGCCCAATGGGCCACAGAATCAATATATTCCTGAACACAATTCAGCAATCGATCCAGAGAGGAAACAGATCCCGAAATGTATCATTTTAAATCGTCCGCATATTTATGATGATTACAGTATTTAAGTTCACCTTCATGATCAGAAATATAGATATTGAATAAGATAAGCGTACGAATGGAATTCTGAGGGATGCCACTCCTGACCCCGGCCCAGTCCGATGATTCACCCCTGAAAGTGGTTACTTTCTGTGATCGATCACTTAAATACGAAGCAAACCAGTTGATGACTGTGTTTGAAATTTAAAAAAGTTATATCCTCTTATACAGAAAATATTTAACGTCCTCAGACTAGATGGAGCTATAAATTAAAAATTTTTAAATTAAATTTATTCAGAAAGAAGATCTTCTCCTTTCACTCCGCTGGGATTGAAACACCAGGTCAACTGATTTCCGGTCAGGTGCTCTAACCACTGAGCTACTAGATAGATCAGAGAAAGAATCCCCTTTTCTGAAATACGCTTTATTATGCAAGTTGTTATATAAAAATCAATTTTTACTAGGAATCTGTATTATCATCGGAGATGGGAACGATTGATCCGAAGATAAATCCTTTCAAACACACTGTGAAAATAGAAATCTACCATAACGCTCAAAGTTATATCCTCTAATACAGAAAATATTTAACGTCCTGAGACTAGATAGAGATTCAGATTCAGATTCCTAGTAAAAATTGATTTGTATATAATATCTTGCATAATAAAGCGTATTTCAGAAAAAGCATTCTTCCTCTGATCTCTCTAGTAGCTCAGTGGTTAGAGCACCTGGCCGGAAATCAGTTGACTTGGTGTTCGAATCCCAGCGGAGTGAAAGAAGATCTTTGTTCTGAATCAATTTAATTGAATTTTTTTAATTTATAGCTCCATCTAGTCTGAGGACGTTAAATATTCGCTGTATTAGAAGACATAACTTTGATCGATATTGTAGATTTCCCTTTTCACAGTGTGTGTGAAAGGATTTCTCTTCGGATCGACCGTTACCATCTCCGATGATAATACAGATTCCTAGTGAAAATTGATTTGTATATAATATCTTGAATAATAAAGCGTATTTCAGAAAAAGGATTCTTCCTCTGATCTCTCTAGTAGCTCAGTGGTTAGAGTATCTGACCGGAAATCAGTTGAACTGGTGTTCGAATCCCAGCGGAGTGAAAGGAAAAGATCTTTTTCTAAATAAATTTAATTAAAAGTTTTTTGATTTATAGCTCCATCTAGTCTGAGAAAATTAAAAATATTTTCTGTATTAGAGGATATAACTTTGATCGATATTGTAGATTTCCATTTTCACAGTGTGTGTGAAAGGATTTCTCTTCGGATCGATCGTTACCATCTCCGATGATAATACAGATTCCTAGTAAAAATTGATTTGTATATAATTCTTCCTCTGATCTCTCTAGTAGCTCAGTGGTTAGAGCACCTGACCGGAAATCAGTTCACCTGGTGTTCGAATCTCAGCGGAATGAAAGAAGAAGATCTTTCTTCTGAATAAATTTAATTTACCATATCAAATGTCTTGGAGAAATCGAATAAGACAACGACCGTAATTTTCCTTCTATCCATAGCCAGTTTAAAGTCAGTAGTAAGTTTTAGTGATGCCGAATAAGTGCTGTGTCCCACACGAAAGCCGGACTGTAGGGGATCAATAAGGTTGTTGAAATTTATGTAATCGTTAACTGTTGATTATCAATACGTTATAATGGTTTAGTGATTGCATTTAGGATGGAGATAGGGCAGAAATCTTAGAAAGAGGTTGGGTTGGAAACCTTTGGAATTGGTCAAATAACAGCCATTTTCCATGGATCAGGGAATATTTCAACCTTAAGGGAGGAATTGTGAATGTGCAGAAAGACAGGAAAAATAACCAAATGTGATAAGCTGATAATTTTAATGGAAAGTCCATCAATCCCTATTGCATTAGATTTTACCTTATTTAGTTTTTTCAAGAAAAATTCAGGAGAGATGTCCAAAAAGAAAAAGTTAGTATCATCAAAGGAAGGTGGGGGAGTACTTCCAAGGATATAAAAAATTGACCCAGACAACGGAAGGGTTTTAAAGGTATTTAAAAGTGCATTAGGAGAAAGAGACGAGTCCGGAGAAGCATACTTGGGAGGGATGAACTCCAATCGCCTTAAAAGGAGCCATAATTCTCATTTTTTTGCCTGTTTTTAATCGATTTAGAGTTGTACTGATTATAGGCGTCGCGGATTTTGGTTTGTACAAGGTTCCTAATCTTACGGAATTCGGCTTGGATCGCAGTATTTTTCGTTCTTTTAGCCAATCTACGTTCATGATCACGTTCTTTCATCAGCATTCGAATATCAGAGGTGTTCCACTGGCAAAATTTTTTTTTCATAAAATTAGGAACATGCAGAGGTGCAAATTTATCAAAAGCTGATGTCAAAAATGAAGTCAGCAAGTTGGTCTTCGTATTGAGATGCTGCTCAAAATAAATTCTTTTCCATTCATATGTCGTCAGGTGGTCAATGAAGTCAGATTTATTTATGTTTGAGAGATCGCGTATTGGAGTGTGAAAGGTGATAGGAGTAAAATTATTTGTGAATTTAAAATTGATATTAATAAGGTAATGGTTAAATAGAAAGGAAATGGGATGCTGCGAATAAGAAGAAACCTTCTCGAGGTCATCCACTATCATAAAATCTATTCGAGAACTAGATAGGTCTGTATGATGTGTGGAGGTATGGCGAACTATTGACAGTCCGGATGCATGCACTACGAACCTTAAATATTTAGTTTGGCTGGATGATGAGTTTAGATTAGTATTGAAATCACCCCTGATAATAATATCGTTGTAATTAGGCATATGTGCAAAAATGTCGGACTCTATATCACTTCCAAAGGAGGCATTTGGCGCTTCATAAATAACACCTACCGAAGCACTATCTTGTGTGGATCTAACTTCGATAAAAAGGAATTCAGTTGACGGATGAGTTACCCCCTCTCTTGGCATCTCTTTCTCTACGAAATAGGGTGTACTTATCAAGAACAACTGAACTGAAGGGATAGATAGGGGTCAGCCAAGTCTCAGAAACATCTATAATGTGATAGGACTGCGAGCTAAAATAATGCTAAAATTCTGGATAATGGGCTAAGAGAGACTGATCATTTACGTGCCAAATCGATAGAGTATCCATTGAGATAGTGAGTCATATACATTAGAGGTAACTAAATTGCAAAAATGAAGATCAAGGTAAAGAAAGTCTTGACAATGATGGACAAGAGGGTCATGCAAGTGGGCCTCTCCAAGAGATATGCAGTCTTCGTGATTTCAAAGAACATCTGGTGTCTTACGTAACATACCGTAACTGAGACAAAAATCTGTATAAATGACCAGTAAAATAAGAGCAGTCATACCTATATAGAAGAAGATGCATGGTAATAAGAAATAATTAAGACTAAGATAATATTCACCAGATATTTCCGTGAAAAAATACATTGATATAATATAACCAAAAACAAACCCAAGTTGTAGAAAGCCTAATTGCTATTTCAGTTCGTCAACATGTTGTTGTGAGGTAAGATTAATCCTAGGGGACCCATCCTCCTTTGAACAGAAAATTGTTCCTCCTGCAAGCCAAATGTATTTGATTTCCTTCTGCCTCCTGAGTTTGAGGACCATGGCGGTAGATCTTCCGATTGAAGGGCGTCAGAGACTCCCGCATGGAAATGAGGTGCTTTTCATTATCTGCTCAGCCAATGTCAACCGAAGAGAAATACTTTTTCGTAATCCGCTACTGGATGAATTTGTCCTTTACGCTCTTTTGACTGAACTTAGCGACAATAAGAGGAACCAGCGAAGTTTTGGATAGAATAACCTTAAGAATCCGGTAGGAATTGATGATGTCCTCCTTAACACATGGTAACTCTAGCGCCGCGCCGTAGCGATTGAAGCAATGAATGTCGGAAGGTCCTTGTTCGATTTCATTGAAAACCAATGAATTTCAAGGGTCCTTTGAAGGGCAGCTTGCTCCTGGTTATTGAAGGAGGTTCCGAAGGAGGTGAACTTTGATTTAAGTAATGCAGTCTCTATTTTCACAGTCTTCAATTCCTCCTCGTGAACTATTAAATTAACCTCCAGTGTGCCGATCCGTTCATCATTCTTTGAGATGTCTGTCTTCATATCATTAATCGAGGCTTTGATGTCAAAGATCAATACAAGTTGTTTCCGGAGTGGGGCTTATCTGGGACTGCGCAGTCTGTGCAGACTCAACGTATCCTGAACGTATTTTGTAGTTAATACACGTAAAATCATTTTGGCTTTACTTTAGTTTTTCAACGGTCTTTTCAGATATACCAACATTGACATATGCTAAATAAAATAAGACATCACACTTATGACAGGATATGGTGTCCGATGTTTCTCTGGAAATTGTTTCGTTGCATTCAGAACATTCACCCATTGTTCGAAATGGCAGTTGTATCAGTCTATTGTTTTTAAATTGGCGTTAGCCGTATTTAAAGCACTTATATTTGGGAAACCAGTATAGCCAAAATGTCACAATACTCAAAAAAATATCACCGTCACATCACACACAACTAATTTGAATCACATTCGAATACTTCTTCTCGAAGCGTGGATGATTATTTAAGAGAATTTAAATGTCAAAATCCAAGTAGCTTCACCAATTTTTGATATCTTGGTCCGGGTACTCTCTTCGTTATCACGCCAGCAATCATGTTGTCTGTAGAAACGTTTTCAATATTCAGAAGCTTGTTCCTCAGCGCATTAGTAACAAAATGATGCCTCACGTAGATGTGTTTGCTCCTGGCGTGAAATGTTTGATTTTCAGCTAGGCTTTGGGCTCCCATGTTATCGTTGAATAACTTAAATTCAGCTAGTTGATCGAATTCTAATTCTGAAACGTATCTCTGTATGTGAATAGCTTCTTTGGTAGCTTCTGCTAGAACCACGTATTCGGCCTCTGTGGATAATAAGGCTACTGTCCTCTGCTTCGACGAATTCCAGGATATTGTACCGATGCTCAGTATGAATGTATACCCCATATATGTATAAGCGTCGATCCACCGAACAGTTTGCCCAGTACGCGTCGACATATCCCTCCAACGGCTTTTTCAGTGGACTGAATATAAGTCCCAAATTCATCGTACCTTTCAAATAATGTAGGACGCGTCTTGCTGCTGTTCAGTGAATCTGTCCGAAACAGGTATTAAACTGGCTGAACGCGCTCACAACGTAAGAAGTAATGTCAGGCCTTATAGCAACAGATAGGTAAATCCAAGCACTTACCAGTTTACGATACAATAGTTTCTTCTTTTTGACTGTAGAATCTTTCTCTGGTTTCGTCAGTTTTGCGTCGACTACTATGGCAGTCGATACTGGCTTGGAATCAGCCATTCCAAATCGATCCAATAATTCCTTAACGTATCCTCTCTGATACATGGCGATTATGTTTCCTTCTCGTAAGAATTCTATTCCGAGACAATATTTTGGCCCTCCGAGATCTGTTATCTCGAATTCTTTCAAAAGATCTGCTTTGAACATGACTATTTTTGTCAAATTCTGAGAAACGACCAGGATAACGTCCAGGTGGACAGCGATGAACAACGCGTGTTCCCCTCGACCCAAGTAGCACACAAATAAATCTGCGTTTGACGGAATTGCTCCGAATCGTCTCAACACTTCATTTTATTTCACGTGCCAATACCTCGCAGGCTGTCGCAGGCCGTATAAAGATTTTTTCAGAAGACTAACCTTATTTTCTGTTTCCAAATATTTCAGCATACTTTTCGCCTTTATTTCAATCTTGCAGGTGTTGATTTCTATTTGGATGATGATTTTCAGAGATTTCCGTCATGTTTTTCCTCTGACTCAGGACCAGAAACCTCGTTTTGGTTCAGAGGCTGTATCGCGGACTCGGCTTCTCTTTTTTCATGATGTCGAGTTACCACAACAAGTTCTTGACTAGGAAGATTTTTAGTGATGAATTCTTCATACATGTCCTTGGTTCCTGGATTTCTTAAGAAATTTAACATCTCGTCTTACTTGAACAATCTCTTCTTCAGGAATCTATATACTCTATATCCCTTTGATTTTCCGTCGTAAGCAAGAAAAATGCCTTTGTTTTCACGTTCTTCGACTTTCCATTTTCTGGGTGCTCTGTCCAAAATGAGGACGCTGCATCGGAACTCCCTGAAGTGGCTGACGTTTGGCGCTCTTCCGTTCCATACTTCGTAAGGTGTTCGTCTGTCCAGGCTCTTCATTGGATACCTGCTCCGGATGTAGTTTGCCGTTAAGACAGCTTCAGCCCAGAAGGAAGGGGAAAGGCCAGACGCGATGTTTTGTAAATATTACGTTACATTTTTTGTCAATTATTTACGCGACGGACATTACATTTGTTCGAAGGTCTGACATTTGGAGCACGTTGCTCGAAGTGCCCTTTTTTTCTGCCGCCGACATTTGTTGAAAATAAAACCCCAGTAAAAAGAAACTAATTGGGACGAATTGAAAACAATTCGCCGGGAGCCCCCGTGAATCTTGCTTTGCGACAATCTCGAATTCGTGAAAAGTAATAAAGTCTTCAAATATTCTATTCGCCCGAATTCAGCAAAAAAATTTTAGGGGATCTAATTCATTTGAATGCGTCAGCACGAATTATTTTCAGTGTCCGCCAATTTTATTTTAAGTCAAGCCCCAATTCGCCAGAATTCGCCAGCGCGGATACAGTTAAAGACTGGCCTATTCAATCGAATTCGTAAGCTATAACCAACGCGCTCGGCATAAAGGATCCATTGTACATAAATATCAATGAGTCCCGTAGCTCAGTGGTCACCCTCTGGACCTTATACACCTGAGATCGCTGGTTCGAGTCTCGAGGCATGCAATTTTTATTATTTTTTTTCGGAATGACCTCGACCACGAATTAAGGCGAATTGACAAGCATTCAATTCGCTCTGGCCCAATTCGTTTCAACGAATCAGAAAGCAGAATTCGGGCGAATTTAAACATGTTAATTCACCGCAATCCTCCCGAATTAGTTTTTTTTTTACTGGGACAGTTACATTAGCAACGAATTCCGTCGAGGAAGTGCTTGCAAGCTTCTACTTTACTCGTTTCGTATCCTGCATTTTCGGAAATACGTATGATTCCTTGCATATGTGCGACGTAGCATCACTGTCGAGGCACCAGTTTTTGCCTGAGTGCCACTTTCCACCAAAAACGCTTCTAGAACGTTTGAATTGCATAAATTTTCAATCACGCACAGACCCACGTCTTCTGCATTCTTTGCGGAATGTCGGAAGTTCTCGCATAACTCATAACACTGAGTTTGTCTAATGTAACCTATTGTACGGTACCCTTGAATATAATCCTAGCTGATGAGGCTCGTTTTTGCTATACAATTTTTGGATAAAAGTTTTTGGATAAAATAAGAAGAAGTAAAATGGTTTAAGTATTTGGTATATACCTTGCAAACAAATGGAGTTTATAGAGTTCATATAAGAGAAGGAATAAAAAAAGCAGCAGGGGTAATGAAACAGATATGGGGAATAGGAAAAAGAAGGTTTAAAAAAAATTTGGAGAAGGAGAATCTGGTTCTTTTATACGCTGGTATGGCCGGTATTAGGATATGGAGCAGAGATATGGGGATGGCAAGAAAGGAAAGAGATTGAGAGTTTACAAGAAAGGTATAAATTAAGTACTAGAGCGGGAAAGAGCGCATGGAATTTGGAGACGAAGCTGAGGAAGGGAAAGGGAGTGGAGTGAGCGAGAAAGTGTTGGATGGAGGTAGAAGAAAGGAGAGGGAGGGTGATGGAATTAACGAGATGGGAAGGAGAAAGGAGGGAGTTCTTTAAGGCTAAAGATATAGAAGGCGGGACTGGAGTCAACTATGAAGAAGTGGAAAGAAGGGAGGGGGAAAGACAATTAATCAAAATATAATCAATGGTATAAGATGATAGAAAAGGAAGAAGTACCAAAGTATTTAGAAAAGGGATGAGGAGAGAAAAGATGGACCAGAATAGCAAGATTTAGATTGGGAAACGAGGTAAGAGCAGGTATGTATTGGGAAAAGAAAGAGAACAGGAAGTGCAGAATCTGTGAATGGGAAGAGGAAACATGAGAGCATGTATGGGAAGGATTTAGGAGAGGAATGGAAGATAAAGGAAGCTGGCAAGAGAATGTGGTAAAGATTCTAGGGGAGGATGGTTTGGAGGAAGAGTGGATGAAGAAGTTAGAGGGTGCTAGGGGAGCGATTGAGAAAGAATGGATGCAAAAAAATGGCAAAATGGAGGTACAAGAGAAATGAAAGAAAAGGGAAACGGAAGTCGCTGAAATTAGAAGCGTAAAGATTTGTAAGTAAGGGTTATGTAATAGCATAAGTAAATTAAGATGCGTTTGCCTTATCGCTCTCTCTCTCTCTGTCGCTAACACTCTCGCTTTCGATCACTCGCTCGCTCGTTCCCTAACACGTCCCAAATTGCGCTATCATCAAAAAATAGGAATGAGGATATAGATATAAGATTTTCTGTAAATAGGTGTAAATAACTGTAAATAGTAAGGATAAGATTTTATAAAACATGTAGAAGGAAGTGTTGTAAGAAATGGAAGACATGTAAATCCTTAGGGGACACATTATGAATAAAGAAGACTAATGACTACAAAACAATTCAAGTTAAATTCAAAAGAATTCAAATGAATTGAAAAAATTTTAAAAATCGAAAAAATTCGATTGCTTACAATAAATTTTGAGTGAATTTAGATACATTTAAAGGAAATGAGAAGAATGAGATGAAATTCACAATAAATCAAGCTGAATTTAACAAGTCGTCATGTGATTTAAAAACAATTAAAAAATATGAAAAAATTAATTGAATTAAGTAGAATTGAGTGAATTTAGAAGTAATCAAAAACATTTAAAAGAATTCAGGGTGAATTCCAAATGAATTGCAAAACATATTTCAAAATCTCTTCAAATCTTTGAAACCTCACAAAATCCCTCACTTCTTGTGAATAAATTCTTTGAAATCCATCAAAATATTCAAATCCTTTAGAATCCCTTTAAATGATTTAAATCTCTTGGAAATGCCTTTAAATCTTTTAAAATACCTTAAAATATTTGCCTGGCCTTAAAATCCCTTCAAACTATTGAAATAAATAAAAAATTTTCGGGAGTCGTTTAAAATTTCCTAGAATATTTCAAATTCTTTGATATCTTATAAAATCCCTTTAAAATTTTTAAAGCTCTTGAAAATGCTTGGGAATCTTTTAAAATACCCTGAATTATTTCAGCTCCTTTGAAATCCCATTAAATTACTGAAATCAATTAAAAATTTCTTTGTAATATTTTTAAATAGCCTAAAATATTCCAAATCCTTTAAAATCTTTTGGAACCCCTTACAAATTTATGAACCTTTCGAAAATGCCCAGGAATTTGAAAAAATACCTTAAAATGTATTAAATCCCTTGATCATTTTATCAATTGATTCTCAGGATCAAATAAATAAAAACTTTTTAAAAGTCAAAAGAATCCATTGAATTAAGTTGTATTGTATACCATTAAGCCATTTCCCTTTCAGGGTAGGCGTGACACTACCCGATTCGAGTAGTGTTTCTAGGTTAGTTTCTTGTAGTAAATAACTACAAGTGTGGGCTCACCACACCCACGATGTGCCAACAGCACTCAGTTTTCTCGAATGGTCACCCATCCAAGTACTAACCGCGCCCAACGCTGCTTAACTTCAGTGATCTGACGAGAACTGGTTTTTTCAGCGTGGTATGGCTTTTGTTACTTACTTTTGAATAATTCAAGTGAATTCTAGGAAATTATTTACCCTAAAATAATTCAAACGCTTTGAAATCGCTTCAAATTAATTAAATTAGTTAATTTTAAATTATAAATACCCTGAAATATTTCAAAAGAATTCAAGACAATTCCGAAATAGGTATATTAACTTATGAGTTAATTTATTGAAAGAAAAGTGATATTATTGAAATACATTATGGGCTGCACATGGGTACCATATCTTGAAAATAGGGTACTTCAGGGACCTTAACTGAACATAGGGTACAATAGGGGTATAGGGGCCGGGGAACAGGTCTGTGAGGCCTAGGGTGGTCCTTATTTACTCTTGGTAGATTTTTTTTCGAATTTATTTGGTCTCACCCCCCTATTTTGTTGGAATAACCAAAAAAATGATCGCCAAATTTGAGCGAAATCGGTTAATATTAACATGTGGGCCAAAGCACTCACAGTTTCTCATGCAATTATCATGGGGAAAAGTACCGTAAAATTTCAAATGCAGGTAATTTTTTTTACATTTCATCAGAATCCTTTGACGCTGTACAATTATGATGTTTAGACTATGTTGAAAAAATATATCTACAGGAAAAAATTTTTCATTCAAAATTTAAAAAATGGCGGACCCCTAAATTTGAACCAAAATTACAATTTCCACAACCAAATTTTGTAAATTTTCAAAAAAAATTTTTTTTTTAGATATATTTTTTCAACATAGTCTAAAGATCATAATTGTACAGAGCCAAATGATTTCGATGAAATATAAAAAACTTACGTTCATTTGAACTTTTACGGTACTTTTCCCCATGTTAATTGCATGAGGAACTTTGAGTGCTTTGGGCCACATGTTAGTATTAACCGATTTCGCACAAATTTGATGGAGATGATTTTTTTGGAAATTCTAACAAAATAAGGGGTGAGACCAAGAAGAATCCAAAATCGAACAATAAGGACCACCCTAGACTGAGGCCTGCAAAAACAAAAACCAGTAAAAATTAACCTTTAAATTGAGCTTCACGTTCCCAGGATTTTTTATACTTTTGAGTGTACTGTGTTTCCGACTGCACAGGAGAAATTTTTACAGAATTGACAGGATTATATTTCTCAATATATTTCTAATTTAAAATTTAAAATTTTTTTCGAATGTTACTGTTTCTGGTATAAAACCACACTGTAAATAGAAATATATAACGAATTCATCTATTTATGTATTATATATTATTTATCTATTTATCTATATCTATTTATGGCCAACAGCCATACCACGCTGAAAAAACCAGTTCTCGTCAGATCACTGAAGTTAAGCAGCATTGGGCGCGGTTAGTACTTGGATGAGTGACCATTCGAGACTACTGAGTGCTGTTGGCATATCGTGGGTGTTGTGAGCCCGCACTTGTAGTAGTTATTTACTACAAGAAACTATCCAGCTAGAAACACTACCCGAATCGGGTAGTGTCACGCCTACCCTGAAAGGGAAATGGCTTACCGGTATACTATCTTCTACGAGTAAACATGAACCTAAAGGAGCTGGATTCCTAAAAATCGTTCGTGATTCGTTATGATCAGAACACTTTCATTGCAGACCAATGGGATTAAGCCTTGTAACTCAGCCTAGAGGGTACGACCAATCATTTTCATGGTTATTATTTCCTGGTAATTCAATCATTTTCTACATTCCCTGCCCAGGTCGGTAAAGGCAGTTTCATACCTCGCTTGCCGGCAGTGGCAGGTAGCCTGCCTGCAGAAAATCGACAAGAGTGAAAGAGATAGAGTTCGATCAGAGTGGTCTATCTATATCAAACTTATAGACTTTCTGCAGACAGGCTGCCCGCCACTGCCGGCAAACAGAGGCATGAAAAGGCCATAAGAAGAGGTATGAAAGCATCCTTGGATCATGCGTCCGTACAAAAAATGGTAATTGGAAGATATCACGGATTATAAGAAAACCCTCCAAAAACTGAAGGGTCCGCACTCAAGACAAACTGGGTTACCTTGGCATCTTTTTTGGCATTCATGACGGTCCACTCCTTCACTTTTAATGTGGGGATCTAGACTGCCAATCTTTTGAGGATGGATGATGGTTCGTTAGAAGTTCCAGGTATCCATATCATAAACTTGACAGGATTGGGAAGGTTTTAGAATCAATGGCTTTGATTCTTGCACCTTCTCATGGTTTCAAACCACCTACTGCCTCGATGAGCTAAGCCCTAGAAATTCCACCTGAGCAGATGACGGTAAGCAAGTTCTTTTTAAAACGGCAGTCCTCAAACCTTGGGATAAGGTCACCAGGTTTTACCCCGGCGATCCTAGTCTCGAGGGGTGCCTCAATAGCCATTGCTTGTTCTGAGTTAAGCTTCTTTTGTGGGAATCCCTCAGGTACAATAGCCAATTTCAGGTGGCTTGAAAGGGCGAGGCTGTGTGACTCACTTATGTTATCTTCTAAGATTTACTATAAGAAATAACTTCTGAACCCTCACAAGTATATTTAAAGAATTCACCGTTTATTAAATTTAGACAGAAATCATTGGTACATTAAAATACGACTCGGAAGCCAACTTTATATCTCAATTGTTATTTCGCCTCTTGACTACTCTTAACTCGCTGAAAAGCTGAATGCTTACGGAAAGCTTTTTGCGACGCTAACGTCACGGCGTCTCTTGTGCAACTCAATTCGACTCGCGGTTACCCGCACTGCTACCAACCTATTCCTAGTAATATCTAGTTTCTTATTAAAACTCCCTAGATAATAAATTTGAAATTATTACACTTGGATCAACAACTCTGCCCCTCTTAGCCTCACTGTTTTGAATATGTATGCTGCCATCAGACCGGGACCTTTAAGGGGTCCCTGCTTGAGGGGTTGTTTCGCTTTGCAACAGAAGTTGCTGGTGATGTTACCTCCTTCTGGCAGCACTACTGTATTTCTTTTTCCCAGGGCCTTTTTTCGACCCAGCATCCTCAGTAGCTTTAGCCTCGTTTATGGGACTAATTAAAGTCACATGCCCAGCCGTACCACTCGAGGTGCTAGAAACCATACATGCCCCTTGTTGACTTACAGGTGATTTAACCCTTTTGTTAGTTTACATTTTCTCAACAGAAGAAGTATTCATGAAGGGTATGCCAGGACACTGTATAAGTCACAATACCCTGGTAATATTCAGCCTTCAGCTAGAATTCACGCTGATACTTCCACTTTACTAACCACGAACTCCCACCCATCAAGGATCGTCATTGCTGCGGCTTCCAGGTCATCGCTACCCGCGGGAGATCTGAGGCCTCCTCACGACGGCCAGGTCTGACATCACCTTCTCCTTTGGCAGGAAAATTTAATCTCCCCCTTTCCCCCTGTAAGGAGTAGTCGAGTTCATGCGTCCCACAGTAGTCTGGGATCCGAAGAGGAGAGTTTGTGTCCATTTTATAGTCTGGGATCCAAGGGCACTTGAGCATCCATTTTAGGTCCGTAAGATTTGATGATTGATTCATGTGCAGAAAGTTTTCCTGATTCCGAATATATCGGGTGCACATAGCAAATTCATGGTCGTTTTGTTGTTATTTGACATTTTCTGTGTTTAAATAAAAAACCTCATATCTTGGACAGTTATGAAAGTTTTGAAAATATGTTTTCATAATCATTTGAAGAAGTCTGATATGCACAAATTTCATCCATAGTGTATGTTTGTTTATTGATATTTTTCGAGAAAAACAATAAAATAGCGTTTTGATGAAAAACCATTTCTACAGTGTATTTCTTATCATTTCGCACTTTTTTTAAATCATATAGTACTCGCCGAGACGAAGACAATTTCTTTTGAAATATTTTCAATTGGACTATTAGCTTAATTTTTACGAAATTCGAAATAAATACAGACTTTTCATGTCTGTGTGTACAAGAGTTAGTAACAGCATCGAATCGTGACAGCGGGGGGCTTGGAAGCTGCATGTTTGAAACCTCGGCCGAACCCGCACACACAGGCGCACACAGGCAAACATTCTGCTAAATACAATTTTTTAATTCGATGCTGTGTTACTGACACTTGTACACACAGACGTGAAAAGTTTGTATTTATTTCGAATTTTGTATTCAAAAGACGCGCGCCCTAGGCTCGCTCAAACTTGCGAGCGTAGCGAGCTGCGCTCGCAGGGCTTGATGAGAATGTGCCCGCGCAGTGGGCAGATTTTTTCCTACAGTTTTTCCCTAAAGTTTTCCCTGAACAGAATAATAATGAGGGTGAAGTTGGAAATTTTCGTTGTTGAAAATTTAGTTAATTAGCAGTTTAAATTACTTAAAATTATTATTTTAATAAATATCGTTCCATTAATTTCTTCAAGCACGTACATTATAAGGTGTATAGGTCTACATATCTGTATTTGCTCTTTGCGATAAGATAATAATATTTTTGAGCAAATTTTTACCATTTTCGTAATAATAAAATTAAGTTTCGTCCTAGGATTTCATTTTTTTTAAGTAGTCAATTTTATACTGATTTTTGGCACCATTACGTAAGCAAATTATGAGGATTTATAGATGCAATTTTTCTCTTTATAACAAAAATTATTTCTACGACAATTCTGTTTGAAAAAAAAAATCATTAAAAACATTTTAGAATAATAAATATAATGTAAAAGGTTTTTTTCCATGATGGATCAGATGTGCTCCTGACCTCCAGATATTTCAGATCTTTCAAAGATAAAAATATTCAGGTGTCCATATTCTATGCTTATCACTAATTTGTCAGAGAATTGTAAGACTTTATTACTTTTACTTCATCAATTGAATCTACACATTGAAGTACGAATATATAAAAATATATCTAAAAACTATTATCATTAAAGGCAACTTTTTGTTGTATAGCTAAAAATCTCAAATCATTCTCAATCTGGCTTCTCTTATTGAAGGTTACATATTTGACGCTAGGAAGCATGTCTTGTATAAACATCACTACTTGATTATGAGAAGATGAGGATAATATTTTTAGAAATCAAAGGTGAAGTCATTAATTATCGTCTAATGTAGCCTTTCGTAATTTAGAATTATTTATTTTATGAAGCACTATTCTTGGGCTTTGTTCTTTTTTATTGAATAAATATTTTTAAATTTCATTATTGCGATTATTTGAAACTTGGATCATTTCGTCCTTTGCATATTGAATATTAACTTTGGTGCTTTGAAAATTGAATAAACGCCTTATCTACATTCTACTTGATGTATACTTATTCTGCCAGGGAATAGTAAATGCTGTAAATGTGATTTTTTCCACGAGGGACTATATGTCTTTTTTTTGACCTGCAGACATCATTCAAAGGGAAATAGAGTCTTTCATTTTTAAAAGGGGATTTCAAACACTTTTGAAAGCCTTGACAACTTTAATTATATTTGGCATTTGCTTTTTTATAAAAGGATAATGGTGAATTTAACGTTTTAAAAATTAGTTCGCAGAATTAAGTTGATTAGCAATTTAAATTACATTCAATTCTTATTTTACTACATAAATATCTTCTGATTAATTTTTACAGTATACCTACATGATACCGTATGTAAGTCTAAATATATCTGTATTTGCGCTTCAAGATATTTATATAAACATATTTTTATCATTTTCGTAATAATAAAGTTAAATCCCGTCCTAGAATTCTTATTTCTATCAATAGCCAACTTTAAGTATACTCTGATTCTTGGCATCACGTAAAAATACGAGGATTTTAAGATACAACTTTTCCCTTGATAACGAAATGATTAGTTCAACGACCAATATACGTTTGATTATGTCTTACTATTGATCTTAAATGTTCTTATCACATATAAAAGTGAAACATTCTATATTATCGCTTGTATCGCTAAAATAGTTATTTGTGATACAAGTGCGCAAAATAGGTGATTGTGTGCGAGTAGAAATTTTGCAGCAAAAGCCGGAGGCTCGCAGCATGAGTCGGTGGTTAGCGCACGAGCGAAGCGAGTGTGAAAACATGGACGAGTGCTTCGAGCCGCAGGCGAATGATGCAATCACCTATGCGCACGTGTATCACACGCTATTTTTTGCAACGCCCGTCCAAGAAAGGTGCACTCTAAAAACAGACTATTGACTGCCAAACGATTCCTTTCACTATTAAAGGATTTTCCATTCAAAATTGGCATGAGAGGAAATACTTTCACAGTTAAAGGATTGTCCTTTCAAATGCTATCCTTTGAGTGTGAAAGGATTTCCTTTGATCTTGAAGTGAAATCTATTGTCGGACAAAAGAAAGAATAATTTGAACGTTAAAAGAAAATTTATTGCATGATATTACGTGCAACAAATGTACAAAAGCCGAACTTTGGTGAATGTAAATATAAAATCGATATAAAATCGACGCTTTACAAAATCATTTCATAAAGAACGCCTTACGGACTTTCGATTGTCAAAAGCAATAAAAAAAATTTATACTTCGATTGTCAAAAGCGTAAAAATCAATGAAAAGTTAGGTTATGTGGATCAACAATTGTTCTTTCAGTACACGTACCTTCCAAAGTTTTTGCGTCACAATCTGGGATTCCTAATTTTTTGAAGTAATCCATTTTCGACATCATTCCGCTCGTTTTTCCACTCACTTTATCAATTAATAAATAAATCGTGCAGTGAAAAAATTCACTCATGCGCAGGCGCACTTTCTCCGCTAGCCAACAAATGAAATCCTTTAATAGTTAAAGGAATTCTTTTCAAAGTCAAAAGAAATCGTTTATCAGTAAAACTACATTCGTTTTGCGTTTAACGGATAAGTCTTTGAACAGTGAAACGATTCTATTGACGGACAAAAGAAATCTGCTTAATTTCAAAGGACGCATTCTGAAAGGAACGTAATTTTACAGTTAATAGACTTTTTCTTAGAGTGTGTTAGGGGGAGCTAACGAAAAATACTAATTCTATATTGCATAGAGTGTTCTGAAAAGAAATTTTGAACAAAAAATGTAAAAAAAAAATATTTTAGAAAAAATTTTCTAAACAACAAATTTTGGGCAAAAAATTTTTTGAAAAAAAAATGATTGAAAAAATTTGTTTGAAAAAAAAATTATTAAAAAAAAATGTTGGCTCTTTTGCCCAAGGGAGGGGGGAGGGGGGCTATGAAACCCTAAAAACAAAAACTTCAATCATTAAAAGATTTGTTCAAGTTAAATCTAAATTTATTTCAAGAAGATACCGACACCAGTGTTTAAAGTTACATATGCCAGTGTCTAAAGTACCTCATCTCGAAATTGCGTATGCGCAGCTTTTTCACAAGTGCCTAAAGCAAACCATCTTCAAACTGCGCATGCGCGAAACTTGTTCGCGCACAGTCTGCTCAAATAAGATCCTTTAGGCACAATTTAGAAGCATGAAAACGTCAACTTTTAAGGTGGTTGTTGCAAAAAACATATTTGAAAAGCATTAACTATAACGCAACTTTTTGTCGTAATAAAGTACGTAAAACGCTCATAGCTAAAAATCTCAAATAATTGTTAATGTACACGGAGAAAAATTCTAGTCAGCCTGAACATCTAGAGTGTCATACATTCAGTATGGACCTGATGCACATACTAATTCATACATTGAAAAGCGTTCCATAAACTTTTATGATCTGTCAATACCGATTTTCAAATTTAAAGAAAATTACCTTTCGTAGATAGTGAAAACTTTTTCATATTGGACATACATGAATTTCCATGTATTTCGACTGTTGCAACAGTGCTGTATACGATATATTTGTTTGAATCCTCGAGACGAAACGATGAAACGATTGAGAAATTTTGTTTAATCAAAGAAATGGTTTTTTGTGCCAATAAAAATGTTCCTTAATTTAAAATGATTTTCTTTGTTTTGAAGATACTTTGGTTAAATCAAAAAAATTATGTTAAAGTAACGGTTTCTTTATTTGAAAAAAATATTTTTCTGAGTGGACAAGTTAATAGGGAATTAATTTCTTTTGCCATGTTCCATATAAGGGCAATACTTATAACTGTTCTAATTGTAAGTAGTTTAATTTTAATTATTTATTGTGTGTAACAATACTGAGTGTTCTAAAAACAAAATAACTTGAAAGTTCACTTGAATGTATGACTAATTATTCGTATATAGTTGTGATTTCAATTTCACTTCAACAGATGCTAAAACTAAAGTTAGTGCTTAATTATAATTTTTAAATCATAAAATTTCAAGGGTAGTCCCCTGAAATTGACATATTTCAGACGTCTGTCAAGTACATGCTGTTGTGTTTAATCGAATTTCGAAATGTTTTTGTGAATGCAAAAATAGATTAAGATAAAGTCCCTCTAGGTAAAATCTATCAGAACCACCCTATCACTTTTCCTGGTCCGAAACTTTTATCACAAACCGGAAGTGACGATCACCAACTAATTAAATAATTCGTATTTTTTTGTAGCCAGAGATAAAAATTCGGAAAAAACACATGGAATGAAGTGTCAGAATTTAATAAAAAGTGTTATCTCTTTTTAAATACGAAACACAAAAGGCTACAAATTAAAATTTTAGTCCAAAAATTCCAACGTATCTCGTATCAGAATGCTTTAATAATTCCAGGAACACAATTTAGTGGCAGGTATCAAATATGAATATTTTACATAAATGCATTTTACCGAAAAAATGTCCGAACCGAGTCAAGTTGATGGTAGATGAATTAAGGTAGAAGGTTAAAAATGAACACAGGTCCAATGATTTTAAAATTCGCTCCTTTAATCAGGGGTATGTCACGCCAGCCATTCCAGTCTATAGGAAGTTGGTTCCCAGCTTGACTCAGCGGAGAAACAGCGAAACTGTGGCGCTGATCGCCTTTCGCCAAAATGTTGTGTTTGAATTTTGACAAAAGACTCATAAGTGTCAAAATAACCAAAATTGTCGTGTAAACATCCGATGTGAAAATATAACCTTTGAAATCTCTTTACGCGTAACCCGCCTAAAGTAACAATTTTATAAAAAGTTTTAGAATTTTTCCTTTTTTTTGGTAAATTCCCTCTGTTGGACGTCGGTATTTTACTAGTTTACGTGTTATTTTACGAGTTTAGGTATACATAATCACAGTGCATACTATAAATATAAAGATAACAAAAGTACCAAATATTATTATCATAAATTACACCTTCTTTTAAACGTAACTTATATATGTTTAATTCATAACTAAAAAATCAGATGTTTATATCGCATTAATATTTTATAAATGTGAATATAATCGAAAAAATTCATAAATTCTAATATTTCATTTAAATTTAAACAAGATAATTGGGCGAAAGGCGATCAGCGCTGCACTTTCGAATTTTTCCCGCTGAGTCAAATTGGGAACTATAATAATAATAATCGTGTCATGCCCCTGCTTTAATTAAGGATCTTGCAACCATTCTTAAAATTTTAAATTATATTTTTATAGTTATTGAAGTATTTTGGTGCTATAAAAGTTAGAATTTTTGGCAATAAAGTTCAAATTTATAATCCTAATAAACAAGAATTGACCTTTTTTTAATTTCGAAACTTCGTTTTCGGTTTGTAATATAAATGTCGGACAGGAAAAAGTGGTGGGAAGGCTTTGCCAAACTTTACCTACAAGACCTAAAGGTACTTTAGGTGAAATAGATAATGTACCTATGTATAAAAATAATTCTTGTTTTTTCATCTTTCAGCAATGACTTATAAATATTTTATGTTGGTGGAGGCGGCGAAGCCTATTTACAAGTTTCACAATATTGCCTTCGTAATACTTATTGTTTCAATAAAGCTGAAAATGTTGCAAAATCGCAATTCTATCGAATAAGTAATTATTTCGACTAATTAAATTGGTAAGATTTGACTAATTTAGATTAAGAGAGTACATTAAAAGTAACTTTTATTTGATTTAAAGAAATAATTTTCTTATTTCAAGATAATAAGAATAAATCAATTATTTGTGTATCTTCAGCTGTAGTACTTAATTTCAATCAAATAAATATATTTCTCAAATCTAAACATAAGTTTTCTCTGGATATAGATGAAAAAGCCTTTAGTTTTGAAGAAACCATATTAGAAATTCTTGGAATTTTAAATTCTAGTTGAACATTCTGTTATTAAGCCTGAGTTGTAAACCCGGCAATAAAACTTTGATAAGAATCAATATTTTTTGTGTACGTGTTTTCTTCTAAAGATCAATATAGATCAAATACAGGGGACAGTCTGATAAATACTTAAATTTTCCTTGTTTTGAAAGTTACTATCTGAAAAATCTCAGTATATAAATGGCCGGCCTCAGCATCTAGACATCAGTACAAAAAAAAGTAGACACATTGTTTTTTTCTGCTAAAAGTATTACTTTCTGATTTTCCTGGTATATTTATATACCTATACGTCCATGATGAAATTTTCAATCCTTGCTTTGATGGCAGTTTCTACCGGTGAGTATACGCGAAGAAACTAAATATTATAAAAGTTTTTTTGCCTTTTCGCATTCAATGATTTTTACAATTTTATCGGAATTTAAACATCAATAGCTTAGAAGCCACGTCTCAAAAATGTGAAAATTTACTATTTTTCTCGCATTGCGAATTGCTTGGATTTTTTCAACTTCACAACTAACATTATTTTAAAAGCCGAAGAAGAAAATATCGCGAGTCAAAATAGGACAACCTTAATATAGATATTTTATTTATCGTTGGTTAAAAAATTGTACTTTGCTCAATCACTTTTTTGACAAAATCGATTATTGATCAACTCCTTTTACTAACATATTAAAAATGAACACTTCTAAATGTAGACGAGAAAAGAGTTAATATTGAATCAATGAAAATGTTGTATCGTCAACAAATTTTACACACAAAAATCAAGGCAAAAACATACGTTACAAACTGATTCAAAAGCGATTTCTATTATGTAAATTTATTGTTCTCTTCCCAATTTCTTAATGATAATTATTGCGTGAAATGTAGAATGCGTTTTTTACAAGAGAATATTATTTTATTGAACCAATAGTTTGTAATAGTAGTCAATATTTACAAAATTTTATAAAAATCATCAATTAATGTATTTTCATTTAGACGTTTTATAGAGCATTGAGCATCAAAAGTTTCTATAATTAATATAATATTTATGTTTCGAATTTTTAGGTCTATCAGAATGCTTAGATTCTGAACATATTCCAAAAAACGGGTATACACCAAAGCAAGTCTTAGAAGTATTTTTTAATATAACGGATAAGGATTTGAATGAAAAATGTGATAAAGTTGACACTGACGAAAAAGCTAGGTGGAACAAAATAGATAAAGTTGTTTCAGATCTTCAATATGCTACGCTAACTTCAAAAAACGGAGACTTAGCCAATGCGCCAACAAATCTTATTGAAACAGCGCTACCATGCGCTTCGAAAGCGAGAGTGGCCGAAAGTCTTGCATTCTATAACCAACTGTAAGTTCGTTTAATACTGTACACGTGAACTCTAGACTATATTTTTAGTTATCGTATCGTTTTTTATTTCTTTTTTACATAAGATATACATATTTTTGAAATAGATCATTGTTTCATTTTCAGAAGCGGACAAGATTCTGTAAATGTTCCGAAAAAGAGTTATTCTGCAAAAGATGTATTAGAAGTATTTTATAATATAAAGGATAAGGATTTGAATGAAAAATGTGACAAAGTTGACACTGACGAACAAGCTAGGTGGGAAAAAATAGGAGATGCTGTTTCTGATCTACAAGATGCTTCTATAGCTGCACAAAAGGAAGACTCAAATAAAAAGAAAATCTTGAAAGATTCCGATTATTACAAGGCGCAAATGAATGTCATCAAAACAGCGCTACCATGTGCAACGGAAGCGAGAGTGAAAGAAAGTCTTGCATTCAATAAGGAATTGTAAGTTCGTTTAATATTTTACACACGAATTTCATTCTATATTTTTAGTAATAGTTTTTTATTTGTATTTTACGTAAGTTATAAATATTTCTTAAATTTAACATTGTTTTAGTTTCAGAAAAAAACAAAATTGAAACAAGTGAAAAGAGTGTCAAGAGAAGCAAAAGAAAAAATATATGACGACTTCTGATGTTTCTACAATATCATTATAACCGGCACTATGTTCAAGTGATTAGAATATAAGTCTGCTGTATAGACGGGTTTTACTGCGATTTTCCTTGTTTACTGCAAATATAAAATATTGTAGGTGAATACTAGTACAGATATTTGACAGACGGGCGCAGCCGTTGGGGTGTGTAATCAGTAGAGACTTTTCTTGGGGGACAATGTGTAAATGTAATGTAATTTAGTGTAGTGTAACAACAAAACTATGTAGCAATAAATAAAGGTTATCATTATCAGCAAACCATTCTCTTATAATTTCATATTCAGGAGTAATGCTACTGTTACGTCTAAACAAAACAAACCTACCTGCAATTATATCAGGATGTTCCTAGTGACATTCTCATCGTAATAAGAAGGTATTAGGGTAATCGGTATATTCTTTGGACACCCCCAAATTATTGGCCACCTCATTTGAATATGCTTATATGAAAGAATACTCACAAATGAAACTATTAATAAATAGTGCAGGATAAAGCGCAAACAATTCCGCAGCGTATTTGACAAGCTAGGTTTGTGCAGTGTAGTGCGTTGAAATGCCAGAGTAAAGTCAACCGGTGATGGTGAATATGTAAGGAATTTAAGCGAAAAGCTATTGAGGTCAGGAATGTCCGCGTGTTGATAATAATTATTTTTTTAATAGTTACGATAGATTTAACTAAAAACCTTTTGGTTTTAATTGGACGTGGTGATTGAAACTACACGATAGTAGTATGCTAACCCTGAAATTATGTCTGCATATTGATAAATGTGTGGCCGATGAATGACCTCGTGAATTATGCGGAAACATAGTAATGGGGCACAATATCTAAAAAGCAAATAACTAATTTCTTTGCAAAAATTCATTCGGCATTGTTTAAACTTTTTGTAAACTATTTATATAATTTTTTGCCACTTCGTCTTACGAATAATGAGTGTAAATCATGTCAAAAGCAGTTTTTGGCTCCGGTGATTTTAGGTTAATATATAATAACGATTTAGTGGCTAATCACTGTGCTAATCACTTTAGTGCTAACAACTGTGAAATACAGTCATTGGCCAACGAAGGTGGCCAATTACTATATTTCACCACATTTCAGTGGCCAATCATACAATCATTGGCATGCGCTCGTCACTATGTCTTCATGGCCAATAATTGTGTTTTTTGACATCATTGTTAATTTCAATAAATATAAATTATGCACTACTTTTAACGCTGAACTTACTATAGTAATTTAAATTTTCATGAAATTGATTACCCATCTGTATATTTTGGAATTTGTTTTGACGCTTATAGTGTTTTTTACCAATTGTTAAACTGAAAAAATGCCTTAAGTGGCCAATGATTGTACCTATTATCCTAGTTTTATGTGAGAATTGACTATCGTGGATTCCACTCAATCGGCACGTTTCGAGACCCCCTGAATCTGAAAAAAACAACAGATTTTACGATGTTGTTCGTCTGTCTTTCGTCGTTGCCGTTGACGTCGTCGTCGTCACTATCTGTATATTATATAACTTTTGAAATTAGAACCACCAGTTCTGATTTTATCCACTGAAGAAACTACTAAAAAGTAAAAAATAAAAAATAAATAAAATACATTTTGCGGTCAAAAATATGCAAGACACGAAAAAAGTCAATATACAAAAATTTTTCACACAAAATAGGTCTACAAATTTGTTATTGACAATGAGACGCATAGTTTTCGTTTTAATTGTAAACAATAAAGGAAATCATATACTTAATACCTAATTAAACAAGTGCACTAAAGTTATAATATGCATCGTTTTAATTTGAGTAGGTCATAGATTGTATTATTTTTTTATATTTTTTTTTTATTTTAATTATCCAACAGTCATAGACCGATTACAGGATAACTTATCTTAAGAGTTAAGTAAGAATAGTAATAACAATAATCGAAGGTAAATAGGCTTAGAAATAATGAGTTAAAGAAAATATCAGTAGGGCTAGACATAAGCCTCAATAGCAGTTCGTAGATTAGTTAATGACATATAAAATAAATCAAGCGATGCATTAGATTTAAAAAAATTATTTGTCATCACACACATTTTAGTTATAGGTGTCTTACATTGAGCCAAGTTTCTGACGTAGAATGGTAGTGTTGTTGAACGAGAATCATATTGGGGTACAGCCCATGGAATTTGTGATGATAAATGTGGATAGTCAATGTAACCCTTTATTAGTTTTAAAAAGAACATCATAGTTTGTACATTTCTACGATCTTTCAATGTACACATGTCAAACTTATCACAGAGCTCGATATAATCTGATCCCGGGGGCAGAGTTTGGCCATTAACCTTCCAGTTAAGAAATTTAAGGAATTTCTGTTGACATCTATCAATAGAGTCACAGAGGTATTTCACGGATGGTGGCCAAATTACAGTTCCGTATTCTAGATTAGATCCAACAATCGTATAGAATAATGTCTTAATCGCAAGGGGATTTTTGAACGAACGGCACGACCTGATTAGAAATCCTAAGGCCCTATTGGCTTCTCTGATTACGTAATCAATGTGAATGTTGAAACGTAGGGAGTCATCAACTATGATACCCAGATCTCGCGTATACTTCACCCTTTCCAGAACACAACCCTCAATCTCATACTGAAAATAAATAGGCATAGTTTTGCGTGTAAATGACACTATTTTACATTTTGAGGCGTTGATGTCAAGTGAGTTGTCAGCGCACCACTTAACAAATAAGTTGAGGTTCTTTTGCAATATTATGCAATCTCTTACATTATCAATAGGATATAAAAGTTTAGCATCATCAGCGTAGAAAAGAATAAATACACTCAACACTACCTCAACGCCATTTATATATATAATAAATAGCAGTGGACCAAGGTTAGAGCCCTGAGGGACCCCGGAGGTAGGGATAAAAGGCGCTGATGAATGTCCATTGTATTGTACTATGTGCTCTCGGCCAGCGAAGTAGGAATTTAGTAGTTTTTGAATTTTACCAGGAACGCCAAGTTCTTTTACTCTTTCAAGAATAAGAGTATGACTTATGCAGTCAAAGGCCTTGGACATGTCCGTGTATATGACGTCTACTTGGTGATGTTTTGTCAAAGAATTTTCAACGAATTGTACTAAAGATAGCAAGTTCGAAGTTGTAGATCGTCGTGGGACAAATCCATGCTGAGAAGTGGATAAGATTGGTGTGACATAAGGCCAGATAAGATCACACAGTGACATCTCCAAGACCTTTGAAAAATTTGGCAGAATGGCAATTGGTC
Organism: Andricus curvator; assembly: GCA_932195095.1. Classification (NCBI taxonomy): domain Eukaryota; kingdom Metazoa; phylum Arthropoda; class Insecta; order Hymenoptera; family Cynipidae; genus Andricus; species Andricus curvator. Next base: position 75,945 of record CAKNYM010052430.1, read on the forward strand.
TGTAATTTGTAACCTCTGATCTATTTCCTTTTTTAAAGACTGGACATGTGCGCGCCTTCTTCCAAAGATCAGGAAATACTCCAGTAGATAATGCAAGGTTAGAAATCAAATGAATCGGATCGATTAGGAAATCAGCACTTTTTTTTATTAGACTTCCAGGAATTAGGTCAGTGCCGGCAGTGAGTTTGTTTGGTAATTTGAACATATTTGACAATAATTGTTCTTTGGGTATTTGGAAGCTATCTCCAAGGTAATTTCGCGGATTATTAGGATTACACACGTCTGAGCTAGATGATTTGTAAACGCTTTTAAATAAATGTGCGAAAGAATCTACAATGGCTTGAGGAGTAGAGAGCTCAGTGCCTTCGTACTGCATTATTCCCGGAATTCTAGATGTTCTGTTTAAATCATTCATGTGCGACCAAAATGTAGAAGGTAAGTTTACAATATTATTTTCAATATTCGACTGATAAGATGCGTACAGTATACGGGTATTGGACTTAGTAGCTGCTCTTAGTTCCATAAAGGCGTTGAGGTAGTATTCATTGAGTACTTTTATACTTTTTTCTGTATTTTTCTTTGAGTTGTAGGTCAAGAATATGTTGCTTAGTAAACCAGGACGGATATTGATTGGTATATCCTGACGAAGAACAAGTACCAATCTCCCTGTCTAGGATTTCATATAGAATATTGTAAAATTTTTCTAGAGCTACATTAACGTTACTTTCTAAATATAAAGTTGACCAATCAACCATAGCAAGACTAGAAGCGACACTAGAAAAATCATTGTTTTTGAACCTATAGCGTTTAGTAGCTTGGTTTAATGGCATTATATGCCTCAAAGATAATTGAGGCCAAAACAAGATCAAGGTATCTGTAATTGGCGTTGTGTATATCATTATATTGTGTCAGATTGTGAAGTTCTTGAAATGCAACAAGCAATGATGATTTTCTGTCTGGGATCCCCATGGTAACATAATTTTTAAGATTAGGCATATTAAAATCGCCAACAATTAGTGTTTTACAATTCCAGATGGGATATGGGTGATTCTCCACATACAGGGCACTTTTGTGTCTCGGACCTCTAGTAACTAAACTAAGTAGTGTTTCTTCATAAAACTTGGCTAACTTCTTCATTTTAGTACAATACAATACCTCCGTAAGGAAAAATCATGTTACATTATCGTATCTCTTAGCAAAATGCTCCCAAATACTCGAAAAATGCCTTTTTGGGATGTCTCCACGCACGCGGCGCCAAGTTTAGAGACATGTATTTAATAGATAGTGAATTATCTTTGAACTTATAATTGATAGTTTGAAAGTTTGACTCGAAAACTATAAAATTCATAAGAAATATTTAAATTTATCTGATATATTAGTAGAGAAAAATTTAATTATACACGTGTCTCCCTAAATGTTTTCGATGGTTACGGTAAACGAATCTCCCATACCTTTCATCAACTTTTGATCAGTTTTTAGGTCTTATCTTCTCAAAATATCTAGAACAAAAGCCACACTACTCATTCGTCAAAACTTCATAACAAAAATTTAAGAACTTTTTTTGCAAAATAAAAAAATGTAACCGAAAATGTGGCGTATTTTTATTAGTATCGGATACCGTACCTGATAAGAACTTTTATATTTCGTGATAAAAATCAATGAAAATATGAAAATTCCATGTAGCACATAATAAAAGAGTTTTTGTCAAATGGATTTATCGATTACTTTTGTCTTCAAAGCGTAAAAAGTGATTTTGTGTGGTTTTCGGATACCGTAACGTCGGATACCATAACCTGCTTTTCGCTCTCAGGGACGAAACGGAGCTAATCGAAGCCTTTTTCAAAAATAATTTTATTAAAAATTAACGTAAATCGAGAATTAAATTTTTTTTACGCACGAGTACTGCACACAAAAAAATAAAATGATTAGAGGTTTGATAAATATAAGGGAAATAAAAATTTTATAATTAATAATTTTGTTCGCTCCACGGCCCTGACTTTCTTCGGAGGTTATGTTTACACCAGCTTTCGGTCTACATGCTGTCAAACGTAGTTTCGTGTTCGTGTTGTTTGTATAATTTTTTGTTGCATTGATGGACTCCGAGATGAATTCTATATCTCAGTATCAAGAATACGTTTCATAATTAAACCTGAAGCCTGAAATAAACCTGAAATTAGTCAGAATGGCACGCTATAAAAGTAAACCATCCGACTCTCAGAATGTTAATGATAAACAAAAATGCTCAAAAAGTCTTTAAAAATACTTAATTTTGCCATTCCTTTCTTGTCAAGTATTATACTTTTACAATTAGGATTATAATTTAGAATAATAATCCTAAAACTAAAAAAAAATATTTCAAATTTTAAAAAAATATTTCAAATTTGAAAAAAAAAAAATATAAATTTTGGAAAAATGTTGCATTTCTTAAACAAAACTATTCTTCCCTGTCATGTTACGTTCAATGGGTTAATATTTTACATTATTGTTTTACTTTACACAGAATCAGAGAAAATCACCCGGAAGATCAAAAATTGAAAACGTTTTTATGTGCTACAGGTCCTTCAAGTGAGAATTAAGCGTGAATATTTATAGGGTCCCTTTCTTTAAGGCCAATGAAGCTAACCATTATGAAATAAAAAAAATTTGAAACATTTTTCCAAAAAAAGTTGCCTTTGCCAAAAGTTCCCTGCCTGTGGAGAATCACCCATATAGAGATGACGTGGCTTCAAAGAAAGATTCGATTTCCTGAACTGTAGTATCTGGAGGAATATATGTAGCTATTAAAATAAACGGCATATCCTCAATGATAGCTTTAATAGCCACGATATTAATTTTAGGTACGGCACTTATTATAGAGCTTATATCTATTGAACCGGTAACGATTCTTAACTTTGCGGCTATAAGTACACCCACACCACTTCTATCCAGCCTGTCATCTCTGTAGACGTTAAAAAAATTTAAATCAAAAAATTCAGCAGAATGTACCTGAGGTTTTAGCCAAGTTTCGGAAAAGATTAAAAAGTCATAATTAAAAATTTCCGGAGATGTAACTAACAAGCAAAATTTAGTGTAATGCCCGGCACATTTTGGTAATATAAAGATATGTCATTTAACAAACTTACGTCAACTATATGTGTGTGAGCGATACCTGGAATATATGCGTTTATTGAGAACTGCTGACTGCTTGCTGAGGTGCTAATTTATTGTACGTGGTTTTGACAGAATAATTTTTGGTTTCCCTAGATGATCCACAATCTTCAGATGCTGTTCTCCGCGAGCACGACGATCCTCCAAGATTTTTTTCAGTTCGTTGTAACGGGATCGCTGTGCCTGGGTGCGATCTTGTGAGAGAGTCATTTCGCCTGAAGCATCTGGTTTTGGTCGCTCCTTTCTCAATATTAAATATTTTTGAAGAATTGTTGTGGCAACATGTTCGGCTTTGAAAATTATTCTGATTGGGCGTGGAGGTCCAGAGTTCTGCGGATTTTTACCAATTCTATAGAATTTGATGTTGCTCGAGCTGTGATCATGATCAATATTTTTAAGATAGTTATTAATAATATCACTCAGTTTAGTGACAGTCTGGGAGGTATCAGAGGCATTTTTAGCTTCAGGGCAACCAAACAAAATTAAATTTTCCTTACGTTCCATCCTGTCTGACATCTCCACAATACAGCGCGTGTAAGCTTCATTGTTGACGGTCCTGTTTTCGAGTTCCTGGACTTTAACTTCTAGACTGTCGATGCGTTCATGCGCAAGATCCAGGTTGCCACCGAGAGTGTTGAGTTTGGACGATATAGCATCTGTCGAATCCTTGAGCTCTGCAGAGATAGAGGCTCTATAATTTTCCAGGAGGGAGGAAGTTTTGCTCATCTTATAAATCAGTAACTTCTCTAGGTCAGATTTAGTCACTGGAGTGACTTCAGCAGAATCAGATTGTGTAAGGTTTCGAAAGATAGGAGAATTTGACCTAGGTTTGTAGTTGCAACATTTTCTTTTTCCAGTCTTTTGACTGGTAGCCAAGGCGATACACCCGGGGTGGTAATGCATACCACAAGGACAAATAAAGGAGCCTGGTTTTTACCCCATCGTTCACGGACTGGGTAGCAGCTAAGTGCACGATGGGGGGACCTACAGCTTAAGGTGGGATCCGAATCACCAGAACCTCGGTAAAGGTATATAGACAAGTTTTTATTATGTGAAGTTGTAGGCTCCGGAAGCTGCGATCATGGTTCCTTAAAGCAACCAATCACGACGCAACCGGAACCTGTACATCATCCACTCCTGCTCCTTCTATCCTAGAAGGTAAGCAAGAGTGGGAAATTTACGCAAGAGGCTTCGTACAACACTGTTCCTTGGTGTCCGGTCTGTAGCCGCGGATGACTTTACACGGCAGACGGCACAGTTGGAGATAAAGATGGGCTGAGCGTGACGCTGGCAAGCCGGGATATTGTTGAGTTCGCTAAGAAATGAAGCTTTCATACCTCCAAGACAATGATTGTGAGAACTACAAGATGGACTTTGTAGCCATTGTACAGTCTGCTCAGCTCGAAAAGAAGTGCTTGATATTTCGCCCGTTTTTCTTCCTCCTTTGCGGTCATATTACCATCGGCTGGTGCCGAGAATTCAATCACATAAATGATCTTCGTCTTCAGATCTTGGAGGACAATGTCAGGCTTTGTAACACTGATACGTTGAGTGGTGGAGAATGAGAAATTCCAGTAGATCTTACACTGATCATTCTGCACAACGGACTCGAGTTCCCCCTGGGCGTATGGCAAGACAGGCAATAGATCAACACCAAAGAAGTGCCTAAGATGGTAATATAACACTTTTAGAGTAGCATTGTGTCTCTCTATGTACCCGTAGCGCGCATGCCTTGAGCATCCACTGAGAACATATCCAAGTGTTTCTGGCTCTTGCTTGCACGCTCGGCAGTTGGTTTCGCCTACAGGTACATTCATTATGCGCTCGCGGTGAACTAAGGTGTCTATAACGCCGTCTTGACAGGCAAAAAGAAATCCCTCAGTCTCCGATCTCAATCCAGCAGACTTGCGAAACTTGTTGGACAGACCCATCGATAGCTCTTCTCTACGTAAGATGCCGTAGAATTTACTCTCTTAGTTCAAGCGAATGTTCTGCTTCCTGTACATGATTCAAAAGGAAGACCAAGCTCCTCTGTGGCCCTATCAGTGACAAGGTATAGAAACGTCGCAGCATTGACGACATCATGTTGATGTACGAGTCGCATAAGATAATCTGTGCTATTTAGAACTGAGCAGACTGTAGCCAGAACCGTTCTTCGATGAAAACTCTCCAAGCTCAGCATACCTTTAACCCCTTTATCTCGAGGGATGTATATTCGAAGTGCGAAAGATCTAGGATGATGACTTCGATGGATTCTCATCATCTTCCGTGTACTTCGGTCAAGTTGTCTCGAATTATCGACGTTCCACTTTACTGCACCAAACGTGCAGAGCAATACAGGAATGGCCAGCATATTGATCGCCTGGATCTTATTATTTCCAGATAATTCAGAAGCCCACATTTTTCTCAGAATTTGGCGATACCTTTTTTCAAGGGCCATTTTTAACTCACGCACGTTTTGGGTTTCCGCTTGCAGTATTCGAAGATATGCATAATGTTGCATAGTAAATAAACGTTTATTTTTCAGCCTGCTGGCCTTAAAAAATTGACTTGCTTACACTTCCATTTTTTACAGAATTTTCTTAAAACTAACATCCTTCCACACCTTATCTCTAACGCCGCTCGCTCGTATCGCATTGCTTTCCTCGCTTCACCTCGCCTCGCAAGCATGTCCCTACTTTCTCGCTTTGCTTCGCATTACCAAACTCTGCCTCCGCGGCTAATACCTAATACTTATCTACTATTTACAATATTTACATTTACTTATATTTACTTCCTCCTCTATTTACAATCTTTCCTTCTCCGTTCCTCTTCCTCCTTCCATCTCTTCTTCTCCATCTTACCCAAGACTCCCTTCACCCATGCTACTGCCCATTTGTCCCCCCTTTCATGCATCAATACCTCCATCCTTATCCCACTCCTTTCCACCTCTACGCACTTCTCCAACCAGTGCTCCACTCTTGCCTCCCCCTTCCCACATAGCTCACACATCCTCTTTTCGCTAGCGAGTCAGAACCTATTAAACCCTCCATGCACCCACATCTCATCCTCGCTTTAAGCTCCTGACTTCCTTTCTCTCCTTTCTCACACAAATATTGCGCTCTCGCCCTTGGCATAATCCACACATAGTTCCCATTAAACATTGTCTCTCTTATTCTCTCTTCCCCTGCTGTCTTCTCTCTCTCCATGCTGTTTTTCTTAACCAACTCATATACCTTCCTTCCTTCCTCATGCATCCTTCTCACTTCATCCATCTGCAGTCCATTCGTTCTAAAATACCTTTCTCTTTCAACCTCCATCTTCCCACCCCCTCTCCTGTTCTCCTTCTCCCACCAACACTCCCTAACCAGCTTACTTCCCCCCTCTTCCAAAAATTTCTCCTCATATTTACACGCCCGACTCCCCGCTAGAATCCCTACACTCGTTCTCCCCGTCTCCCTGCTGACAATATAATTAGGCGTGTTCCTTGCCAGCCCCAGTGTCCACTTTACATACCTCTCCTGTGTCCTATTTACCTCTTCGCTTTCCTTTCACCCCCACACCTCCACTCCATACAATAGCACACTCATCACTAGTGAGTCACACAATTTCATTCTCCTTCCAAAATCATCTGCGAATAACTTCTTTCCCAACCCCCAAACCTGCCTCATCACCACATTTGCCCTCCTCACTCTCTCTCTTTTATGTGACCATCCACTCCGCCATTCCCCCGAAACAAGAAGCCCAGGTACACAAACTCTTTCACTTCCTGCATTGCCTTTTCCTTACACTTCCATTCCCCTTCTTTATCCCTTCCACCTCCTTTTCTGAACAGCATAACCTTGGACTTTTCCGCATTCAGTTCTAACCTGTTCTTATCCAGGTATCTTCTCAACCTCTTCATCATTTCCTTTAAGGCCTCCTCGCTTTTTGCCAACAACACTATGTCATCTGCATACAATAGCGACCAAATTCTAACCCCTCCTATCCTGACTCCTCCTACCACATATCCGCAATTAAAATCGCAAAAAGCGTTGGGCTAAGCGGACACCCTTGTCTTAACCCCCTATCCATCCAGAATCCCTCCGAAATCCCCTATCCTCCTCTTACCTTATCTTTGGTCTCTTCATATATCTCCCTTACCCTCTCGATCAGGCCTCTCTCCACTCCCCTATCCTCAATCGCCTCTCACAACCTCCACCTATCCACCGACGGAAACGCGCCTTTTAGATCCACAAAAAACGCGTACACTCTCGACCCCTTCTTCGCTAATTGTCTATCCACCACGTACTGCAGAACGTAGATATTTTCGATAGTACTCCTACCAGCCCTAAAGCCCGCCTGCGTCTCCGACAATATTCAATTCCCCTTGACATCGTTCCGCAGCCTCTCCACCACCACCATCGCGTATACTTTATACGCCGTATTCATTATCGTAAACCCTCTATGATTTTCCTGCCTATCCCTATCTCCGTTCTTGTACAGAGGCACTATTAACCCTTCTCTCCACCCTCGTGGGAATCCTTTCCCCCTCCATACTTTCTTCACTACCTCCTTCAGCCTCTCCCTAACCTCTTGTGTACTAAACGGCCATGCTTCGTTCTCTACCCCATCCAGCCCTGCTGATTTTGACCTTCTTAACTTCCTTATCTGATTCTCTGTCTCCTCGTCATTCAACTCCTCCATCTCTGCCTCCCCCGTTCTTCTACTCCCATCATCTCTCTTCCTTGAATCTGAGCCCTGAAATGATTCTTCAAAAAACTGCCTGCACTCCTCACTCCCTATCTTCTCGCTTATCCCTACTCTACGCTTCCTAAACCTATTTATTATCTTGCAGACGTCCTCCTCTGTCTTAACATTCCCTAACTTCTCCTCCAGCTCTTTCTCCTTTGCCTGTTCTTTCTTCTTACACATCAATCTAAACTCCTTCCTCATTTCTACGTACTCCCCCCTTTTCGCAGTACCCTCTTTCCACTTCTTATACTTCCTCTTCACCTTACTTTTCATCTTTTTACATTCCCTATCCCACCACGGCTTCACCATTCCTTTCTTCTTCTTTTTGAATACCTTCTTTTGCACGCAGCCTTTCACTTTCTCTTTTGAATCCTCCCATATCTCTTCCACCGTCTCTCCTTTGAAGCGTACCTTCCCTAACTGCTCCTTATACTTCTCTATCGCCTCCCTCGTCCAGCTAACCCTCTCCCCCGTCGACACTTCTTCCCCACCTTGCCTTCCGCCGCTCTCACCCCTTATCCACAACCCTAATGGCTGATGGTCTGATTCTACCCTCCCTTCTACTGCGAATATCTCCATCTCCTCCCACCCTTGCATATTCATGACTACATAGTCTATCACCGATACCCCCACCTTACCTACATATGTGTATTGTCCCTCTTCGTCCCCAGTTGCCATACCATTTGCCACCGCCCAGCCTCTAACCTCCAACCAGTCCCTTAGAATCTCCCCCTTCTTATTTATTAACCTATCCTTCGAATTCCTTTCGAAGCTCTCCCCTTCCCTGTAACGGCCCCCTTCCCTCCCTATCCTCGCGTGAAAGTCCCCACCCAGTACCACCATACCCTCTTTTCTTTCACCTAACAGGTCTTTCACCCTTTCTTTAATTCTTTCCATCCCATCCTTATTGTACACTATCACAAACTTACACGTTACGTACAGCATTCTCTGTACATCCCTTTCCTTTCTCGTCAAATCGTGATCGATGAAAACTTCCTTATCCTTTATCCTATTTTTATTTCGCATTACCCCCAACTTTTCTTCCCAGCTCTCCAACTCCACAACCGCCACATCTTTATCCTTTCTGCCCTCCAACTTAACTTTCCCTACCGTGCCTTTATTCCACCTTATGCTCTGTAGCAGCGCTTCCACGCCCTCTTTTTCTTCCCCGCTCTTCATCTACAACCCTCTTATCACAATATTATTTCTCCTGTCTGCCTTCTCCTTTCTCTCCATTGTCAACTCCATTGCCCTTATCCTTTCCCTATACGGCCTCTCCTCATTTTCATTCCTACGCTCTCCCACTTTCTCTTCTATCATATTCCCTGCCCTCTCCCAAATACCTTTAATCTCGCCCCCGCTCCCCCGTCTCCTATTTTCATTTCCGTCCTGCCCTCCACCTTCTCAAGTCTTTTTTCCGTCCTTTCTTTCCACACCCTAATCTCCTCTTCCATCTGTTTTATTTTAACTTCTTTTTCTTTT
>CAKNYM010052430.1:85686-106351 GCA_932195095.1 Andricus curvator
CACGAACTGCCCCGCTTACTTGCCAACCTAACCTCACTTTCCCTATCTAACTAAATCCCACCTCACACCCACGCTGAAACTCACTTTTTATCTCCCCAATTCACCCCACACAACCCTACTCACCTCCTCGGCTTCCACCCTCACACGCCACTGACACCTTTCACACAAATTCCGTAAAATCCTCTCACCACCTGTCACTAAACACGTTCTCACTTCTGCCACCAACATGCAGGTCCCATAATGTTGAATAGTATTTCCACCTATAATCTGAACATCTGGATCGTGACGCGATAATGTAGTTCCTACTCTTCCTTTGTGCAGGTGGTTGCAGACACACTTGTCCAATCCAAAGCTCATGCCGATCGTCCTAGAGTACCCCTTTACTGCCGCCACAATGATGTTAAGGTCCTCTTTTGAAGAGGCAAAGAGTCTTAGGTCGTCCATGTATAAAAGATAGTTGACCTCATATTCTCTTCTGTTCGTTGAGCCACATAGGTATCCAGAGCTATTGCCTCGAAGCACAATAGATAGAGGCAAGAGAGAGATGCAGAAAAGTATCGGACTTAGAGAGTCTCCTTGGAGGACCCCTCTCTTATATGTGACATAGCTGGTAGTCACTTGTCTTCTGTCAGATGTTATGAAAATCATGTCTGCCACAAGAGCATCAGCTCTTTCATGCATCTCACTATTCTTGGATGCACTTCCAGGCACTCAAGAAGCTTAATAAGTAGCTTATGGTTCGTGTTATCGAACGCCTTACGGTAGTCAATCCAAGCCACGGCAGATTGCGTCGACACCTAATCGAGTTCTGGGTAATTCACCTGTCTGTTAACAGGTTCTCCCTGCAACCTGCCAGTCCGCTCTTGCATCCATGTTGTTCAACTATTGCACTCCAAAGCGGCTCGATAGATGTTAATATCCTCTCTTTGATGATACCAGTGAATAGCTTGTAGCTGGTGTTTAAAGAAGCTATGAGCCTGTAGATCTTTTGACTTGACAAATCTCCGGTCTTAGGGATTAGTAACGTGCGTCCTTCCACTAACCATTGCGGGATGGGTTGTTCTTCGTTTGAACTCCTACTTCTCATGTAGGCATTATCGGCTATCTGCGAAGGTGGTCTTGCTGGAACGGGTGGTATGTTCTCTGGAGGATGTTGCTCTTCTTCTTGCTGATAAAGAGCTTCATATCCCTTTTTCCATAAAAAAAATATCTGATCTCTTAAATACTGAGGGGTTGTATGAGCATATTCCGGGTGCATATTGACAGTGTGCGATACTGATGACGTAACCGCATAATTCGTTGCATTGGGTAGTTAGCCCAATGCTACGTGGCTGACTACAAGAGCCGGAGCTCTAGGACGATGGGGTCGCGATATCCCTACATTATTATTATGTTGGCCCACCTACCACCCACAGGTAATCATGACCTAGTACTTCGCTACTAAACACGGTCGCGAAACGCGGCAAGTGATGAATAGATTTGTTGGTGTCAGTTGCTGTTTCGGATCTCTATATTCTGCTTGCGCATTTGTCATAATTGGCGAGTACACATACTGAAGAGCTCGTCTATAGGGATGCGACAATCACACTGGAGAACCCCATAGGGATCCAACATTCATCCTAGAGAGCCCATTTATAGGGTTCCAACATTTATCCTGGAGAGCCCGCTTATAGGCATCCAACATTCAGACTGGATTGTCCATTTATAGAGATCCAAAAATTAATCCTGGAAAGCCCTATAGGGATCCAGCATTCATACTGGAGAGCCCATTTATAGGGATCCATTTTTCTTACAAACGCTGGTTCCAATGCCAACGAACGAGTCCAACGATTCAAAATATTAGTTTTATTTACAATAAAAGGCGAGAAACAAACATAACTTCACACATGTGATGGTCACAGAAGGCGATTTTAGCCGCTTACATTGTTCGCGCCCAGGGACTCCGGACGATGCGGCACGTGTTCAGCAACCAAGCCTCTTGAATTAGATGCAGCGAATTTCAAGCTCCCAGCTCTTCCAAGATTTGTTCGCACCGCGCATGAACGTTCCCAGTGGAGGAGATCACGACCGGGTGGATGGTGACCTTGTTCACCCTCCACACGGTCAGGATCTTCTGCTTCGGTTCCGAATATTTCTGGATCTTCTCAGTATATCGAAGCTAATGTTATTGTTAAGGGGAACGCTCATGTCTATTATTCTCACGTGTTTAGCACGTTTATCTAACCAGAGGAAATCTGGCCAATTGTGTCTGACTAGGTGGCCAGTCAGAATAGTCCTCTCCCAGTAAAGGAGATGTTGTTCGTTTTCTAGTACTTTAACTGGACTATATTTGTAGTAAGGATGAAATATATCTTTGGTAATCCAGTGTTTAGGGCAATTTGTTGGTGAATGTACCCAGCAACATCATTATGTCTGCGCGTGTATTCTTGCGAGTATTCAAGCATCGAACAGCCATCAGTAATGTGCTCGATGTTCTCATTAAGATCTCCATAAAGGCGACATCTGTCAATAACTTCTGCCATACTGAGGATGTGTATTTGGTAATTCCTCGTCTTGATTACCCTGTCTTGGATGGCAATGACAAATCCTTCCGTCTCCGAAAAGAGTTCTTCCCGCCTTAACCAGACGTTTTAAGCATCACTATCCACGCAAGGAAGATGTAATGTTTGGGGGTGTTGCTAGTGCAGCTGTTTACCTCGCCTGTGAGGAGCTAGCTAGGGGTATACAGGTCAATTCTACAGACAACTCTACAGCCTAACGAGTTTCGACCATGAGAGAGTCGCCCTGCTACATTCCCCAGATCCAGCCCCCGCTTGTCCATAGCGTCTCGTGTCACGGATATATGAACCTCCTCTTCCACCGCATCTGCGGGGTGCGCTGCAGGTGCTGCTAGTTATTCTTGCACCTGTTTTTCGATGTTCCCTATTTCGACCTCGGATATAAGGTGGCGCTGCCTAATGAATCTCAATTGATCAGCAAGATGTTGTTCAGTCACTCTATGGGCAGCTCGGGATGAAGACCCACGAAGAGACGATGTTGTTCGCCCCTGACGGGTCCTCCTCATGCCGTTGCCCGAAAGTGACATCTGATCATGTCTCCATTCATTTCCGGTATCCACTTGATCCTCTTATTGGCCTGCGCACTCTGGAGTTGCTGGCGGAATGCAGTCTCAATCTCAGATTTTATTCGGTTGTTGGTTTTTCTAGGGAGGAGGTTCTTGTCTATATTTTCACGCCTTCGTTGTTCAAGGTCGTCTTCGGTTACTGTTCTTATTTCCGGGAAATTTGCTACAAATTTTTGGCGTAAGGCCATCCCGTCGAGAGAAGTTGTGGTCGCTTTCGTCTCGTGTTCTAATTGACAGCGCATCAAATACTCATCATGATAAGTTTGGAAGTTGATGGGCTGCCGTGGCATTCCTGTTGAAGTGGTCAGCTGGGGGCTCCCAACCGAAACATCATCCGCAGGCGCAGTTGATGTTCTGCTGCTTACCACTTCTGGCCGATGTTCTGGCTGGACAGTAGCACTTTCGGGTATCCCGATGAGATCTACGTGTGCATCACGTAGCTAACCACCACCAGCTTGCTTGCTGCCATTCCCAGCGGTGGCACCAGGGGCGCCCCGACGATCCTCGGGAAGCGACCACCGAAGATAAATATTTAATACCTTCTCCATGATGAATGGGTTTTGGTGCTCCTTTTAGTCCCTTTTCTATTCGCTCTCTGTCTGCCTGGCATAGGTAACGCTGTCAGTAGCAATGCTACAGCCAACATAGCCATCAAATTCATGAGAGGAAAGCTCAAGCCCTACCGCGACGCCAACGCGAGAACACCTTCGGTAGGGTAACTATTTTTTTTTCAACTTGTTCTCGGGTGAACCTAGTTTTCCATCATAGCCATGGACTAAGTCAAGTGATTGATGAGATGAGGATATTATTAGTTAATTTAATACGATGTTTGGGACTTGCATGTTGGTGGCGGAAGTGAGAACGTGTTTAGTGACAGGTGTGGAGAGAACTTTACGGAGTTTGTGTGGAAGGTGTGAGTGGAGTGTGAGGGTGGAAGCCGAGGAGGTGAGTAGTGTTGTTTGAGGTGAATTGCGGAGATAAAAAAGTGAGTTTCAGCGTGGGTGTTAGGTGGGATTTAGTTAAATAGGGAAAGTGTGGTTAGGTTGGCAAGTAATCGGGGGAGTTCGAGGTCAGGAGTCTTGGGCTTTCGAGGTGTCAAGGGTGGTTCTCGCAAAGTTAGGGGATGCTAAGGGAGAGAAAGGGGTGTGTGCAGGGACTGTGAGGTATTGAAGAAAAAAAAAGGGGGAAAAAAAGGAAAATTTGGCGGCGAAAGACGACAACATTCTGCAGAGACATCTGTCGGTTGCGGAAGGTACTGCATGGAGAGGTCCCAGTTACCGGTGGCAGAGCGGGAGGTGGGCAGTGAGAGTACTGGCAGAGCGTCGCCCGGTGTCGAGCGGTGCGTCGGGGAGAGGGAGAAAGCGGAACGGTCGGAAAGAAGGGAGCGAGAAGGTAAGGGAGAGAGAGACTAGCGCAAGTGACGGGGAGGATCTCTTGAAGAGGAAGAGAGACAGCCAAGAGAGTCGGGAGAAAAGCGAGGTCGAGAGCCCGTTTAAAAAAAGCGGGATAACACGTAGGTCACCCCCCCCCCCCAATGGAGGGGATGTTGGAAAAGGAAACTCTCGGGATGCTGTTAGGCGAGATCAGGGGGGCTGAGGGAGGACGTAAGCGGGACCAAGGAGCAGATGGAAGGCATGAGGGAGGACTTGAGAATCAGAGATGAAAAATGGGAAAAGGAGGTGAAAGAGCTGAGAGAGAGTAGATGGGTTAGAGAGGGAAAGAAAAGAAAAAGAAGTTAAAATAAAACAGATGGAAGAGGAGATAAGGGTGTGGAAAAAAAGGACGGAAAAAAGGCTTGAGAAGGTGGAGTGCAGGACGGAAATGAAAATAGGAGACGGGGGTAGCGGCATAAGGGCAATGGAGTTGACAATGGAGAGAAAGGAGAAGGCAGACAGGAGAAATAATATTGTGATAAGAGGGTTGAAGATGAAGAGCGGGGAAGAAAAAGAGGGCGTGGAAGCGCTGCTACAGAGCATAGGGTGTAATAAAGGCACGGTAGGGAAAGTTAAGTTGGAGGGCAGAAAGGATAAAGATGTGGCGGTTGTGGAGTTGGCGAGCTGGGAAGAAAAGTTGAGGGTAATGCGAAATAAGAATAGAATAAAGGATAAGGAAGTTTTCATCGATCGCGATTTGACGAGAAAGGAAAGGGATGTACAGAGAATGCTGTACGACAGGGCTAGGAGGGAGAGGAGTGAAGGGAGATCGGCGAAGGTAGGATATCGGAAAATAAAAATAGATGAGAAAATGTGGGTGTGGGACGAGGAGAAAGAGGTGTTGAAGGAAGTGCAGGGGAATTTGTTTCGTAGGAAGTAGGGGGTGGGGGTAATGCAGGATAGAGGAGTTGAGAAGGTGCTTTACTGGAACGTAGCAGGGGTAAAGCAGAAGGATGAGGAGTTCTGGAGGTATATCCAGGGATTTGATGTGGTAGGACTGGTGGAGACGTGGGTGGAAAGAAAGGAATGGGATACAATAGAGCCAAAGCTGCCAAGGGGGTATAGGTGGAGACTCCAGGAGGCGGTCAGAGTGAAGAACAAAGGAAGGGCTAGTGGGGGAATTATAACGGGGGTTAGGGATGGATTAGAAGAAGAAGCTCACGGAGAGGAAGAGGGGGAGGGAGTGCAAATGAGGAAAGTAATGATAGGAGGGATAACGTGTAAGTTTGTGACAGTGTACAATAAGGATGGGATGGAAAGAAATAAAGAAAGGGTGGAAGACCTGTTAGGTGAAAGAGAGGAGGGTATGGTGGTACTGGGTGGGGACTTTAACGCCAGGATGGGGAGGTAAGGGGGCCTTTACAGGGAAGGGGAGAGCTTCGAAAGGAATTCGAAGGATAGGTTAATAAATGAGGAGGGGGAGATTCTAAGGGACTGGATGGAGGATAAAGGCTGGGCGGTGGCAAATGGTATGGCAACTGGGGACGAAGAGGGAGAATACACATATGTAGGTAAGGTGGGGGTATCGGTAACAGACTATGTAGTCATGAATATGCAAGGGTGGGAGGAGATGGAGAGATTCGCAGTAGAAGGAAGGGTAGAATCAGACCATCAGCCATTAGGGTTGTGGATAAGGGGTGAGAACGGCGGAAAGCAAGGTGGGGAAGAAGTGTCGACGGGGTCGCTAGCGTATGCAGATGACATAGTGTTGTTGGCAAAAAGCGAGGAGGCCTTAAAGGAAATGATGAAGAGGTTGAGAAGATACCTGGATAAGAACAGGTTAGAACTGAATGCGGAAAAGTCCAAGGTTATGGTTTTCAGAAAAGGAGGTGGAAGGGATAAGGAAGAGGAGTGGAAGTGGAAGGGAAAGGCGGTGCAGGCGGTGAAAGAGTTTGTGTACCTGGGCTTCTTGTTTCGGAGGAATGGCGGAGTGGATTGTCACATAAAAGAGAGAGTGAGGAGGGCAAATGTGGTGATGAGGCAGGTGTGAGGGTTGGGAAAGAAGTTATTCGCAGATGATTTTGGAAGGAGAATGAAATTGTTTGACTCACTAGTGCTATTGTATGGAGTAGAGGTGTGGGGATGGAAGGAAAGCGAAGAGGTAAATAGGATACAGGAGAGATATGTAAAGTGGACACTGAGGCTGGCAAGGAACACGCCTTATTATATTGTCAGGACGGAGACGGGAAGAACGAGTGTAGGGATTCTAGCGGGGAGTCGGGCGTGTAAATATGAGGAGAAATTTTTGGAAGAGGGGGGAAGTAAGCTGGTTAGGGAGTGTTGGTGGGAGGAGAAGAACAGGAGAGGGGGTGGGAAGATGGAGGTTGAAAGAGAAAGGTATTTTAGAACGAATGGACTGCAGATGGAGCAAGTGAGAAGGATACATGAGGAAAGAAGGAAGGTATATGAGTTGGTTAAGAAAAACAGCATGGAGAGAGAGAAGACAGCAGGGGAAGAGAGAATAAGAGAGGCAAGGTTTAATGGGAACTATGTGTGGATTATGCCAAGGGCAAGAGCGCAATATTTGTGTGAGAAAGGAGAGAAAGGAAGTCAGGAGCTTATAGCGAGGATGAGATGTGGGTGCATGGAGGGTTTCAATACGTTCTGGCTCGCTAGGGAAAAGAGGATGTGTGAAGGAGTGCGTAGAGGTGGAAAGGAGCGGGATAAGCATGGAGGTATTAGCCGCGGAGGAAGAGTTTGGTAATGCGAGGCAAAGCAAGAAAGTAGGGACATGCGTGAGAGGCGTGGCGAAGCGAGGAACGCAATGCGGTACGAGCGAGCGGCGTTAGAGATAAGGTGTGGAAGGATGTTAGTTTTAAGGGTTTGTTTTAAGAAAATTCTGTAAAAAATGGAAGTGTAAGCAAGTCAATTTTTTAAGGCCAGCAGGCTAAAAAATAAACGTTTATCTATCTAATACGATGTTTGAAATCATTTGCGATAATGTTGCAGGTACAAAATTAGGAGCATGGTGTAGTTTGCAGTTCGTCTTTTACCGCTGTTATGCTTACACAGCGGCCGCGAGTTTTGGATGTGACAATAGTCGCCTCTGGATGCTTTCTGAGAGCTGCCATCAATTTACCATCATAATTTCTTAGAGCTACCATCAAGCGTAACTCACTCGGTTCCAGCCGGGGATCAGAGTGTTCATATGAGAAAAATGAGGAAGGGAAGTGTGCGAGGCGGTGTAAGGGGGTTGAGGGTGGATGGTATACAGATTTTTAGACCAATCTAAAATTCCCATGTTGTTTATCTAAATAACATGTTCGTTCCGCAACACTACTCCGACCCAGGCAGCTGATCAATCTTTCTAGCAAGCACCTCAAGCGAAGAACTTCACAAAGTCATGATTTAAAGCTCTCCACTTGGACCCATTAGTATCCAAGGTCTTTCATTTCAGGCGTTTCTGACTCCACTAACACTCTTTATCATGCATATTTTATAAACTAATTGTAGCCACAATCTTCTGTCCTGCTTCCTTTACATCCACACATTTTCTCATGTGAGCTCTTGTTTTTCTGTTTTTTTATATCTTTTCGTATAAAACAAGAAAATTTTCAAAATCTTTAAAAATGTTTGCAGAACAGATAGAAATATTTTATAATATGGGGACAATGACTATTTTCACTGGTTTTTTTACTTTGATTTGAGCGTTTCAAAAGATCCTCTCATTTTGTAATATGATCAATTAATACAGACCGTTAACGGAAATTTCATAAAAAATATTACGTAAACAAAGTGATCATTATTAACTGTTATTTGGAATCGACGTTGATGCATTGATTTTTAGCTATACTGAAATCTTCGTAAGTATACATTTAACAATTTTAGACCACGTTATGAATTAGTTGAACAATTATTATCAAGCTTTATCCGTAAATTGCAATGCAGCGTAACAAGACAAAAAAATTGTGGAACAGACTTCAAAGTCATTTAGATTTTGTTCTCTAAATTATTGGTCTCAATTCTCGATTTTTATCTTTTTCTGCTCATTGTAAGTGATATCTGTGAATCCTGAGTATTTAAAAAATGGTTATTATTATTATATTATATAATATCATTTAACGTTATTAACGTTACTATTATTGAACCATTTTTCATTTTACATTTTTAGTTTGGGACAGGCCCGTGAAAAGATATTTGGCCTAATTTTTTATTTATAATTTCTAAACAAAGGCGTTGCAAATTTTGAAACTTCAATTTACTTTGATATAAGTACTTTACTGAGATATTTTCAGAATAGATTTATTATTCAAAGGAAAAGTGGAACATGACTGATGTGATACTTAAAGTGGTCAACTTTTTGGCAATTACCCATAAACACTTCATAATTAAAAAGTGGATTTTTAATGATTCAATATTCAATATTTGTTTATCCAGAATATTTATATTTGAAATTAAGTTAGTTTGTATATTTGAATCTCTTTCCGATGCACGCTTTTAGTTAGAAATAATTCAAGTTTGGAACTTTTCAGTTTTTAAACCGAACGAACATATTCCGTTGATAAATATTTTAAAAACTTGAACTGCTTCATTTTCAACAATAAATTATTACATTTTTTAAGCATTCCACATACAGTTTTGTAAAATTCAACTTTTAAATTTCTAATCAAATATAAGAATAAAATGAGCATTTCTAATTTAAACTTCTATTTAACGTTATGAACCAATTAAAAAATGTTATCAATTTTCAAAATTTTAAATTTCAAATGTTTGCACGTGGAGCGCTTTCAATGGTTATTGATTAATTAGATATTGTTGAATTTTTAAAATTTAAGCAGGGTTACCCATAAGAGTATTATGTTTATATGCCATGTCTAGATTCAACGAACTTAGGTGAACATAGAACAAATATTGTTGTTGAGCCCAGGGACAATTAGAATATTTTTTCTAAATCTTTCTTTGAAGATAATAAACGAAATACGTGAGCTTCGAAAGCCTCTTCCCATGACGCTGATGTTCCCTCGCTCTTCGGCTCTTATACAATACATTTTTCAAAATTCTGAAATATTGAATAATTCACTTTTTACGGTGATTTATTTACAAAAACTTTATCTTGAGAACGAATGAAAATAGGAAGCCGTGTAATGGCTCATTCATTTGGAATATTTCTTACCTCTTATCTAGCAATTACCCCATGTGAAGAACCTCACAAAATTGTTATGTGTGGTTCCCCACTTGGGCCCATTAGTATCCAAGGTCTTTGTTTCAGGCGTCATTCACTCGATTGTCACTCTGTTTACAAACTATTTGTAGCCACACTTTTCTGTCCTGGCATACTACTCTAGCTTCCTTCACGTCCATGCATTTTTTCATGCAAGCTCTCGTGTTTCTATGGCTTCTTATGTCTCTTCGGATTAATGTCTCATTCACAGATTCTAACCATTCTTTCGGCGGTCTACCTCTGGGCATCTGCCATTTACTCTTCCTTTATTAATTTTTTTGGTCAGTCGTTCATCTTTCATTCTTTCAACATGTCCGAACCATCTTAACTGATTTCTTTCCCATATGTCAACTAGTGTCTCTCCTGTACCACATTCTTTAAGGATTATCTCGTTTCGGACTTTATCCATCAGTGTTTTTCCGCATATTATACTCAGAGATTTCATGCCAATCACGTTAATTTTACTCTTGTCCTTTTCTTGACAGGTCCATGTCTCGCTACCGTATAGTACATTCGGTACAAATATGTATAGAATTATGTATAGCCATTTTAGCTTTTTTTGATATGTTTTTGAGAATGGACCCTGCTCTATCTAACCCCCCATCTATTTTTCCATCGCTAGTGAATGGGCTACCCAGATATACGTACTTTTCAACTTGTTCTAATCTCTCATCATTAAGGACAATGTTGCACATTGTTTTCTCACTTTTTCCTTCAAACACCATGATTTTTGTTTTATTTACGTTAATTTTGAGGCCCATGTTCTTCATGCTTGTATTAGTTTTATTCAACATTCTTTGCAAGTCCTCCATTAATTCTGCCATATCAATCTTGTTATCTGCGAAAGCTAACCCACGTACCTTCACTGTTTCGAGATCTACACCTTCTTCGTCGAAGAGGGTCGTTCTTAGACACTCATCCATAAATATGATAAATAGCCATGAGGACATAACGCATCCTTGTTTAACGCCTTGCATAATATCGAACCAGTCACTCAGTTTCCCATTTACCCTTACACTCGCTTTACTACCTGTATATATTGTTTTTATTGCTTGTAGGAGCCCTCCATTTACTCCGTACTCTTTAAGGACTTCCCAAAGCTTACTTCTATTTACCTTGTCAAATGCTTTTTCTAGGTCAACTAATGCACAGAAAACTTTCTTTCCTACTCTCAAGCTTTTTTTTTGTGTTCTGTCTTAAGCTAAATATTTGATCTGTACATGATCTTCCTGGCATAAATCCACTTTGGACTTCCCATATATTTTTTTCCGTAATTTTCATTACCCTACGAATAAGTATTTTTGAGTATATTTTACTTACGGTACTTAGTAGGCTGATACCTCTGTAATTACTGCACTTGCTTTTATCTCCCTTTCTTTTGTATATTGGTATGATAATCGCTTTTCTCCAATCGTCTGGGACTTCTCCCGTCGCGATACATAAATTTATCAATTCGCACAACCTGTGAGGTATGTACTCGCCACCGTATTTAAGCATTTCAGCGCTAATACTGTCTACACCAGCAGCCCTACTGTTTTTTTAAGTTCCTCATTATACCTCTAACCTCAGTGACACAGACTTTTTCAATTGGGTTTTCTAATGCATTATGTTCTATGTCGCAGTTCTGTTGCCCTATATCTTCACCTCCTAATAATTCTTCAAAAGAGTCTTTCTACTATTCCGTCTGTATCATATAGCATTTCACCTTTGCTGTTTCTCATGCTACCAAACTCTGTACTTTTAAAAATTAATAATCGTATACGCTTCTTTATATTTCTTTTCTGGGACATGATAATGATGAGGTTGATGTTAGAAAAAATTTGTTTGGAAAATTTAGTTAGTTAGAACTTTAAATTACTTTAAATTATTATTTTACTAAATGTCATCTCATTAATTTGCTCCAGCACATACATTATAGGATGTATAGGTCTACATGTATTTTGCGCTCAGCGATAAGATAAGATATTTTCGAACAGATATTTATCATTTTCGTGATAATAAAATTAAGTTTCGTGCTAGAATTTCATTTTTTTAAGCTGCCAATTTTATACTGATTCTTGGCCCAATCACGTAACCAAATTATCAAGATTTGAATATGCAACTTTTCTTATTATAAAAAAAAAATTATTTCAACGACAATTCTTTTTGATTTTTTCTGACTGTAGATCCTAACAGGATCCTTACTGAAAAATGAATATTCACATTTTGTACAAAAACAAGATGATATACGAAAATAAAGTCAAGGAAGCAAAGTTATTCCTTTCAAAAAGTTCTAAAGAGAAGTGTCTTGACACTTTTCTCTATCTTGCGTTTCTTCCGAGATTTCCGCCTAAATTAGAATAAATTCGGCTATAACTGTATTTTTCACATAACAATAGTCTGTCATAAATAAGTAAGAAGGGTATAACTCGACAAGTTGAAACAATTTTATACAAACTCAAATAGTTTTCCGATAATCAAAATTTAATATTTTCCTAAAATATCTTCAATTACCGGAAATTTTGAAAGAAACTCAAGATAGAAAAAAGTGCCAACATATTTTTCTTTAGAACCTTTTGAGAGTAAGAACTTTGCTTCTTTGACTTTTTTTCTCCACTGAAATTTCAGTAGAAAAATCCCAACGTGTATGGTATCAAAATGCTTCAATAACACAATTTTAAAAATGTTTCCAGGTCGTTGCGACTCATTGTTCACACCGAAGGGTCTGATTTTTTTCTACTTAAATCCACAATACGTTTTATTTATTCATTTCAAACTGTAATTTACCGTGAAGGATTAGAGACGAGACGCAGGACAAGTTCGACGAAAATTTATGAGGGCCTGTTTGACCTAGTCTCGTGGCTGCCTTCTGGAGAGCCCTGATCTAGTACAACTCCGAATTGCCAGAAAAAATTTAATGTGCGAGGTACTAGTTTCTTTCTGTTCTTGCGAGGAGAGTAAAAATAATAATATATTCCTTATATGTATCAAGTATGAACTTTGCACGTATATACATTTCGCCGAAGGAATGTTTGAACCGCGTCGAGTTGATGGTAGATTAATGAAGGTTGAAGGTTAAAACCAAACGCAGTTCCAATGATTTTGAAACTCTCTTTTTTAATTAAGGATCTTGGAACCATTCTTAAAATTAAAAATTATATTCTTATAGTTATTAAAGCATTCTGGTACTAAACACGTTGACATTTTTTTCAATGAAATTGAAATTTATATTTCAAATGGAACAAAATCAACCCTTTCTTTAATTTTGAAACTTCGTTTCGGTTTTTGATCAAAATGTCGGATAGAGAAAATTGGTGGGGAGGCTCTGCCAGACTCTACTTAGAATTTAGATAAAAGGGATTCTTTGTAGCGGAAAGAAAGTGAGACGAAATAGATAATGTGTGTATAAATCATTCTTGTTTCTCCACTTTTCAGCAGTGACTTGTAAATATATTATATTGGTGGAGGTGGCAAAGCCTATTTACAAGTTTCACAATGTCGCCTTCGTAATTTGTATTGCTTTAATAAAGCAGAAAATGTTGCACAACCGCAATTCTATCGAATAAGTAACTATTTCGACTAATTGTATTAGTATATTTGTCTAATTTAGATTTAGAGAGCACATTAAAAAAATTGTGTATTTGATTCGAATAAACATATTATTTTTAATCATAGAAATATGAATTATTAAACCAATAATTTATTTATTTCAAAGAAGAATAAAACGACATTATTTAAAGTCAAACCAATTTTTACTTCGTTGAAATGAAGTCAAAGAAACAAATTCTTAAATCTAAACATAAGTTTTCTCTGGGTGCAGATGAAAAAGGAGTCTGTTAAAAAGAACCATATTGAAAAATTCCTGGTATTTTGAATTCTAGTTAAAAAATCTGTTATGCAAGCCAAGTTGTAAACCTGATAATAAAACTTTGATGGGAACCAATATTTTTCGTGCACGTGTTTCATACTGAAGATAAAACAAATGAAATACAGGTGACAGGCTTATGAATGTTTGAGTTTTCCTCCGTCACAAGGTGACTGTCTCAAAAATCTCAGTATATAAATGACCCGGCCTCAGCATCCATACATTAGTACAAAAAAAAGTAGACACGTTGTTTTTTCTGCTAAAAGTATTACTTTCTGATTTTTCTGGTATATTTATATACCTATACGTATATGATGAAGGTTTTCATCCTTGTTTTGGTAGCAGTTTCTGTCGGTAAGTATACGCGAAAAAATTTAATTCTTTGAAATATTTTTTTGGTGCAATTTCGTATTAACGATGTGTTGTTCTCTTCCCAATTTTTGTAATGATACTTTTTTCGTGAAATGCAAAAAGCGATTTTTTAAGAAAATATTTTATTCTATCAAAATCACCAATCAATGTTATTTCATTTAGATGCTTTATAGAGCATAGAGCATCAAGGTCTTCTATTATTAATATTTCATAATATTATTATTTTATCATATTATTTAAATTTTCAGGGCTCTCAGAATGCTCAGATTATGTAACTCTTCCACAAAAGAGTTATAGCGTTAAACAAGTATTAGAACTATTTTATAATATAAAGGATGAGGATTTAAATAAAAAATGTGACAAAGTTGACAAGGACGAAAAAGCTAGGTGGTACAAAATAGGAAAAGCTGTTTCAGATCTTCAAGATGCATGTGTGTCTTCACAACATCAAGACTACAATAAATGGAAAAACTTGAAAGATTCTGAAAAATTCAAGCCGCAAATGAATGTCATTAAAACAGCACTACCATGCGCGACAGCCGCGGAAGTGGCCAAATTTTTTGCATACTATGAGAACCCGTGAGTTCGTTTAATGTTTTACACGTGATTTTCATACTATATTTTTAGTGAAAGAGTTTTCTATTTGTATTTTATATGAGATATAAATATTTTTAAATTAAACATTGCTTCATTTTCAGATCAGTAAAACCAGATTCTGTCAATCTCCCACAAAAGAGGTATACTGTAAAAGAAGTATTACCAGTATTCTTTAATATAAAGGATGAGGAATTGAATGAAAAATGTGATAAAGTTGACACTGACGAAAAAGCTAGGTGGAATAAAATACGAAAAGCTATTTTCGATCTTCAAGATGCTGAGCTAGCTGCACAAAAAGAAGACCCAAATAAACGGAAGAACTTGAAAGATGCCGATAAAAACAAGGCGCAAATAAATGTAATTAAAACAGCGCTACCATGCGCGACGGAAGCCAGAGTGAAAGAAATTCTTCAATTTTATCATCAATAAACTGTAAGTTCGTCTAATATTTTACACACTAATTTCATACTTTATTTTTATAATTTTTTTTATTTATATTTTATATAAGCTATAAATATTATTTTAATTGAACATTGCTAATGTTGTTTATAACATATAAATATGTTTATAACATATTTTTAATATAAACCCGCACTATGGTCTAGTGGTTAGCACGCTCGCCTCTAAACTTCAGCACTGATAGGACGAGAGTTCGAGTCCCGGTGGATCCGTAGACTGAATTTGTAAAAAGTAGGATTATGACTGTCTGAAAATTGCTTAGTCAGGCATGATTCGCTCCGCTGATAGGTCGAACTTGAGTCTGTTGTACTATAGACGGGTTTTACTGCGATTTTCCTTGTTTACTACAAATATAAAATATTGTAGGTGAATACTAGTACAGATATTTGAAAGACGGGCGCAGCCGCTGGGGTGTATAATCAGTAAGAGTCTTTTCTTCGGGGATAATGTGTAAATGTAATAACCAAACTATGTAGCAATAAATAAAAAGTTATTACTATCAGCAGACCATTATCTTTTAATTTCACATTCAGGAGTAATGCAACTGTTACGCCTAAACAATACAAACCTACCTGCTGTTACGTATATCAGGATGTTCCTAGTTACATTCTCATCATAATGAGAAGGTATTATAGTTTTGTGTAAAAATTGTCTATAGTGGATTCAGTAAATCACCATGTTTCGAGACCCTCTGATTCCGAAAAACAGGTTTTACTATGGTGTCCGTCTGTCTTTCGTACTCGTCGTCGTCCTCGTTATTGTCTACATACCGGATAATTTTTAAAAGACTATCGAATTGAGTTGCGCTTAGCCCTCCACGAAAGACCTCATTGAACTGGATAGAAAAAAAAAATCTATGAGAAATAATGCGGTCTTTGTCACGTAAATTCCAGAGTAAAACTCATAGATTTGTCTAATTTTAGCAGGTTCAGTAAGGAATTCCCAATAGTTAGTGAAATCTGAAAAATTAGTTTTAATATTCCAGATAGAACCCTGCTCTATTTGAGTCTGGAAATGCAAGTAGGTTCTGTTCATGTAAAAACCTCATAGAAACCAATAGACTTGGGTAGTTAAAGAGATCTGAAAAATTAATTTTGGTATTCCAGATAGAAGCCAGCTCTATTTGAGTCTGGAAATCCAAGTAGGTTCTGTTTATGTAAAAACCTCATAAAAACCAACAGATGTGGGTACTTTACGAAATCTCAAAATATTTATTTTGGAATTCCAGACAGAAACCAGCACTTTTTCAGTTTGGAAAACACAATTGGTTACACAGTTATGTAAAATCCCAACAGAAACCACTCCATTTTGCATTGGGAAATCCAGATTGGTTATAGATATGTAAATTCCTCTTAGAAACCAGCAGATATTCTATCTGGCAAATTTTTTCCTAACAGGCAGCCAGATTGAAACTCTTTGAACCTTATAGATCCTCATATAAATTCTATCAGGTTCAATGAGGTCTTTCGTGGAGGGAGGTACACGTTTTTAGGGCCCAAAAAGAAAGGTCGAGTACATACATAACCAACCGGATTTTTTTGAACAACGGTTCTGGTTTTATTTACTGAAAAAACTATCAAAAAATATTTAAAAAATTCACCTGAAGAAAGTCTACAAATTTGTTATTGACAGTATGACTCGCAGTTTTCGTTTTGATCATGAAAAGTAACGTAAATTATATATTTAATACTTAATTAAATAAGTGTCTTAGAATCATAATAAGTATCGTTATAATTTGATTAGGACATAGATTATATAAAAAATGTTTGCTAATATGTATACGTAACGTGATACAACGTAAATAAAGACAAATATGTTTTAAAGTTTTTGTCGATTGAATGAAATGTCTTAACCTGTGAGGAAAATACCACTAAAATGTTTTACTCTAATCACTTCTAAAGAATGCAACCTACCTGCAATTATATCCGGATTGACCCAGTTTTTATTTAAATCTATACATTAAAAATAAACCAAATAAATCGAAAATAGGGATGCGAAAATAGAAACCAAAAATAGGGACAAATCGCTGGCTGAGAATTAGAATATTTTATTTGCACTTTTTGAGAAAATTTATTTATTTGCACTTTCATGTTTCTCAGGTTTTCCTCTCGCTATCCCAAATGCAAAGAGTTTAAATTTTTATTTTATGAGCTTAAAAAAATAAATTATTTATTGTGCTCTCAGCGAAAATGAAGAATTTTCTAGAAATTGAACAACGCCTCAAAGAACGTTGTATGAGCAGAGATGTTGACTCACTATGGACTCTATGTTCATACTGGTTGTTTTTTTTATTCGAAAATTCGTCCGCGGTAGCGCTAAAATTAATCAATTTTAACTTTGACATTCAAATTGAAATAATTGATTAATAATAATTGATTTAAAGTATAAATTATTATAAGTGGATATTCAAAATAGTTCAGGAAGAAAATACGGTACATTTAAAAAAGTAAAATCAAAAATAGAGTAGAAGGTATAATATGAGATACTTTTGACCAGATAAAAAGTCCTCGATGATGTGAAGAAGATCCTTTATTATCAATATTATCGACGTTTCAAGAGTCAAATTCTCTCCTCATCAGGAAACAGGAATCCAAAGTCAAAAATAAGACCGTCGAAATAAAAAATTGGAAAAGCCAATATGTCGATTTTGAAAGGAATCGTGTTCTTAAAAATTCTCATCTCGAGTTAATTCTGTAGTTGTTAATGTTCTAAATTTGATCATGTTAAAAGGTAGTGAAGTCCATCAGTAAAAAACAATGATGGACATATTAAATATTGTTTAACAAAAGAAGTGTGCCCGCCATTGTTATTGATAGAAGAAACTATAATAGCGTATCTTTTACCAGCGTGGTCATAGCTCAGAGAAAACCTGAAAATCAGGGAAATTGTCAGGTAATTTTATTGATCAAGGAAAATTCAAGAATTTTGAAAAAAATCTTGCAAGAGTCAAGGAATTTCTGTAAGAGCCACTTTTAATAACTTTCAAGGATAATAAGTTTTAAATTTGTCAGTTTACATTTAAAATTGTTTTATTCCGTTCATAAAAGATTTTATGTTTATAATTATATATGTGCTACTCGGTGGATTCCTGTCACCACTACGTAGCGCGTGCTCAGGTTGCGGATACAGGAACGGCCCGTAAGGCTGAACAGCCCCTAAGGTTAACTGCGAATACAAGAATAAGCAGTCGCGGACAGCCGATAGGAACCAGTCGTGGGTGTGGTGAGCTCAGCACTGGTAGAAAATAGGTACATGACAATCATGGCTTGGGGGGACCCACCCATTCGCGTTCATACGCAATGGGTGGGTTCTGGCAAGCCGAGGTGCAGCGTGTATCCACCTAGAAACTCTACCCGAACCAAAACTAAAAATCTTGTAAGGGAAAAATCCTGCTGCCCCATTGGTCACCGCAGCGATGACACTGCCCGCAAGGGATGTGTGGATTGATTCGCCTGCACAGGGCCGAAGGGGTATTGATGCCAGTAGGCGCGCTGCCTTGCAGGGGGATGTTAGGATACGAGGATGAAACTGTAATGTGTCTGGCGACAAGTTGACACGGTCCTTGTCAAAGCCGGAATGCACCCATACTTAGACCCAGAGAGGTACGGGGGTTATCACTTCTGGGACGGTGGACTCACCTACGATCGGAATAGGATCCTAACGTGCGGATTTCCAGGAAATTATCATGGCTAACTTGCAACAACAAAAAACTACCGTAAAATATCTAAGGGCGGGAACTCTGAACGCGCGTAGCCTAAATACTGGCGGATTTAGCGAACTCATTGAGATAGCAAACAAATACGATACTGACTTAATAGCACTTCAAGAAACCTGCTGGCCGGGCGATTTCGCGTCAATTTCTAAGGATAACTATACTTTTCACTATGGGGGAGCTAAGGGGTGCACACTGGGGACCGGTTTTCTCATTAATAAACGAATTTCGCAAGCGGTTATCGACATGCAATTCATTAACCATCGGTTATCATACATTGTACTAAAGGGTAATTTCAGCAAACAGGTGTTAATCAACGTGCACTGCCCACCGAGGACCAAGACGAAGACACTAAGGATCTTTTTTACGAAACAATCGAACAGGTTTTTGACAAGTTCTAAACGTATGACGCAAAAATAGTATTGGGAGATTTCAACGCGAAAATTGTAAAAGAACCGATGTATAGGCCTACAATAGGGTCAGAAAGTTTGCATGACGTCAGTAATGATAATGGGACTGGAGTAATCAACTTTGCAGCTTCAAAGAACCTCGTTGTCAAAAGCACATTTTTCAAGCATAAAAATATACATAAGGCCACCTGGACATCACCAGATGGTAACACTCACAATCAGATTGATCACGTTCTAATTTACAGAAGACGTCATACAAACATTCTCGATATAAGATTGTACAGGGGGGCGGATTTAAATTCAGACCACTTTCTCGTGATAGTAAAACTAAGATCTAAGCTAGCGTTAAGTAAGAAAACAAGCCGCACAGAGCCAACAGTTCGTTTCAATATAGATAAGTTTAAAACACCAACAGAAATATTAAATTATCAAGTTGAGATTTCTAATAGTTTCGACGTTCTCCAAGAACAGAGAGACGATAACGATAATTACGTGGAGGACTCGGAAACCCTGTGGAGCAATATGAAAAAGGCGATAAAGATAGCCGCGAAACTTACTATAGGTTTAAAGAAAGTAACCAAAAGCAAACCATGGTTTGACGAAGAGTGCAAACTTTGGTTTGAAAAACGTCGGAAGGCCAAATTAATTAGTTTACAAAATAAGTACGATCAAACACATAAGAAGTATCTCGAGATTAGTAAAAGTACAAATAGGCTTTATAGATCCAAGAAAAGAGAGTGGGAAAAGAATAAAATACTAGCAATAGAAACGCATAATAAACAAAATAACCCGCGTCATATGTACAGGAGAATCAATTTTACAAGGAAAGGCTTTCAAAGTAAAACGGAAGTAATGAGGGACAAAAATGGCAATCTAGTAGCCGATGCGATAGAGAGACTGAATTTATGGAAAAACTATTTCGATAAGTTATTAAATGTACGCGAAGCCCCCGTTGAAGGTAATCTCGGTGAAATCCACACTGCCGATCTATTAATTGATGATCCTACTGATATAGAAATAGAAATGGCCATAAAGAAGTTAAAAAATAACAAAGCCGCGGGCATCGACGACCTACCGTCAGAACTAATAAAAAATGGAGGCCCTTGCTTCACAAGGCAAATTTGTAAATTAATACGCGCAGTTTGGAAAACAGAACGCATGCCGGAGGAATGGAATACCTCTATTATTGTTCCTATCTTTAAAAAAGGCGATAAAAAGAACTGTAACAATTATCGGAGAATTTCACTTGTGCCTTCGTGTTATAAGATCCTGTCCAATGTAATCTTAAGTGGACTAACTCCTTTTGCCGAGGAAATCATTGGGGATTACCAGTGTGGATTCCGCCGAAACCGATCTACAAGCGATCAAATGTTTACAATTAGACAACTGTTAGAAAAGAAATGGGAATTTAATGAAGTAGTGCATCAGCTATTTGTCGATTTCAAAAAAGCTTACAACTCTATTATACGGGCACGAATTTACTGGATCCTAGAGTTCTTGGGTGTACCAAGAAAATTAGTTAGACTTATCGAAATTTGCTTAAGCGGCAGTAG
>CAKNYM010052430.1:106361-117085 GCA_932195095.1 Andricus curvator
ATCTGAAGAGTTTTCGATCCGCGATGGCCTGAAACAGGGCGATGCACTTTCGTGCATCCTTTCAAACTTAGTTTTAGAATACGTGGTCAGACAAGTACAAGTGAATCCGACCAGTGCGACCCTCAGTGGGATAATACAAATTCTTGGGTATGCGGATGATCTCGACTTACTAGGGGATGATAAAGAAACCGTAGCTAAAAATGCAGAAATCTTGATCACAAAAGCCAAAGATATTGGTTTGGAAGTTAGCGAATCGAAGACAAAATATATGACCGTCGTCAGATCCAAACAAAGTAATGTAGGCGGGGATCTTATGGCCGGAATATGAAATTCGAAAGGGTTAAACGAGTTTAAATACCTCGGGTCCATTATAACTAGCAAAAATAATATTAAAACGGAAATCAACGCGCGGCTGCACGCTGACAATGGGTGCTATTATGCAGCAAACACACTACTAAAATCGCGATTGCTATCTAGAAACATCAAAGTAAGAATTTACAAAACAATAATAATGCCGGTCGTCATGTACGGGTGTGAAACGTGGGCGCTAACAAAAGGAGAGGAGAATAGGTTTAGAGTTTTTGAAAATAAAGTACTTAGAAAAATCTATGGTCCAAAGAGGGACGAAGAGACTGGTGACTGGAGAAAACTGCATAATGATGAGCTGCACGCTCTCTACGGGTCAGCAAATATTAATAGAGTAATGAAAGCGCGTAAATTAAGATGGGCAAGGCATGTAGCAAGAATGGGCAAAGAAAGAACAGTGGCGCAAGTTTTAAGAGGGAAACCGATTGGTAAGAGACCTCTAGGCAGACCGAGAAACAGAAGGGAGAAAAATGTAAGGGATGATCTAAAAGAACTAGGACATTATTACTTAAACTGGATGGAGGATGCACAGGATAGAGATGCGTGGCGGTTTCGGGTAGATGAGGCGATGAACTTTCGAGTTCGAATCGCTAATCGATAATAATAAATTATATATGTGTGTTACGACCAAAGCCTGAAAGCGGCCAATGTGTGAACTGGCCTGTCAGTTCGCGCATTGGCCAGGAAGGTTGGTCAAAGCTTGAAATGAATGGCGTGGTATTACTGTTTCGGGCTTTGGCCGGCCAAACCGCGAAGTGTCCAGGGTATACTGGCCAAAGCCAGAAATACATTTATTTGACGTAAAAAATACAAATTTTCTATTTAAGCAAAAGTTTAGGATGAAAGTATATTATATTATATTATATACCATTAACCATTAGATACCATTAATTAGTAATTATATATAAATCAATTTATTCCATATACATAATATATAAATGCTTTATGTAATTAGAAGTTTAGAATACTAATAATTATATAAGGAAATTTATATGCATTAAAAGTATGCTGATTAAAATTAAAAGATCATCTAACCAAGAATTGTGTAATATTTCTGCTTACTTATTGGCACAATCAGAGCTGTTGTGGCACTTAGAATTACATAAGATATTTCACGCTTTATACTTACAACGTCCATAGTAACATTTTTCAGTGCAGTGACACCAAATGTATCCTTGTCCTCCTATCAGTGACTGACTTCTGTCACTTCTTTTTACAGGTGTAATAAGCTTTTCACTACCAACTACAACAATAACATCGAATCTCTTTAGTCGACGATAGTGAACACTTTGTTTCATCTCTTCCTGTTTGGCTTCGTTCACTTCCTTTACAAATGTATAATACTTTTCTTTAAAAAATATAAAACCGTTTTCACTCTGATTTTTATAACTTCTTGCAAAGATTTTTCGAACTGTGTGCGCATATTCATCACCTGTTCATTCAAATAAACGGACACTTCACTTGGAGAATTTGTTGCAAAACCTGCCATTTTTCACAACTTAAATTTCACCTGAGAGCAATGATTAACATTCAGGAGCTTTTCTGAGAAAACACTAACGACTCTAACGTCCTAATGAAGGCTCTTTTGAGTAAAAGTTATTAAAAAGGGATACGAAACTGAGGGGTGGGTAGATGGTTCTAAAAAAATGCTCTCCAATTGTAGTTATGAAGACTACAAGAAATTTTCCAAAACGTAAGATTGGGGTTGAAATGTCTAATTGCTTCATACCTGATCTCCTGACGAAGAGCAGGTGTCACACTTGAATTCACTTCTGACTTGACTTTTCTCAGAATTGGAAATTGTATAGGTAGCACATTTCCAGCCTCTTCAGAAGATCATGTAGTTAGTCATAAAATAAGTAAAGAAAATAAAACAAACAATAAAAAGCATTTCAAATCATTGGTATTGTGAACCTCTAATTAAATAAAGCGTTTACATTATGTATATGGAATACATTGATTCATATATAATTTCTTTCATCCTAAACTTCTGCTTAAATAGAAAATTTGTATTACGTACGTCAAATAAAAGTATTTCTGGCTTTGGCCAGTATACCCTGGCCACTTCGCGATTTCGCCGCTTTCGGGCTTTGGCCGTAACATATATAAGATTAAGATCTTAATCTTTGAATTTTAATGGTAAGGAAAAATAAATAATTGGTCAGGGAAAAATAAGGGAAATTCCAGGGGAATTTTCAAAATGAAGTTTTGCGGCAACTGATGAAATATTCTTGTTAGTAATTTATTTCCCTTGTATTTCTATTTCTATTTTTTTTGCTTCCTTCTGATGATTGTATTTTTACATTAAATTAAGTTTTTTTTTAAAATTCATATTTCGTGTTGAAAATTTGACTGAAATCTTTTTTTTTGTTCAAAATTCAAATTTTTTGTTGAAGATTCATCATTTTAGTTGAAAATTCATCTCTCTGGCTGAAAATTTGTGTTGACAATCCGCTGGGACTTTCCGCCTCAAATATGGATTTGAGCTTCCAAGAAGAAAAAAATTGCCCCTCGATAATCATTCCTTGCGCTAGCGTTTGAAATTGATTTTTTCAGGTGAATTTTCTAGGTTACATTACCCCCTACATGAGCCTTAAGTCAAAGAAATAATGACTTCTTGAATGCCAAGGACCTAGTTTCTTCAAATATGTTTTTGTCATCCTAAGAAATTTTTCCTATTTTCAATGAAATCTATGCTTTCAACTGATAAATACGTATTTAAATGAAGTAATTAGTCTATTTTTTGATCAAGTAATTTAGGTTTCTGTGAGTAAAAGAAATAATTTTAGTAGATAAATAATTAGTTGTCGATTTCAAAAAAATATTCATCAGATAAAATATATGTTCAAGCGAAGGAAACGCTTGATTAAAATATAGAAATAATATACATTTCGCCTAATTTTCAACTTTATTCAACTTTTTTGGCGGATTTTGAAAGAGTGTGAAATCCTCCTTAAAAATTAAAAACTAAACATTAAATATCGTAATTAGGTTGATTGGAAGTTTATATTACGTTAAATTATTATTTCACGAAATATCATCCCCTTAATTTTTGTCAGCACCTACATTATACCGTGTACAGTGTACACTGTACAGGTCTACATATATGTATTTGCGCTTTACGATAAGATAAGCATATTTTCGAGCATATTTTTATCATTTTCGTAAAAATAAAATTAACTCTTGTCCTAAAGTTTATATTTTTATCAGTTGCCAATTTTATTCTGATTTTCAGCACCACCACGCTAGCAAATTATGAGGATTTAAAGATACAATTTTTCTTTTGATGAACAAATTATTTAAACGAAAAATTTGTTTGATTATTTCTCACTGTTGACCTTACATTTTCTTATCGCATTAAAAATTCGGAAACGTTCTGGAATAATTAAAACTGAAAAAGGTTCTTTTTTCATGAGGGACCGTGCTATACCCAACCTCCCGAAATAATTCAAAGATAAGAATATTCAGATGTCCTTAGACAATATTTAGTCTTTAATTTGACAGTGGAGCGTTATAATTTATTGTTTTGATTTGATCATTTGAATGTACACTTCAAAGTAAAGATCTTATAAAAATATGATTGAAAACTATTAACTTTAAAAATTAACCTTTTGTCGTAAGCTAAAAATCTTAAATAATTATCAATCTGGTTTCTCTTATTGAAGGTGACGTATTTGATGCTAGGAAGTATATCTTGAGTAAATATTACTACGTGATTACAAGAAGACGAGAATAATATTTCTAGAAAACGAAGGTGAAGTCGTTATTTATATCGTCTAGTTCGACCTTTTCGTATTTCTGAATTAGTTTTATTAAACAATCTTATGTTACCCTGGGACTTTATTATTTTTTATTGAATTAATTTTTCATAAATATCTCGATAAATATCATAAATTTAATTATTGGAAACTTAGATTATTTTGTGCTCTGAAGATTGACTTTGATACATTAAAAATTGCAGAAACGCATTATCTAGTTCATGTATGTTGATTAAGTCAGCATATAATAAATACTGTATATTGAAATATATATGTATACTGATATTTTTATTTGCAACTTTAAATATTTATCAATTGCCTTCTCATGGAGGAAGGATATTAATGGTGTCAATTTTAAAATATACTCTTTTGACATATTGGAAAACGGTTCATGCGCAAAAACCACCAAGCGGAAAAATTAAAATTTTACTGGAGAGACAAAAAACTGTGTAACTTCTGCGTGTTTGATTTAAAACGAAGTGCAAAACAAGAAACCGTGTCCGTATCAAGCTCTATTGTATGGTCAGAAGACAAGTTAAAAAAACTTAATCAGTTGAAAAAAAATGATCAAACATCGATAAGTCACATCACGTAAATCTTATACGAACAATAGTTCCCAGGCCATCTCTTCCCAAGGGAGTCTTTAACCTACATCACTTCCCAAAGGCAATGCCACTTCGGGAAATCTCTTCTCACGAAAGAAAGTTGAAGTTTACCTTTTAAAGGAAAGTCTGGAAACCTGTTCCCAAAGGACAAGGTTCTCCTAGATATCCCCTTTCCTTCTAAACATTCAGACTCTCGAGCTCTGATCATATTGAAGAAGTCTTTTTGGGAAATCACTTCTCGCCTTCAAAAAAATTTGTCACACTTTCAAGTACACTGGATGGTCCTTCCCGGGACATGTCTTCTCAGTAAATCACTTCCGACCTTCTAAACAACACCAGGTGCTTCAAGTACCACTGGACGGATATCCTGTGATAAAGGAAATAACTTCCTACCTTCAAAAAAATATGAGATGCTTCAAATACCACTAGCCAGAACTTCTTGGTACATGTCTTCCCAGGAAATCACTTCCCACCTTTAAAAAAACATGAGATGCTTCAAGTATTACTGGACGGGTCTGCTCAGGAAATCAGGTTTTCCGGTGATCGACCCAGTACCCACCCTAATTATTTATATCAGTTATTTCCTTATGATTGCATTATTTGTATTAAGAAAAATTTGAACTGAGTATTTTGTACAGCAATGAAAATTTCACAAAAAGCAGGCCTGCCTAAAAAAATCCAAATATTGCTGAAAATATTTTGTTTCAGCAAATCACCTTTTTTCTACTTTGACTGACTAATTTACCCTTTCTTCAAAGCATTTTGCCAGTATTACTCAACACTTTTTAATTCATGAATAAATGTTCTGTTTTCAATAATTTTATTCCTCTTATTAAACTAATAAATTATATATCTAAATGAAAAAAGTAAATATAAATATTGAAATATTTTTAAAACATAATCTTAACGGAATTCTTTCACATTTGCGCTCGCACCAGCTACACCCAAGGAGTAGGAAACTATCGCCAGACATAATTAGGGTCTAAGATTCAATGTAGTCCGACAAACTTATTGTAGTCTGTTTTTCAAAGTGTGTAGTCTGAAATTAAAAAGTGTACAGTGGATAATTAACTTATTTTCTAAATTAAATTTTCATTTTTATTGCGGGAAATTATTTCCTGGAAAGCCTTGTTCTGAGAAGACATGGCCCGGGAAGACCCGTCGTCAATAAGTACAGATCCCGAGTCTGAATGTTCATATTGGGAGAATGGATGTCCGGAAAGACTTGTCCTTTGGGAAGAGAATTTCCAGTTTGCCTTTAAAAAATAGACTTTAATTTTCATTCGTCGGAAGAGATTTCCCGGGATGACATTGCCTTTTTGAAGTAATATCCTGGGAGGGCAGATCCCTTGGGATGTGATGTCCTGGAATGACTTGTATGGTGTGCCATGTCCCGACCCCTTACAGTCCCCTATGCTGGAAGTTTTTGTTTTAGTCCAATTTTCCTTAGGGGTAACTCAAATTAAAGTTCTTGGAATGTAGAAATGCGAAAAAGGATAAGATTGCACTATGTTATACGCTTCTTTCGTTACGTCAGTGGTTAAAACTAAGGAAAATGAGGAAATTTGGTTTTTGAGTCCCCTATATTGGAAACTTTGTTTTAATCCGATTTTACTCGGAGATGGTTCAAATTGAATCTTTTGGCATTTAGAATTTCGTTAAAAAATAAAATTTTCTTTATTTTTATCCTTTTTTTACATTCTCATTCTAATGAGAAGGTATTGGTTTTATGTAAAATTTGACATAGTTGGTTTTCATCAAATCTCCACGTTTTGAGACCCCCTGAGCTAGAAAAAACGATTTTTACCAAGGTGTCTGTCTGTCTGTAGTCTGTAGTCTGTCTGTCTGTCTGTCTGTAGCCACGATAACTTTCGAAAAAATGATCAGATTTGATTGAGCTTTGGCACACTTTTTTATGGCCTAAAAAGAAAGAACGAGTTCGTTAACCAGCTATTTTGGATGAAAATTCAAAAAGTGAGCACATTTTGAAAATTTTTTAGACCACTTTTTTTGAAGATTGGAAAATTCTATGTAGGGTTATTAGTAGTACGCGTGCGATGAGAATGTGCCCGCAAAGCGGGCAGATTTTTATACCAGTGGTTAAAAATGAGAAAATTTGGTTCTTCGTGGTTTGGAATGAGTCTCGAAATTAATAGCCTACGAAAACCCTTCCTTGAGGACGCTAGCCCACCTCTTTGGCTTAATTTTTATTTTTTAACGTAGTAACATTAAACGGAAAACGGAAAAGAAACTTTATATCATTACATAAATATGAGCCAATAAGACATGTATTAAAAATGGTTGCGAACTCAGGAATAATTAGATTAAATCAACTATTTGTTGAATTTTAGCCGAGCAATATTTAAATCAAATTTTTTTTAAATTACACAAATACTGTCGAGGAAATCGTTTCTTTAATCCAAATAATGAAAAAGCAAATAAAAAAGTGTCGTTATTCGAAATAAAAAAAGTTTACTGCTTACTTTCACTGATTTGAATTAAAAAAAAAAAGTTTAAGAAATGATTTCTTAACGCTCAAACATAACTTTTTTCTAGATCTAGATAAAAAAAGCCTCCAGTTTTAAAAAGAATTGAAATAGAAAATTCATAGAATTTATATTTAACTTGAAAGTTTTGTACTTTGGAGAAAAATTTTTGCCTGCCAATAAAACTTTGATAAGAACAAATACTTTTCATACATGTAATAAATATAAATGAACATCAAATAGAGACGATAAGCTTATTATTATTGATTAAATTTTCCTCTCAAAAATCACACGATTTAAATATAGATTCTGGAAAGGTATAAGTTTAAAAATTATCCGAAATCTTCAGAAACAATTTCTTGTCCGAAACTTAAAGAGTTCATATGAAAATACGAAATGCGTACTACAATTACTAAGTGTTTGCCATCCAAAGCTGCGAAGCAGTTAGGTAGTTGCCATTTTTCGTAAAACCCACGAATAATTGATTCCCATTTTTCCATAGTTGGTTGTTCCAAGACAATTGGTTGAAGAATTCTTGAAATTGTGAAGTATGTTTCCTCTATGATAAGGCACACAGTTGAAAAGCCAAGTACAAAAGAAAAAGCAACTGAAGCTTGAAGATCGCCAGAAGCTAAAAATCTGTTTAAAAAATCTTTTAATCAAATATATAAGCATATCGCTGCTTTTTACATTCATTCAGGTTAATCTTTATTTAAATTTTATATACGTTAGTATTATCTCCAGGTCAGAAGCAACCTGTCCGCAGCCGAAATTGGCTCTCTGAGAAGTTCTTACTTTGTAATTAATGGAGCTACAGAGTTAACATTTCTTCAAATTTCGTGTTTGACATTCTGCAGTAAATGTTGAATCTCTTAGAGTCTATTTTCAACAGAAGGAACAAGGTGTAAAATGCCTTACATGTATTTCGAGCCATACAAAATTTTGATGTTTGTACTCTTTTTACCCTAAGTCTACGAAATTCCATTTGGTTTTTTTTATCCTTTTTATTTTGAAAGCTATTATTGACATCGCGGTTACTGCTAATATCACCGGAAGCCTCTTTGATATAAATAATAAATGTATATATGTAGTTGAGTTATAAATAAAAATCATGCCACGCTGAAAAAACCAGTTCTCGTCAGATCACTGAAGTTAAGCAGCGTTGGGCGCGGTTAGTACTTGGATGGGTGACCATTCGAGAATACTGTGTGCTGTTGGCATATTATGGGTGTGGTGAGCCCAAACTTGTAGTTATTTATAACTACAAGAAAACTATCCACCTAGAAACACTACCCGAATCGGGTAGTGTCACGCCTACCCTGAGAGGGAAATGGCTTAATGGTATACTACTACTACTACAATGACCGGTAAAATTCCACTCTATTAATTACTACTCTAATCTGAATTATAGTAAGAAGTTAATAA
Source organism: Andricus curvator (assembly GCA_932195095.1). Lineage (NCBI taxonomy): Eukaryota > Metazoa > Arthropoda > Insecta > Hymenoptera > Cynipidae > Andricus > Andricus curvator. The sequence goes on from CAKNYM010052430.1 coordinate 115,002, forward strand.
CGAAATAGTTCGAAGTCGTTCAGTAATTGATATTTATAGTAAGCATTCATATTAATCTTTATAACTAGTAGAAACCTTCTAACTCATATTAAAATTGTTAATAATGTAATTACATAGTTAGGAAGTTTTGTCAATCTCTTATCAAGTGATCAAAGACTTCACACTATTTCATTAGTAACTTATTTCTACTGATTCAGATGGAGAGAGATTATTATTTATAACGATGAATTACTTCCAAAACGATATCCTCTGATATTTCTATTTCTTCTTTCACACATATTTTCTTCATCAGTACTTTCTACGTACATTTCTCCGTTACTTCTTTCCTATTTTCAAATAATCTCTAAATACAATCTTTCCGAGGTTAAGTCAGGTTACATACTTTGCACTCTTGCTAGATCTTTCAAAAACTTATAAACATTTAATACCTGGTGTCGAAGACTTTAAGTTACCAAATGTATGAAAAGTATAACTAGATGTCCGGCCAAATAACTGTCCGGTGTTAAATGTCTGCCAGGTGTGAGTTTAGCCATTATTGATCGCCTGTAAAAAACAATTCCACTGAAGAAAGCACAAGTTTTCAGAATTTAAGATTATGTAAGTGTTATTCCACGGAAATGGTTATTGTGAAAAAAAATCATCAAGAATTGAGGAAAGCTAACAAGTTTTACGAATTTAAGGTTATGCTTGGGTTTTTTCAACAGAAATAGATATTTTAAAATAAAAATCATCAAGTAGTGATCCCCTGTAAAAAATGATTCCATTGAAATCGATTGAATGCAATTCGGACCGTATATATTTGTACTTTGAATGTGACATCTTGGTAAAAGCTAATAATTCCCAGTGTTCCTGTTGAATCACTTCCAATTGTGTTTAATTGAAGGTTGTTTTGAATTGTAGCTTAGGGGCCGTCGATGAAAATACGTTGCGATTTCGAGGGGGGAGGGGGTCGTGTTAAAAATTACGGTTTCTAAACGGGGGGTGGGTAAGTCAGTGGAAGTAACGTTACGAACTTAGATAACATTTATTACGTTTCCTGATGATAAATTTTAGCAATTTCGTACCTCGACTTCAACTTGTGGCGTGACCTAGGAAAGTTGTAGCGAAAATCTCAAAGTCATACCAATTATTCTTTGAAGTCTTATCTTTCGTTTGAGCCAATAAAACTTAAAAAGTATTAACGGGTTCTCGAAATACGACTAAAAATGTCCGAGCTTATCTGCACCAAATTTTAATCGTTTTAGCAGCGAGTCTGGCCGTCTGCGGAGCTTGTCGACTGAGACTCGACGCAGACACGCTTGGACACTTATTGTCATATCTTGGGAACCCCTGAATATTTTTGAAGTTTCATGGGCTAAAATTGAAGATGAGATTTCACACATTACGTCCTATCAATTTCAGTTTTTTAGTTAAATATCGTAAGTCACAGCACGGGTAGAAGTTAAGAAACAAAATCTGAGAAATTCTCGGCGACCATCCCTCTCGCGGTCGACAGCAGTAGCCGCCGACTGAAACTTGACATTCAAGACTTGGACATTTTTAGTCGTATCTCGAGAACCCGTGAAAATTTTTTAAGTTCTATTAGCTCAAATTAAAGATAAGACTTTAAAGACTAACATCAATGTTATGAATTTGAGATTTTTGCTACAACTTTCCTAGGTCACGTCACAAGTTGAAGTCGAGGTACAACATTCGAGAAATTCTTGAATTATTTTTTTAAACTTCTCACGCGGTATATTCTTTTCAAAAGGAAAAAATACTTCTATGAGGGGTCCATTGACGCGTAATTTCATAAGCTTTCCAACGGTTTTTTGAAATAGTTTTTGCTCCATTTTTGAACGAGTAATCGCGTTTCAAAGTCAGCAGTGATTTTTAATAGTACTTTCGCTGATTGTACCGACAATTTCTGACGGTAGTGTACTATTTAGCTAATGTTCGATATTAGTCGAGAATCATCTCACCGGCAGAAATTTTAAGGTGTTTATTCACAAAAACAAAATGTGTACCTGTGACAAATGAGGAAAGTGACGACGATTGAATTTTCAATCAATATGAAACTAAATCAGATAAATAAATGAAGCTTC
>CAKNYM010052430.1:132085-146776 GCA_932195095.1 Andricus curvator
CACGAACTGCCCCGCTTACTTGCCAACCTAACCTCACTTTCCCTATCCAGCTAGATACCACCTCCCACACACGCTGAAACTCACTTTTTATCTCCACAATTCACCCCACACAACCCTACTCACCTCCTCGGCTTCCACCCTCACACTCCACTCACACCTTCCACACAAATTCCGTAAAATTCTCTCTCCACCTGTCACTTAACACGTTCTCACTTCCGCCACCAACATGCAAGTCCTCCCGACGCAACTGGAACGTGTACCTCACCCACTCATGCTCGTTCTGTCTTGAGACGTAAGCAAGAGTGGAAAATTTACGTGAGATGACATCGTACAACACTGTTCCTTGGAGTTCGATTTCTAGCCGTGAATGACCTTACGCAGAAGACGGGACAGATGGAGCTGAATCTTTAACTTCTGGATACTTTCTTAGAGCTACCAATCTTTGTAGAATGTTATGAGGAACAGTGCTGACGGACCAGATAAAGTGATCCTTTGGAGGCTGACAAATGAAGCTTTTATACCTCCAAGGCAGCCGATTATGAGAACTACAGAATGAACTTTGTACAGCCTGCTAAGCTCGAAAAGAATGGCTTGATATTTATCCCGTTTCTCTTCGTCTCCAGTCGATCTTACACTGATCATCCTCCAGAACGGACTCCAGTTCCCCCGTAGGCGTATGGCAAGACGGATTATATCAACACCATAGAAGTGCTGAAGATGGTAATACAACAATTTTAGAGACGCATTGTGTCTCTCTATGTACCCGTAGAGTGCATACTTTGAACATTCACTGAGAATATGTTCAAGTGTTTCTGGCTCTTTCTTGCACCCTCGGCAGTTGGTATCACCTACAGGTACATTCATTATGCGCTTGCGATAAACTAAGGTGTCTATAATGCCGTGTTGACAGGCAAAAAGAAATCCCTCAGTCTCCGATCTCACTCCAGCAGACTTGACAAACACGTTGGACAGATCCATCGATAGCTCTTTTCTGAGTATAATCCCGTAGAATTTATCCATGAAGGGGCTTGTCAGCATGTTGTCTTACTAGAAGCGAATATTCTGCTTCCTGTACATGACTTTTGAGCACCAAATGTGTTAGTGATGCTAGGCCATTTGTAGTGTGGCTGGAATCAAATGGGAGACCAAGCTCCTCTGCGGACCTATCTGCACGGTAAGTGCATCCGCAAATGTATTTACAAAAGTAGTACCGCCTAGTATATGAAAAATATTCAATTTTATTATTTATTTATCAAAATCAGGTGATTGAATTTGAAGTTTAGAGATTGATTCCAATAGCTTTAAAAAATAAAATACCATGTTTTCATATATATTGTTCATCAGTAAGATATAATTACTATTAGTTACTAGTCATATACAAAATGACGTCAAGTCGGGTATCGAGTTCGCAACCCTGCCCGAACAAACAAAAGCCCAAGGTGGCTCGAAAACCCGAACCAGCCCGAAAGATCAATTTAAGCAATTTTAAAATTTCTAGAACCTTTGGATAATTTATGGTGAGTTTATATAAATTACCGCCTAAGATACCGAAAATTACGAGAAATTAAAGCAAATTTTTTTCTTGAACTTTTGTGCGAATTTTCGGGCTTTCATGCCGGATTTTCGGATCGGTTTGCGAACCCGAAACCCAAACTGGTTGACCCGATCCGAAAAAATACCGACCCGACCCATCGGGTTCGGATTTTTAAAAAGTATTGCTCACCTCCACTTGTAACTCATAAATCCTCTTGAAATTTGTTCTAACAATTTATGTTTATAGATTTTCTTAAGAAAAATTTATTTGTACATAATGGTCCAAATGCCCCAATCCGAATATTTTCGTACGCTCAGGCTTCAATGTGTATATAGACGGTCGTGATTTGGTTGTCACAACCTGGCTTTAGTTTGAATGTCATAATGGTCATAACTAACCTAAGATTTTCATATTGTAATAAAAAACAATTACTTTAACTTTAAATCACTAATGCATGCTAGTAAATTTAAAAAATTAAAAGTTAGGTACATATTATTGTAATTAATTTGCTTATTACTATTTGTTTAGACCAAATAGCACAGAGCGAAAAAGATCGGGCCAGATTCGGTTTCAAAATGATGAATTTTCTCTAGATGTGCAGTGTTCACATTCACAAAGTATGTGATGAGCTGGCTCGTCACGAAAATCACACTTTCGACAACAAAGGTTGTCTCCAATCCTTTTCTTGTTCAAGCCTTTTCTCAGTCGGCAGTGTCCAGTAAGCATCCATCCTACGACATTAATCTGGCTTCTTTCCATGTTCGAGAGCTTATTAGTCCTCTTAGTACATGTACCAGATATGTAATTCATAAAATGCACCATTTTTTTGGTTGCTTTCCAATATCTCGCATGCTTCTCCGAAAGCCATTTACCAAGGGCTCCTTTCTTCGATGTGTACAAGATACCACAGTAGGAATCTGGGCCAATCAGGGTCTGTAAAGCTCCCATTTTAGCCAGTGCATCTGCTTTCTCTTTTACCTCGATATCTTCATTGCCAGGAACACAAATTTGACTGGCCCAGTTTTTACCGGCAACCTTAAGAAGATCTTGAAGGCAACTTCAGACTAGTCTGGAAGTAAACTCTTCAGATGCAAGAGCCTTAAGTGCTGCTTGGCTGTCAGAATAAATGTAAATGCCTTTATAAGACCGCTTACAAATTTTCTCCATGCAAGCTTCAATAGCTATTATTTCGGCCTGGAAAACTGTAGGAAATATACACAGTGATGTTCTTATCTCAGTCCTTGGCTTATTCCCATAGATTCCAGCCTCTGTTCCCAAGGAGTCTTGAGAGCTATCAAGGGAAGATGACCTTCAATGGTTTTATGAAGGATAATTTCCTCAACATAACATCAGTTTGCATAATCAGTGGGCACGAAATTTCAGAACGTAATTGGAACGTTCTAAAAACGTTCCTTGGACGTACAAGTCAAAAGACGTTATTTGAACGTTTTAAAAACTGTCCTAAGTCAGACCAAATAATGTTCTGAAAACGTTTCATGTTCCAAATACGTCCTTAAAACGTCTCTGGAACATTGTATATTTAAAGAACGTTATTTGGATTGACTTAGGATGTTTTTGAGCGATTCTAATGACGTTCTTTAACGTTTGTGCTCACTGGGCAACCGCCTCTCTAATGGCATCCGGCAGCTTGGCTCTGCCGTCTGCTGCAGGTCCTCCCTCAACAAGGACCTCTCCATTTCGAGTTTCCTGACACCCTTGATTTTTACACCAAGGGTGTCCGGCTTCACCTTTTGCTTGAGGTCCTTGAGGACCTCCGCGTAGCTCGAACCCTTGGCCGGTTCTATAAGACCCGCCTTTCCGCGTTGTCTTGTTTCTACTAGCCGTCTGTGCTGACGCTGCAGCAGTTTCTTCCTCCCTCTTTTGGCGTGGACGTCGTTTTCGCTGCAGCGGTGCGGGTCTTCGGTTTCTTCGTCGCCAGTTTTGCTGCACTTGCCTCAACGGTGCTCAAGGAGGGCTCCCTCTCTCGCTTCCCGTGCTGGGGAGTGGAAGCATCCACAACTTGTTCTGTCTGTGTCCCCGTTTGGCTTGTGTCTTTATTCGCCTTCACCTTCTTCTTATATTCCTCCAACTTTTTTCCAGCGGCCCTTCCAACGTGTGATGGTAAAAAACTGAAGTACCATTCGGCGAAGTCTACGGCGCTTTCGAATCTACGCACTACACCCTGCGCTTCATCTAGTCCATGCCTGATTGGCATGAACATATTTCTCTTTGTGTCACGGAAATCCTTCATCTTTTGCAACACACCCTTCAAATCCCTAATGTGTTCTTGGCTCTATCTCGTAAATTTTTCCGCATTCGCCATGTCGCGCCTAGTCTCCGTCTTTTGACTGATGTCAAGATTTTCCATCACGTCTAAGTCACGTCCCAACTCCTGGCACACGCTTCGGTTTTTGTCTTGTTTATTGTTCTCCATCTTGCTCCCACGAGTCTAGGGAAATATGGGTTCACCCCCGCAGAGCCCCACAGAGTAAGGTCTGAATACTCTAGGAGGCGACCTGATATCCTAGAGACACCGTATGGAACACCACACCCTGGTGCCATTCAGTCTTCGGCACGGTTGTTAACGTCTTGATTTGGGAGTTTTTCCTTCGATACCACACCCTTACCATTGTCCGCGACTGCTTATTTAGTTGTGTAACCGTATTTAGCAGAAACCCTCGGTACAGGGCCCCCCTATCCGCAACCCTCTGGAGGTTTTCCAGTTATTCAATAGTACTAATTAGTTTAGTCCTTGGCAACCAGATCGTTGATGCATATGTTATTATGGGTCTGATAATCATTGTATATAATCAATAAGTAATCCTGGGTTTTGAACCCCAGGTTTTCCCTATGCGCTTCTACAGGCCAAAAAAGCCATCTTAGCTTTTTTTACCATGAATTCCACTAAGGTGCCGTCATGCTTCCCTGTTACCAGGATCGCAAGGTCGTCTACATACACGAAGAAAGAACTCCGGGGTTTAGCGCAAGAGAGTTTAAGGTATTAACGCACGGACTATTCATCAGGTGCATATCGCAGGCGTCTCTTGCTTTATTTCTTAAGATTTCCCGGACTTTTTCCGTGAATCTCCTTGCAATTTTTCTTCAGGCCACGCCTTCTGCCTGTTGACACGTTCGCATCACTAAATGTTTGCAGGAGGCGTGGCCTAAAGGCAAACCGAAGGAGACTCACCGAAAAAGTCCGTGGAGGCTCTTGGAAATTTCGCTCCCACTCTTGGCATTTTTGCATGTGAGCTGTGCTTATTTCTTGTGGGGTTGCATCGTGCGATTAATAGAAGCATCCATGAATATATTCCAAGAGAAATGCTTGCTATTAAAGCTTCACTTCGTTGCCATGTATCGAAATATGCACCGTTCTGCATTTCAACATGGAAAGCATCCACACCTGTTTATCGTGTCACTAACTCCGTGTGTTTTAGCCCGTATATGGATTCAATTGGGGTGTTACTAAATGCCCCCTCTATGTCTAAAAACGCTGCAGTTGCTACTTCACCTTTCCCTATCATATTATTAATGCGGGAGGTAAATGCATAGAAAGCGTCTACAGTATTTCCTCTGATTTCCTCTTTCAAGTAAAGGTCCGCTTATTTTTCTAGTGCTTTCAGCATGAGCGTGGTCAAGCTGAGAGGCCATTCACAAAATATGATACTTCGACAGATCTCCCCCCCCCCCTCAAACGTATCACGTATTTTGTGAATGACCCCTGATCGGTATCCTTAGATAGTAGGTATCCTTACCCAGCTTTGGAATGAAGATAGCCTTAAATTTTCTTCATGCTACCAGGGTGTATCCCATTGCTGAGCATGCTCGAAAGATGCTGCACAATGGACCCACCAAGGATTAAAATCCTTCCTAAACTAATGCAGGGAATATTTTATAAATACCCTACAGCTTTAAATGGTTTGGATAGTTCAACTATCCATTTAATTTTTGAATGAGTGACAATACGAATAGCTACTTTTTGATTTTTCATTATGGCTCCAAAAATTGGTCCTCCTGAGGAGTACGCCTTATGGACTGCACCTTCATTACTGTAATCCAACTCCAAGACCGGAAAGTGTACCCTCATTAGGTGCTTTGAATTCCAGCAGTATCAGGTATATTCTCTATTCCCTGACAATACCCCCTCCATTAGTCCCATACGGCATTTTGTACCTCATAATTATATCTTGTTAAGGTTGCCCTGTACAAGTCCCCATTCCCATTCTTTTTAGCCCTGAACCTCAGGTTTATCGATAGGGACGTATCCGATGATACATTTCATCCCTTAAACACTTCGCCAATACTTATAAAACATAATGTCAAATCAAATACCTCGCGACATCTAGATGTCACGAAGGTAGGTGTATCACCCTTATGTAATAAAGTTAAATCACTAGTTAAGAGGTAATCTAATAAGGACCAAGCCGAATGATGTGTGTTAGCAACACATCCGACAAGGAATGGCCATCCTTTAACACAGCAGTAGTCCACCTAATGTTTCCATTCCTCAGGTGGTGGGTTCTGGGAATCAAATGATAGGTACGCTGAGCAAAGCACCATAAGCTGACGCCTGCCCCCTAAATGGTGCTCAATCTTTATTGCCACCAAGTAAAAGAAGAGAAATTGAGGATTTTTCAATAAAGTGTGGAGAGGAGAAGGGTGTCCGGAGAAATGGAAGACAGGGCCGATAGTGCCGTTAATTGAAGAAGAAGAGGGCAAAAGTGTGGAGGAATATCGAGGTACCACACTGTGATATCGGTGGGATATATAATTTACACGGTAGTGCTTAGAAGAAGGTTGGAAAGACAGGTCGAAGAAAAGGGAAGTATATCACACAACTAAACGGGTTTCAGAAAACGGATGGGGTCCACAGATAACATCTACGTGCTCAACTATCCTAGTCAATGGGAACCTAGGGTGGAAGAAAAGGAAACTAGTTGCACTGTTTGTGGATTTTAAAGCAGCATTTGTCTCAGTTAAAAGGATGGTGTTATGCACAGCCAGAAAATAGAGTGGAGTAGACGAAGTATAAATAGAGAGGAAAAAAGTAACATGTGTAGAGACTAAGATAAATGTGAAGATAGAAGAAAATAAAGGAGAGGAATTCTGGACAGGAAGGTGGTTTAGGCAAAGGTGCCCTGTAAGCCCACTTCTCATTAGTGTTCTTCTGGCAGACTCAGAAGAGAAGATGGGAAGGAAAGGGAAAGAGGGGACAACATTAGGAACAAGCAAATCATATTCACTAGCATGGGCATAGGACGTATATGGACATATATGGTGAGAGAGGGATGAATCTGATGATGAGAGTGTTTAAAGTTTATGTGAGAGTAGAGGGTCTAACATTATATCTGGATAAGACTGAGATGATTTATTTCAGAAATAAAAAACGTAGAGTAGCATATGAATCCCAGGTGAAAAATTTATATATAGTTTATATATAGTAGACAAGACAATTATATTTTTCAATTGATTTATACATTTTTCTGTATCAAACATATGAAAAATATCATGAGGGTGTGAATGTCCGATGTGTTAGTGTGATCATTTTTAAGCTATGGAGTGGAAATTTGGGGATGGAAAGAGCATAAGAGAGTGGAAAGTGTGCATGAGAAATTTTTGAAGTGGATCATGGGGGTGATTTGGAGCTGCCCAGATTATAATTATCCACTGTACACTTTAATTTTGGACTACATGCTTTGAAAACTAGACTAAAAAAAGTTTGTTGGAACACTATATTGGAATTATATATATATATATGCTAAGGCACTTGCGAGATGGATGCAGAAAGCTGTCATCCTTGGGTCGCTTCGTGTCCGGCCTGTCGTTGTGATTTTGTCGTTGCCTATGACCACCCATCTCACGGTTGTGAGACGTGGCCATAGGTGTGATTTACCGCGTTGCTACTGGGGGCTATTGACATTTTATTGGATGGCAGTTGCTCTTAGTGGGACCCTGCGGTGGTTGTTTAACTTTTTTTTTTTTATATATATATATATATATATATATATATATATATGTGTGTGTATTTATGTATGTATGTATGTATGTATGTATATATATATGTATGTATGTATGTATGTATGTATATATATATCTGTTTACTTTTAAAAAAACGTCAAAAATCACCTCTTTTTAAATATGCAATATTTATGCAATAATCAAGCAACAAGTTTCAAACTTTCAGAAATGAGGGCCCTTCACACTCTTAAAAATGGGGCAAAAATTCAGCCTGAAATAATTATTAGTTTTCCGAAGAAGTCATTTGTTATTGAAAAATTCAGTTTTTTTCAACAGAATTTCTACATGTTTGGCCGAGAGGATATCAACTAAAGTAGGTTACTGTACTTTACATGAGTTGTACCATCAACTACATTCAGCGGCAGAGCAACTTTTTATAATTAAATTGCATAAAAGTGGCTTCAAAAAGATGATAAGTTTCTGTCTTATAACAAATGAAATTACTCCGTCAATTTTAACTTCATAAAGCACAAGTTCGTAGCAAGTATAGAAAAAGAGTTCTACTAATTGTCATAAAATTTACGAAACAATGCATTCTACTTTTATTGCTTATAATCTTCTCAAATTACAAACAGTTTTAATATTTCAGCAACAAATTGACGTATCAAGATGTTATAATTTGGGCTAGCTTTCCATGCTGGTTACAAAAATACTAATCTGTTGGTAGCTTCTCAAAAGGATTATATCTAATGTCCGAAATTTAAAACTATTTTATTTATCTTCTCTCATTTTGCGATTCATTTATTGCTTACTGGATCGATTGTAGTATATATCTTAATCTTTTCAAGATTTGCATTTAATTTAAATTAATTTTTGAAAAAAAAGTAAAAAAATATTCAAATATTGTCTAATAACCATACGTATCGACAGCGGCTTTCCTGACTCAGCATCCTCAGAATGCGTCCTAATTTTTTCCAAGTAATCAAATAATACGGATTTTAACGTAGGACCCGTCATTTTATTTTATATGGCGTCTGGACAAGGCGTATTTACGAGAATTCGCAGATACGCCCTTTTTAGAGCATTTTGCTTTCAATCTGAATCTTGTCTGGCGATTTGAATGAGACTTGGTGAAACTTTAGTGTTAGGTGAGTAAAGTGTATGGTTACAATGGTTTTCCAAAATTTTCGAAATTCAGGGAAATACAAAAAAGATGTACAAATTTGTAGTAATCTTTTTCTGATAGGACGCGTAGTTTGTGTTTTATTTGTAAAAAATATCGTTGAAAATAAAAAAATAACATTTTTGAAAAAGCGACACAAGCTATGAACAAAAATTAGAAAACAAAAATTGTGCACCCAAAACACATCTAAAAATTTGTTATAAATCACTTTTTGACAGGACACGTAGTTTTGGTTTTAATCGTAAAGAATAGCATTAAAAATAAGAATGCAAAATTTGTGGAAAAACGACAAAAGGCACGAAAAGAAAATTAATAGACAAAAGTTGTTCACCCAAAAAGAGATACACATTTGTTATAATTTATTACATTCTCATAATTTATGATTGAGAAAGTAGTAGAAATCGAGCGCGAGTGTCACGATGAGAATGTGTAACTCAAAGCCTACAGAGCTTTGAGCAATTTAATCTTTAACTACACGCACATAATTACGTAGAAAATTCAGATTATGAAGATACATATAAATACTGGAATCTAAATGAGATGTTTTTGATAAAGTTTCATCCAAGCGTTCCAAGTGCAAGGAATAAATATCCGAGCGCGAAGCGCGAGGTCACCCATTATCGAGGGCGAAGCACGAGATCCGACAGACACGCGCCATAGGCGCGCTTAAACCGGTCATAGCCGCGCGCGCACAGCGCGCGATTAGAATGTGCCCGCGCAAAAATGATCAAAATTAAATCAGCGGTTTAGGGTTTTTTTAAAAGTTGGCTCTCAAAATTCAAAATCCTGTACACGGAAAAAATTTATCCGTGAAGAAGTCACGAACTTGTAGCTAGGTCTCGGATACGAGATAACAAAATGAAACATTACATCCTTATTTCTATGAGAAATATATGGATAAATTTCGAAGTTTCTTACGAACAGTTCGAATTTCCTACGAATAGTTCCTGAAAATTTCAGACTGAAATATAAAGAGGAAAAATTTTATTTGTGCGATTTAATTTTATATTAATTTATAAATTCGCAACTCAGAAGATTCGAACCCTCAAAGACTGCTGACTCACAAGTTTCTAAACATAAACCAGGAGTGCGTAAACACGCGCAGCCATCAAGGCCAAACCAAATAGGTATTATAAAATTTCTAGCCACTCATCCGACGAGCTCGAGGCACATATACAAGCGCACACACACACCGCGCGTTTGGGAGAGTGTGTGTGTGGGCCACGTACAGGCGAACTTAGTTTCGAGTTACCAGATTTGTCGGGCAAGCTCGTGAGTGCTCTGAGAATCTTTTCCCAATCACTCGTAATATTTTTGTAATTATTCACGTACAAAAAAAATGATGAACCGTTTTAGAATTTTCACATCGAGTTCGTCAATCTTTCTCAAAGTTCGCGGGTTATTTACGAAAATACATAAATATCCGATGAATTTTTCTCATATCCGAGACCTAGCTACTAGTTCGTGACTTTTTTACGGATAAATTTTTTCCGTGTATTTCCCTGAATTTGGAAAACCAGGTCATCTATGAACTTCACTCACACAACACTAAAGTTTCACCAAGTTTCATCAAAATCGCTAGACCCCCATACAACTCTGTTATTCAAGAAATGGATTGTACCATAAACAATTTAAAAATGTTCTAATACTATTAGATGCGGTTTCTTAAGACAAGTCCAACAATATAAAATTCTCATTTTCGACAAAAAGTTTAGTTGAGGACGTTCTCAAACTGTAGGGCAGATAGACTATCAGAATCAATTCTTTTAACCGTCACCTCTGTTTTCCAAAATTAATTAAATTAAATAAGGTTAATTAAATAATTTAGTAAAGGAGGGAATAGAAATGGAAAAATGGTCCAAAAAATTGACTTACAAAAAGAGGACATACCCCCCCCCCCTCCGATTTTGTGAGGTTCTCGGGAAAAAAATACCCTCCAAGTTTGAGCTGAATCGGTTAATATTAAGATGTGTCGCAAAGCCCCGGAATATCCCGTAAGATTAACATGGGAACATTTTTGTTTTCGGAAAAATGAGATTCACATTTCTGGGTTTAAACTTATCTTGCGGAAGATTATTAGAGTTTACGGCAGAGCCTTCAACGAATAATTTCCGCTAATTTACTTTGAATCTTGATGCACTCAAAAGCGACACATACGAGTGTAGCCTCTGGTTTTCCCTTTTTTGTCATAAATTATTTTTATTCGACACAGTATAGTAAAACTTATCTTTGTTTCAAGAATTTTACCAATTGTTCAAACAAATAATTATTATTTAATTAAAACAATTTTGGTCTGAAATAAATGTTTGAAATTAAGATTTTTCTGTCATTAATGCGGTAATTTGGCATTGTTAAGAGCAACATTTTTTATTAAATTATTTAAACAATTAAATAATGGCTTTAGCATAAAATTTTGCTCTAAATTAATTGCGCACTTAATTACTTAAACAGATACAATTCTTACCTCTTTGTAAGAAAAAGTTACAAGTAAATAAGTATTGTTTAAACAATTGGTAAATGCTTGAAACAAATATCAGTGTTTCTACCAATAATTAATTGCCCGATTAAACGTAAAACAGTACTTTTCAATAAAATAGTAGGAAAAAAAATTTGAACCAATAGACAATAGACATTGTTTAAAGAATTGAAAATTAGTTTAATAATGCTTAAAAATGTTTCACTTGTCGAATAAATATCATTTATGGTGAAAAAAGGAAAAACAAAGCTCATATACGTATACTCTGCGCAAAATTGCCACTTTCCGTTTTTTGGGGCATTTTTGGGTATCCATAAGAGGTGGGAGGGGGTATCGAAATTCAAATTTATTTAGCGGATATTATTCATATGGGATTTTTCGAGCCTTTACAGTTTACAGCACATCTTGATATTTACTTTGGCTCACACTTGGAGGGATTTTTTTTACAAGAACCTCACAAAATGAGGGGGTGGCATGTCCTCAATTCGAAAAAAAAATTTCAACAAGTACGATTTTGGACCACCCTAGTGTTCACTGTCAAATCTATAATAGGAAAGAATACAAATGAGACTCCTAGAAAATTTAGAGATTCAATTCAATATTCAATTTCATTCTATTCTAATTTGAAAAAATCAATATAAATTGTAAAATTAGAAGGCATACAACTAAATTGAACAAGACAGGATTTATAAAATAAGAGAATGACTGATGTATGTATTTGAATAAAATATCAACTATATATTTGGTCAATAAAATAATTTAAAATATGTATAAATACAGTCAAGTAGAATATTAAAATACATTCTCAATAGATTATATACAATTCAGATGCGTAATATATTGCACAGAAGTAATATAAATTTATATACAATTAACAACCAATTTTAGACACATTTTTCATGTCATAAACCGGCAAAAAGCTCAAAATGTTCTCACAAATTAAATAAGGTAATATTCGATCAGCATTATAAAATTGATAGGCAATAACGTCGATGCACTTGTCATACAGACGACCTCTTTCTACTCCTTTTTCAGTTTTGTATTCTAAAATTTTTTTGTACATTTCATAATTATCAAATTCCCCAGATCTTAGAATTTTCATTAAATGGTCAGGTTTGATATAAGCTGAAATCGTCACTACCGGTTTAACTAATATGTCTGAAAATGAAATCCAACCAGAGGCTTTTCTTCCTTTAAGATCTTCGATTTCAATTTTGCACTTCTGGTACACTTCGTCAAAATTTGAGTATAAAATTTCCTCCCGAATATTTGCAGCAACCTCCTTTTCAATTTTACTCTCAATTTGTGCAAACATTTTTATTGCAGTTTTGGATATTGTCTTGCATCTATGATTATAGAGAATATAACTGAAAATTGTCTTGTCGTCATAATCGCTGATGGTGAGATCGGCTCCTAATTCCAAGAGAGAATATGCGATTGAGAAATCTTCATTGAAGTTTTCTATAAATTTGTTGGCCTCTGGAGTGTCATATCTTCCTAAGGTACCATAGTGATAAGAAGTCGAAGCGATGAAATTATCTGCATTCTCCTCTTTTAGTTCTTGAACTCTGTAAATTAAAATTAAAATGAAAAATAAAAACTGTTACATTCTGGTTGCAACCATTTTTAGCAAAAATTGTTCAAATGCATAAATGAAAATAATAAAAAATCTGCCCGCGGCGCGGGCACATTCTCATCGCGTGCGGTTCGATTCGCCCCCAAGTTTGAGCGCGCCTAGGGCGCGCGTCTCTTGGATCGTACGCTTCGCGCTCGATAATGTATCTACATACTTCGCGCTGCGCGCTTGGTCGTTGTATTCCTCCATATTTGTGCACAGACCTTTTAAAATTAAAGGTCGAAGCATAGAGAACTATCATTTGGTGATTGTGAATTATTTTTTGTTAAAACTCCTTCGGCTTTAACGAACACATTCTCATCATGTATCTCGCGCTTCGCACTCGATTTAGTCCAAAATGTGAACTTTTCTACATTATGTTCAACACTATTATATCAAATGTATATTACACTAGCTGTGCTCTGTGGCTTCGCCGCCGCAGAACGGTCGCTATAATTAATACTATACATCGAGACCGAACGGAAATGCAATAAAAGTTGTATAACATTATAAAAAAACATGTAAAACACATGATGAACAACTATTTATTACGTAAGACCAACTTAACGTATGAATGAACTTCGTGTTTAAAAGTCAAATTTTTTATTGCATTCGATCTTACTTACATTTTTTCTCTTGATATTAAGTTTGAACATGAAATACTGGAATGGAATCAACCTAAGATTTTAAGTATCTATTGTAGAATTTGTGTTTGAAAAATGCGAAGTCGACAGTGAAATTTGAACTAAACTTGTAAAAAACTCTGAGAAAGTGTATTAGAAATAAAAACTTGAATACAGAAAATGGAAACAGTATTTTTCATCTAAAAAAATTCAACTTTTAACCAAACATGGAATAGTTAAATTTTCAGCTAAAAAATTTAGTTTGAACAAAAAAAACAAATCTTCCACGAAATAGTTAAATTTTCAATCCAAGAGCTGAATTTTCAACCAAAATTATAAATCTTCAACCAAAAGATTCATTTTCGACAAAGTAGATTATTTTTTAAACAAATAGTGGAATTTTCTACCATAAACATGAATTTTTAACCAAGAAGATTAACTTTCTGCCGAAAAATACAGATTTTCAAGGAAATAGTTGAAGTGTCAATTTAAAATGAAGAATTTTAAACTAGAAATGGAATATTGACATTTTCAATTGAAAAAATTAATAGTTTACCAAACAAAATTTCAACAAAGTAGTTCAATTTTCAACCAAAGAGATGAATTTTTAACTAAAATGTTGCATCTCCAGACAAAAATAAATTTTTAACAAAGTAGTTCAAGTTTCAACCAAGTAGTTGAATTTTCAAGCAAGTATCTTAATTTTTTACCAAAAAACACGACATTTCAACAAAATAAATGAATTTTCAACTATGAAACACAAGTTTCCGACAAAAATGAAATAGTTAAATTTTCAGTTAAAAAAAAGTAAAGTTTTACCAAAAAAAAAATTTTCAAGAAAATAGTAAAATTTTCAACGAAAATATTTTTAAATAAAATCAAGAATCTTCAACCAGAAAACTGAATTAAAAAAAAATAGTTTTAGTTTCAACCAAGTAGTTGAATTGTCAGCCAAGAAGATAAATTTTCTACCGAAAAAAATGTTAACAAAAATACATGAGTTTTCAAACAAATAGTTTAATTTTCGACAAAGAAAAAAAATTTCAACCAAAATGATGAATTTTCAAATAAAAAAGATAAATATATAATAAAAAGTGAAAAAGATAAATTGTCAGTTGAAAAATTTAATTTGAAAGCAAAAAAAAAACTAATTTTCAACCAAATAGTTAAATTCGTTTCTTTCCTGGTTGAAGATTAATGTTTCAAAATTTAACTATACCATTTTTTGTTGTAAATCTATTTTTTTTTAGTTGAGAATTTAAAAAAAAATTAATTTAACCGGACTTCCCCCGCGGTAACAAC
>CAKNYM010052430.1:146876-177851 GCA_932195095.1 Andricus curvator
GTAGCGGTGCCCCAACCCCTATCTTCCCCCCCCCATTACTCTTACGAACTGTCCGGGAGTCCAAAGAATATGTATGCAAAATTTGGTGCCGATTGGTCAACAACTGTGTATAAATTTTCAAATCGATCTGTGCAATGGTGTGGCCGGTATCGAGCCTCAACTGTACAAATTTGAATTTTATATAGTAGATATATTTCTATACCTAGGTCTGGGACTGCGTAATCAGATATTGCAAAATAAAGTACAAATTTAATTTTTCATGATTTTTAAAATAATTTTACTTTATTTGGTATTAATTTTTATTCTCAGCTAACCTAAAAAATGTACCATTTCCATACATTTATATTATTACAATTCATAATATACACTGATATTGAAACAAATGTATTTTTATTGTCTTGTTTTTATAATTGAAAAAAGTGTTCATCCTATAAAAAAATTCGTTAATTAACATTTTATTGTACCTTGTGTCGTTTTTTCCAAAAAATTATTTTATTCATCTTCAAAGTTATTTTTTGCGATTTGAACAAAAAATACGCATCCTACCAAAACATAATTAATAAAAAATGTGTAGATATTTTTTAGAAGAACAACTTTTGTTTATTAATTTTTTTCTTACGTTGTGTCGTTTTAAAATTTTTTTTTAATTTCACTGTTATTTTTTACAATTAAAACAAAAACTACTCATCTTATCAAAAAGTGATTAATAAAAACTTTGTAGATCTTTTTTGGGTGCACAATTTTTGTCAATTCATATTTTTTCGTAGGTTGTGTCGTTTGTCCAAAATTTTTTTTTTTAATTCTGTTTTTATGAATAAAACAAAAACTACGCGTTTCATAAAAAATGATTAATAACAAATTTATATATATCTTTTGGGGTAACGACTTTTGTCTTTCAATTTTTTTGCGTACCTTGCGTACCTTGCGTCGTTTTTCCAAAAATGTAATTTTTTTATTTTTCATTATTTGATGAATTTTTCATTATTTTTTGTGCGGTCAAAATTTGAATTTTCGATTTTTCAAGAAAATTTAAAAAGTTGTTATGATAATTTTGTACGGCTTTCAAAAATTAAATTTGTTCTTTTCTTGACTTTTTTTTGTATCGTGCGTTGTACGGCTTAAAATTTACATTTTTCTTTGATTTTTTTAATTTTGAAAATGCTATAACTCTAATAATTTTTTTTATCGAAAAAAGTCGTGAAGATAAATTGTTCGACTTTTCGAGTACTGTGAATGACCGCATATAGAATTTTTAAATCTTGAAAAAAATGGCCTAAAAAATTTTTTAAATGCTCTAACTTTTTGAATTTTCATCCAAAATAGTTGGCTAACGAACTTGACCTTCAGTTTCTAACACTAAAAGAGTGAATTTAAACACCAAAGGCGAATCTAATAGATTAATTTTTTCAAACGTTATCATGCTCACAGACAGACAGATACATAAATACATACAGACAGACGAAAATACATACAGCAGACAGACACATTCATAAGAGCCTGTTTTCCGGGCTCAGAAATTTTACATAAATCTAATACCTTCTTTGATGAGAATGTAACAAAATCAAAGCTTTTCTTTAAAATAACTTACATCAATTCCAATTTTAAATTGCACAAATTTTAAAGTTGAATGCGACAAAGCGAATACAAAAAATTCTTTAAATTTAAAATTTAATTAAAAATTTTAAATTTAGATGTTTCGAAAATGGTGATTCAAAAAAGTCAAACCTTCAAATTTAAACAGTTTTGAAATTTCAAATTGTATGCACTTAATATTTAAAAAATGTTTCATTTAAAGTCTTAAAATTGAAGAATACAATATTTGAGGAACCCAAATTTGGGTTTTCAAATTTTTACCATTTTGAAATTGAAACAATTTTTAAAGAGAAAAATGAAATATTTTAAATTTTAATTTAAAAGCATTAGAAATTTAAAAAGGTTCTACCGATTGCAAGTAAAAATAAATGATTAATTTTAAATTAAAAATACTATAAATTAAATTATTTAAAATTTAAAGCATTCAAAACTTCACTTTGAATATTTTATTTTCAAGGGTTAAATATGAAATTTAACATCAAAATTCAGCTTCTGAATTTAAAATATAATAATTTATTTATATAATGATATAATTTTGAAGGTTTAAAAATTAAAATTGCTTCAGTTTGAATTATTAAATCTTTTTTTTCAGATTTGAATATTAAGAAAAAAATCTGCCTACTGCGCGGGCACATTCTCATCGCGCGCGGCTCGCTTCGCTCGCAAGTTTGAGCGCGCCTATGGCGCGCGACTGTTGATTATTAGCGCTCTGTCATCGTATTTCCCCCACGTTTGTGCACAAACCTTTTAAAATTAAAGGTCAAAGCATCAACAACTGTAATTTGGTGATTGTGAAGTCTCTTTTGTTAAAGTTCCTTCGGCTTTAACGAACCCATTCTCATCATGTATCTCGTGCTTCGCACTCGCTTTTTCAAAATGTGAACTTTTCTACATTATGTTCAACACTTTTATATCAAATGTATATTATATTTATTTCTGTACCTCAGCCTGGGATTGCTTATTCAGATATTGCAATATAAAATACAAATTGTATCTATCATGATTACTTTAATATTAGTTTCTTATTTTACATTAAATTTTATTCTCAACTACCCTGAAAAATGTATCATTCCAATAAATTTATATTATTACAATTCATAACATGCATTCTACAAGAAAAAAACAATTTTGTTATTAGACATTTCATTGCATTTTGTGTTGTTTTTCCATAAATTCAATTTGTGTATTTTCAATGTTATTTTTTTACGATTTAAACTAGAGATACGCATCGTAGCGTAAAGTTGTTTTGAGCAAATTTGTAGATATAATTTAGGCGAAAAGTTTTGTTAAAGAAAATGTTATTGTAGCTTGTATCCTTTGTTCAAAAAGGTACTGTTTTATATTTGATATATTTTTATAACAAGAGTTTATAAAAAAATTGTGTTCTTGTTTGGTTGTACAACTTTTGTCTTTTCATTTTTTTCGTCTCTTGTGTCATTTTTCCAAAAGTTTAATTTTTTTATTTTTCATCTTGTTTTTTACGATTAAAACAAAAACTACGAGTCATATCAAAAAATTATTCCTAACAAATTTGTAGCTCTTTTTTGGGTGAATAACATTTGTTTAATTATTTTTCTCGTAGCTTGTGTCGTTTGTCCAAAAATTTAATTATTTTTAATTCTTAATGCTGTTTTTTACGAATTTAAACAAAAACTGTGCCTTCTATCAAAAAGTGACTCTTAACAAATTTGTAGATCTTTTTTAAATGCATAATTTTTTTATATTCATCTTTTTTCGTATTTTGTATAGTTTGACCGAAAAATGGAATTTTTTATTTTTCATTATTTTTTTGTGCGATCAAAATTAGAATCCTCGATTTTTCAAGAAAATTGAAAAAGTTGTTATGACAATCTTGTAGGATGTTCAAAAATCAACGTTTTTCTCCTCTTGACTTTTTTCATATCGTGCGCTGTTTGGTTTAAAATTTTCATTTTCGTTTGTTTTTTTTAATTTTGTAAATGCTATAACCCTGGTAATTTCTTTTTTATCGAAAAAAGTCATTATGATAAATTGTTCGCCTTTTTGAATACTAAGAACAGCCGTGCATAGAATTTTCAAATTCTAAAAAAAGTGGACTGGAAATCAAATCGGAATTTTATTTAAAAAATTGGAAACCCCGGAAAAGTCTTGCAAGAGGAGACTGCCAATTATTGTGATTTTTACTTTCGGTTAAAATTTCTTCATGAAAGTTCATTACCTGAATGTTAAATTTCCATAGAAGTAATATGGGCTTTTTCGCGATTTTCAAGAAAAAGCGACTTTAAAATATTCTCTAAAGGCCATATAAAGTGTGCTGAAAAACACGAACGGCCGGATTGTTAAAAAATAATGCAAATAATATTTTTAATGCCCTTTTTCATGGAAAACTGACTTTTTAACTTTATGGTTTTTTTCGAAAAATACACCATTTATCGTTTAAAAGCCCTCGTTTATTCTTCTCATTTCAAATATAATTGGTAAACATTATGAAACAATTAATAACATTTAAAGAAAATAAATTTGTTTGTAAAAAACATGATAAAGGTATAAAAGTAATTTGTTCCGTGCAAACAGGCACTAAAATATTATTATTTGCATAATTTTTGTAGATTGTAGAAAATCATATTTATGAACATTTTAAAAAATAAAGAAAGAAAACGTACAGGCAGTGAGAATCGACCACGCAAACTTCCGGCTATAAAGCCGAAGCGCTACTGCCTGAACTACCGGCCTTTTGGAAGTGTTTTCGCCAAATTGTGTTTATGGTGTGTGGCGAATACTTCAAAGTCGGTTTTCTCGAAAACAGCAAAAAAGTGCATATTACTCTTTTGGCAAATTAATACTCAGGTAGTAAAAATTAAAAAATTCTTACCGTTCTCTGTCGTAGGAGTTAAACACGAGCGTTTGAGCAGCTTCCGAAAGAAAATCTTGTTTCCATTGAGCTAGATTTTCTCTCTTTATAGAAGAGTTATTCCATTCCTCTGTTGAAACCACTACCAATGGACAAAATTTTGCCAGAGCATAAAAAAGTGGAGTTCTTCCAAGATGGTCACGAGAATTTACATCTGCTCCTGTCCTCAAAAGAAATTCTGTGATTTCTTTGAATTTTTTAGCATCCTGCAATGGTAGTTCGCCCGAAAAGTGATGATGTGTTCTTATTCCAAAAATAAGGGAACTTTGCAAGGGTGTCACTCCTAAAAAATTAGAACAATTAACGTCAGCATCTGACTTTAGAAGTTCACTAATTTTTTCTAAATTTCCTTCTGCTACCGCTTTGTGCAGAGGAGTCGTCAGAAAATTATTCTTATCTGAAACCACGAATTTACTGCCTCCTTCGGATATTACAGATTTTCCTCCCCACATGTTGAATTCTGAAAATAAATGAGAATCACACAAATTAATTGTGTTTTATAGGCCTTTAAAAATGATGGTAATTGAAATGTAGAATTTTATATTTTACATTATGTGGAGACAGTTTTAAAGTTATTTATAATTAAAGCAAATAGATTTAAAGAAATATAATATATTGTTTTAGATGTTGATTTTGATCAGAAAACCATTTTTAAATCTTCTCTATTGGCATACGTGTTATGCGACTTGAAAGTAGGTACTTACCAAAAACAATATCTGAATCAAGAATACAAAATCGTATTTCGCTAGCACAACCACTTCTATACAACAAATTGCACAACACAACAAAAAAATCGTTTCCTCGAAAAAGTTTAGTGGACTACTGTAATTTTTGAACAAAAACAAAAAAGAAAAAAGGTTTCCTACGAAGTCTAGTAGACGACTGCAAATTTTGACGGAAAAGTCTGGTATTTATACAGTTTTCGAAAGTACCTCAATGGTCAGATTTTCCTAAGGGCAGAAATTGGCAGCACCTGGCTGGACTGCACCCCCAAAGATGTGACGAAAACTACCCCCTCCACAGCACACTTTCGCCAAAAGCTTTCGGCAAGACCCTTCTTGCATGAAAATGTAGAATAAATCGATAAATTTAAAAGTTATTTATTTATAATTTGTTGTTACTTGAATTTGTCTATTGTTCTTTTGAAATTTTACCTTTTAAAACATACACTTAAAAATTATAAAATTCAGTTTGGTAAACTTTGAATTCCTTAAAATATTTAACGTGGCAAATGTATAATTTATTATTGCCCTTTTGGTACAATTTCAATTTTGAATTTCTTCTACATTATCTAATTTTTAAAACTTTACATTTTTGGAAATTTTTCATTTTGAAAGTTTTATTATTAAATTTTGTAAATGTTGAAAGCTATAATTTTAAATTAAATAAAGATCTTTAAAACTATATATATATATATATATATTAATAAAGAATTAATAAAAAAATTAAATTTTCAGATTTTCAAAATTATATTTGCACCTTTAAAATTTGTTTAGAAATTGCATATTTGTAGAATTTTCAATTCTTTAAGCGGAATTTCAAACAAGAAAAATGTCAAACCTCTTAATTCTAAAATTCTCTGAATGTAATAAGGATACCAATAACGATCTTGTCTCCAATATACGAAGAAAAATCTGGTTTACAGATTTAAAACGTATTGAAACCGTTATTGTTTAATGACTCACAAGTTTTATTTTAGATATTGAAGTTAGTTTCATTCTGGTTTATATTAAAATTATTTACATAGTTGAAATTCCTATCCTGTGAAAGTGTAGGTGCAATTTCGCGGGAATTCTTGAAGATAAAATTTTTTAAATTACCAACTCGATTAATTTTTTAATTCTAAAGTTTCACGAATATTTTTGTAATATTCATTTCTAAAGCTTCACAATTAACTAAAGCTTTATTTTGGACAGGTTTCCATTATAAAAATTTTTTAATTTATCAAAGTTTCAAATTAAAAATTGAACATTTTTCCGATGTGATACAATTTTATATTTGTACACTCTCAATTACATATAAATTTATTACTTTTAAATTCTCCGAATAGTTCAATTTGTAAATTGTAAAATCATTACGTGTATTAAAGAAATATTGACTATTCAAACCGTTCCATCATTACTAATTTTGACTTGTTCGATTTCGAGGTGCCTGCAAAATAAATTAAAAAATCTGAAACAATATGAACAATAATCCTCCCCTTTTGGAAGAAATAATTATTTTTATTTTTTATTCAAATTTGTTTCTTTTGGAAAACTCCTACATTGCGAAAATGTGAAAATTGCAGAGATTGAAAAATAATCGATAGGACGGGTGCACTTTGGGAAATCCTGAAAATTAATTTTTAAAACTGCCGCAGCCTAAGGATGTACTTCTTTGAATAGAATCAATGCTAATTGCTGCGAATTTTGAAGGAGAAATCTAAGCGACTTTCAGAAAAAATATACATGGATTTTAGTGTTTTAGCTTTAAATTTTAGATAAAACTACGATTTTTACCCAATCCTAATGATCAAGAGCTGATTTTATTCCTTGAAAGATTCTTTACAATCTTATTTGGTTGGGTTATCTTTAACATTTTTTTTTTATAAATCATGCAGTTCTTATTTTTGTAAATAAATTTTTTTCTGAATAATTTTAATTTTAATAAAACCCAACCAAACAGAATTTTAAAGAATAATACAAAGTATAAAATCAGCCTTTAATCATTAGGATTGATTAAGAATTGTAGCTTTTACCTAAAATTGAACTGAAACCAATAAAATCGATATTACTTTTGCTAAATAAACAATTTCAACCTGAAAATGTTCTCCTTCAAATTTGGCAGCAATTAGCATTGAGTTTACTTTCGTCGATGTTAACAATCATTTTTAAAAGTGTCAAATTTCGAATTGATCTGTATGCACTGAACATACTGAAAATTTGTAAATTTTACATTCCTTATGTCCACAGCCTTTGAGTTTACATTTTAGAGTATTTTATAAGAAACTATTACAGTTGCCGTTAAAAATTGTACAGTAAGCTCAGTGCATAATAATTAACAATCGAATAATATAGTTTTATGCGATATGTGATATAATGTAATAAAAGTATTATAACCTTTTATTATTATTATACCATTAAGCCATTTCCCTTTCGGGGTAGGCGTGACTTGCTCGATTGGAAAATAGTAGTGTGTATATGGGTATATAGGTATAAAGTAGGTAGGTATATAGGTATGAGGTAGATAGGTATATAAGTGTTAGTTATAAATATTTTAGATTGATCTGGAATTCTCGTGTCATTTATTTAAATGACACGTTTATTCCGCAACACTGCTCCGACCCAGGTTGCTGATCAATCACTCTAGCGATCACCCCAAGTGAAGAGCCTCACAAAATTGTTATGTATGGTTCCCCACTTGGGCCCATTAGTATCCAAGGTCTTTGTTTCAGGCGTCATTCATTCTATTGTCACTCTGTTTACAAACTATTTGTCGCCACACTTTTCTGTCCTGGCATACTACTCTAGCTTCCTTCACGTCCATGCATTTTTTCATGCAAGCTCTTGCGTTTCTATGGCTTCTTATGTCTCTTCGGATTAATGTCTCATTTACAGATTCTAACCATTCTTTCGGCGGTCTACCTCTGGGCATTCTGCCATTTACTTTACCTTTATACACTTGTTTGGTCAGTCGTTCATCTTTCATTCTTTCAAGATGACCGAACCATCTTAACTGATTTCTTTCCCATGTGTCAACTATTGTCTCTTTTGCACCACATTCTTTGAGGATTGTCTCGTTTCGGACTTCATCCATCGGTGTTTTCCCGCATATTATGCGCAGAGGTCTCATGCCGATCGCGTTAATTTTACTCCTGTCCTTTTCTTGACATGTCCATGTTTCGCTACCGTATATTACAGTCGGTACGAATATATAATTATGTATGGCCATTTTAGCTTTTTTTGATATATTTTTATTTGTTAGGATGGACCCTGCTTTACCGATAACCTGCTTACCCTTATTTATGCGCCTATCTAACTCCCCATCTATTTTTCCGTCGCTAGTGAATAGACTACCTAGGTATACGTACTTTTCAACTTGTTCTAATCTCTCATCATTTAGGACAATGTTGCATATTGTTTTCTCACATTTTCCCTCAAACACCATGATTTTTGTTTTATTTACGTTTATTTTGAGGTCCATGTTCTTCATGCTTGTATTAAGTTTATTCAACATTCTTTGCAAATCTTCGATTGATTCTGCCATAACAATATTGTCAGCTGCGAAAGCTAACCCACGTACCTTGACTGTTTCGAGATCTACACCTTCTTCATCGAAGAGGGCAGTTCTTAGACACTTATCCATAAATATGATAAATAGCCACGAGGACATAACGCATCCTTGTTTCACGCCTTGCATAATATCGAACCAGTCACTCATTTTCCCATTTACCCTTACACTCAATTATTACAATTATACGTTTATCATGCAGGGGACCTATTTAATTATTACTCAGTTTCCAAAATTTAAAGTTACAGCTTCCGTTTCTCTTTTCTGCAAATAAACATATCATTTCATCGAACCTGTCCAAGGGTCTTCGTGACAGGTGTTATTCAAATATATGCGTATTTTCTTCTCACCCACGCGGTGAAAGTGTTCTTGAGATCGAGGAGAGTTCGATGTGACTGGCCCGAATTGTGGTCGCGTACTGCCGTACTACAAAGAAGAGAACCACAGTTCGAGTATTTACAAAGTATTATCAATCCACGAAAATTATTAAAATTAAAAATTTAATATTTTTATTCGTTTTTTTAATGTTTAGGGGAGGGCGGTACATACTGGATAATACTTATTTTTTCATAGTAGAAATGCGATTAATGCACTATAATTATTTTTTACAAGAAGTAATTTCATTATACTTCTTGCAAACAATTATTATAGTGCATTAATATTATTTTTTTTTTATTATTGGTATCCAATAAGTACTACTCTCCCCTATAGTAAAAACTCTTTCCTGTCACCTTATTTCTTACACGGTAATTTTTAGCTTTAGATAAGGGAGCGTCCATTAATTACGTTAAGCTTTTTCGAGGGGGGGGGTCCGGAAAATCTTACGAATTCTTACTAAGGGTGGGGGGGGGCAACCCGAAACATTTCTTACATAAGTTTCCTCCTTCTAAATATTTTTTTAAACATGCTACTTAACACCTGTTTTGGCTGTTGAAATTACTTTTTGTACTATTGTTCACAATATCTTTGGTACATACGTCCAATAAGTATAGAGTCTAAGGGTTAAATCATTCTTGAAATCTGGTATATACCTTCCATAAAATCTCGTGGAATCCGTGGAAATCTTTGGAATCCTTTGAAATCTCGTAAATTCTTCTGAAAATTGTATAAATCTTTCAGAATTTGTTTAATCATTTGAAAATTCTTTGAAATCCTTTAAATTCCATGGATATCGTTCATCGTCGAAATCCCTTAACATCTCTAAATATCAGTTAAAATTCTTGAAATTCTGTGAGATATTTCGATATCATATGAGATCCCTTAAAATCTTTGAAATCCCTTGAAAAGTCACTAAAATCTTTCAAATTCGTGGAAATCGTTCCCAATACCTTAAAATCCCGTACAATATATAATTATCCATTAAAATCTTTTAAAACCCATTGAAATTCCTAAAAATCCTTTTAAATCATCGAAACCCCTTTATATCTCTTAAAATCCGTCTAAATCCCTTAAAACCCTTCAAAACCTGTGAAAATCCTTGATATAACTTAAAATATTCAAAATCACACCAAAATCTTTAATATCCTTTAAAATCCATTGAAATCCCTTAAAATTCATTGAAAGCTTTAGAATTCATAGGAATTTTTCTGAATCTCTTGAAATTCCTTACAATATATTAAAATCCATTAAAATGTTTAAAAAGCCATTAAAATTCCTCAAAATCCTTTAAAATCCTCTTACCCCTAGACAGGGCTGGTGGGGGGTTTGAGGACCCCAAATGGAAATCAAAATACGCTCCCGAAATTATAAACGATATTTTTTCGTCAAAACCTTATCCATAATTTATTTTTACTTTCTGGAAGTGGAACCTTAGCGACAACCTTAGTCGATCCAATGCCTTCATCCTGCGTCGTTGTGAAGTGACAATGAGAAATAAAGCGCATGGTGTCATATAAACCCCACGGACCACGATACGTATAAATTTTGTAGAGAAGAGTCAATTTCATTTTTTTGTTTAAAAGAAATGTATTGCAATAATCATACAGTATTGAGTTTCAAAAAATATTTGCATGCATGATTTTAGAATCTTATGGGTTCTTGGACAAAAAAGTAAAAGCATTCTGTCGAACACACCACCGACCTATATGCGACGAACACCGAACACTTTTTGTGAAAATTGCAATCTTGATGATTAAGCGAGGTATTTTTCCACTACAACTTTTTTGTATGATTACTTTTTTATTATTTAATAAAACTATTTATATTTGTTCTATAAAAAAATGTTTGATTCTCTTTCCCTTCACTTTTATGAAATTTTAATTCTCCAAAATGTTTTAAATAGAATCTCTAAAATAATTATACTTTTTCAAAAGAATAAAACAGTGACCATTAAAGTTGGATGTTACAAAAAGTTCTCTTCGAAACCCTTTTTGAAATTTTCAAATCAAATAATTAGGAAAAAACAGAGCTATCTTTTAAAAAAAAGTAATTTTTCCTTCTTCTTTAGAATTTGTTTTTCTTTAAACATTTTTTTCACTAGTTTAACATTAAATAAAAAACGATGATATACGTCATTCTCTTCGCTATTAAAAAACGAAGAGATTCGTCTATATTAAAAAGTCACTTTACTGCTGATAGCCCACGGGCTCCTTAAAGGTAAGAAAAAATGACGGGCTCTGGCTCCTGACTAGGGACAATATTCGAAAATCCTTTAAAATTCCGTTAAATCTTTATAAATCTTCTGAAATGCGTGGATATACTTTGGGATCTTTTGAAATCTCTTAAAATCCTTTGAGATCCCATGAAATCATGAATAAACCTATACATCTTTTAAAACCCGTTAAAATCCTTTGTACTATTTGCAAATCTTTTGAAATTTCCTGAAATCTTTTGAAATCTTATAAAATCTCTTCAAATTCCTTCAAATCTTCGAAACGACATTAAAATCCCCTGATATCCTTCAAAATTCGTGAAAATACTACGATATCACATGAAATTCTTTAAAATCCTTTGAAATCCAGTATCTTATTTTCATATTTCTTGAAATCCGTGGAAAGCCCTTTAGATCTCTAAAAATGGTTTAATTTCACTGACTGACTGAATTCTTGCTATGGATCAGTTATTTTTACTGATGAATGAGCAAGTTTTACTAATTCATCAATAAAGAGTAATTGATCCATAGCTAGAATTCCGTCACTAATTCAAACTAGTAAACATTATAACTGATTCAAATTTATAGAGTGGGAAATTTCGTTAATTCTTTTCAAATCTTACGAAATCCTCTAAAATTCATGGATATGTTTTGGGATCTTTTGAAATCTCTTAAAATCCTATGAAATACCGTGAATACGCCAAAATCTTTTTATAGCTTTTAAAATCCTTTGCAATCTTTGCAAATCTCTTGAAATCCTCTGAAATCCAGTAAAATCTCTGAAAATCTAATTGAACTCCTTAAAGTCCCTTAAAATCTTATAAAATCCCTTTACAAATGGAGATTCTCTCTGAAATTGTACTAGTTAATTTTTTCAAACTTTTGAAATCTTTTAAAATCATTTTAAATCCGCGAAACCTCTCGTCATCCTTTGAAATCGTTTGAAATACACTAAAACTTTTGTATCCCCTTGAAATTTTTCGAAATTCCTTTAGATCTCATAAAATCCCTAAAAAGCTTTGGAAATCTCGTTAAATTCCGTAAAAATTTTGTAATTCTTTTAAATTCTTGAAAATCACTGGTAATCTTCCAAATCTTTTAAAATTCCTTGAATTCTAGATTAGGGTGAAAATGATTGATACATCTTTGATATATTGAGTAAAAAATATAAAATGTCACGTAAGAAGTAGGTTTACTGTATCGCCACCTTTATTCTTTTTCTTTCTATATTTAAAAGTCAATACATAAAAGAGAAGCGTGATATCTGTATTTGTGACGTAAAACCCGTAGACCTGCATATGTACTTACAACTTAAAATATATACTCATACATTTATGTATATACGTTACTATACAAGAATCAGGAAAAGGTTGCTCCCATACATGTTTAATGTGTCTTCACGCATAATTTAAATAACGGAATGTGCAATGCTTCCTTTTGTAACTTTCGTCTTAGCTTCTTTCTAAATAAAAAATTAGATTATCGTTAATTGATACAATCAAATGCTGTTCCGTAAAACTAATTTTAAGAAATAGAAAGATTTGCAATCTTTAATATTCAATTAATTTAAGAAATTCCTTTAAGAAAAAGCTAATTTCTTCAAGAGTAAACGCGATAAAATTTATGACGTGTTATATAACAAATTATAAATAATTCTATTGTACAGAACATTCGAACTTCTTTATGTCCCTCATACATTTCCTGAAGTGAAATCTATTATGAAAAAGTGATGAGGCAACAAGAAAGTGACATTACTGCTCGTAGTACTGTCACTAGTGTGAATAGGTATATCTTTTTCATTTATGACTTGCGTGGGTGATTGTTCGACTATATATATAAAGTGCATGTATGACGGTACTGCTAATTGCATTCGTCATACTCTACATAATAATTAAACACACTCTTTTGTTGTGACAGAAAAAATAAAATTTCATTATAAGTTTACATTTTGTAATAACTTATACGTTTTCAAATTTCAGTTCTAAGGATTAAAATTTAAATAATAAATATGCTGTTAGAAAATTGGTAGTTTAGGTTTAGGTTTTTGTGTAAAAGTGAAAGCTTCAGAGAACACCTTACCTGCGAGAATAGGAAAGTTAAGGGTACTTCCAGAAGGTGAGATTCTATGTGCGGATAACTAATTCGCAGAAAAATTTAACGATGAATAAAGATTCAAATTGATATATTTACAAAATTAGATCTTCTAAATTCAACACTATTATAACATCAATTCTTGATATAAAAGTTTGAAAATTTATTGTATTTATTTAACAGTCTCTGAAACTCTAATCATAAAAATGAGAAATTTGGATCATCTCCCAAAATAGATCTGCTTTTTATAACTGTTTAAGAAACAATTTTCAACAAATTTTAAGGATACAAAAATCTGAAACCTCCAAAATTTTCAAAATTTAAGAGTGCTCGAATTCAGAAGCTTTAGTCGTTTGAAAACAAAGTCTAGACTCACGATGTATATTCTTCGTTTTAACTAAAACAACAATTGAAAAAATAAATTAAAAACTTTAGATCGCTTTCGATTTATTTATAGTTTTTGATACTAAGTTGTAAATTGAATAAAAATAAAAATTCGAATGTAAGTATTTTCTCGGAGGAAATGGAACACTCTTCAATTTAAAGAAATTTATACTTTTTTTAAGGGGTTATATACAGTCATTTTGAGGGAATTTGAATTTTTACATTCTCATTCTAATGAGAAGGTATTGGTTTTATGTAAAATTTGACATAGTCGGTTTTCATCAAATCTCCACGTTTTGAGACCCCCTTAGCCAGAAAAAACGGTTTTTACCAAGGTGTCTGTCTGTCAGTCAGTCTGTCTGTCTGTCTGTCTGTCTGTCTGTCTGTCTGTCTGTCTGTCTGTCTGTAGCCACGATAACTTTCGAAAAAATGATCAGATTTGATTGAGCTTTGGCACACTTTTTTATGGCCTAAAAATAAAGAACGAGTTCGTTAACCAGCTATTTTGGATGAAAATTCAATAAGTGAGCACATTTTGAAAATTTTTGAGACCACTTTTTTTGAAGATTTAAAAATTCTATGTATGGTTATTAGTAGTACGCATAATGACGAACAAAATATTCTAATGACTTTTCGTGATAAAAAAAAAATTACTGGAGTTATAGCATTTTCAAAATTCCAAAAAACAAACGAAAATGTACATTTTAAGCCGAAAAACGCACGATATGAAAAAAAGTCAAGAGGAGAAAAACGTTGCTTTTTGAACACCCTATAATATTTTCATAACAACTTTTTGAATTTTTTGAAAAATAAAAAATTCAAATTTTGATCGCACAAAAAAATAATCAAAAATTCCATTTTGCTGTGAAACTATGCAAGATACGAGAAAAGATCATTCCACCAAAATTGTGCATCCAAAAAAGATCTACAAATTTCTTATCATTCACTTTTTGATATGACGCGTAGTTTTTGTTTTATTCGTAAAAAACAGCATTGAAAATAGAAAAATCAAATTTTTAGACGAATAACATGAGCAACGAAAAAAATGACAAGAACAACATTTGTTCATCCAAGGAAGAGGTACAAATTTGTTGTAAATCATGTTTCTATAGGATTCGTAGTTTTTGTTTTATTCTTGAAAATAACATTGACAGTAAAAAAAATCAAATTTTTGAAAAAACAATGCAAGGTACGAAAACAGATAAATGAACAAAAATTGTGCATTCAAAAAAGATTTACAAACTTGTAATCAATTTTTGTTGTAAGAATATATTCAAAATGAAAAAATTAACTTTTTTGAAAAACGGCACAAGCTAAAATAAAATTTTAATGAATAAAATTTGTCGCCTAAATTATATCATTATTACATTCTCATTCTAATGAGAAGGTATTGGTTTTTTTTCATTTGAAATCAAATACAAATTTAGTAATTTGTATATGAAGAACATATAACACGAAGCACAAAGTGCACGCTCAGTGTATTTACCAAATCGCACGTCGTAAGTGCGTTCAAACTTTTTTGTTTCTATCATACGGTCCACAGAACCGAGCGTGGAACGCAAGGTTCAAATAATTTTCAAATCAAATATCGAGCGCGAAGCGCGAGTGTCTGGATGAGAATGTGTTCCTTAAGGTCGATAGAACCTTGAGTAAATGAAGTTCCTTTTCAGTCTAAAATAAAAAAAAATTTAACAATCACTTAATATGTAGAGGTTTTGATAATTTTATAATATTTGCAAACAAACTTTTTCTTTTCATCGAAGTCGAACACGAACTTCAAAAATCTAGAGGAGCCTAGCGTAAAGCGCGATGCAAATACGCCCGAGCGCGTAGCGCGAGGTGAATACATAATCGAGCGCGAAGCGCGAGATAAATATATGATCGAGCGCGAAGCGCGAGATCCAACAGTCGCATGAGAATGTGCCCGCTAAGCGGGCAGATTTTTTTTTGCAATGTTGATAAAATTTTACTAAAATAGACTACATAGGAACTATTACTATATATTTTTGGGTACTTTTTTATTAAAAAGTTTTGAAAACTTGGGGAGACATGGCCGCTGCCGCAAAACGCTTTTTTTATTTTGATTTGCGGTGAGCATGATAACTCCGTAACGGATGATCTGAAGTCCAAAAACCAAGAAGATTTCATCAGTATATTCCTATATGCAGTTTATGAACGGAGGGTTTTCAAAAATTTTGATTTAAAAAAATGGCGATGATTATTCGAAAAATTTCGACTTTTGGGGTTCCAAAAATTCGTTTTTTACCCAAAAAAATGGAAATTTTGGTCCAAATGAAAATCCCTTCGTTCATAAACTGCATATAGGAATATACTGATGAAACCTTCTTGGTTTTTCGACTTCAGATAATCCGTTACGGAGTTATCATGCTCACCGCAAATAAAAATAAAAAAACGCGTTTTGCGGCAGCGGCCATGTCTCCCCCAGTTTTCAAAACTTTTTAATAAAAAAGTACCCAAAAATATATAGTAATAGTTCCTATGTATTCTATTTGAGGAAAATTTTATTAACATTGCCAAAAAAAATTCAAATTCCCTCAAAATAACTGTATATAACCCCTTAAGGAATGTACATGTTTGGATTTATACTCCTCCCAGTACTATGCAATTACCAAACTTGTAATATGCTAAAGTAATAAGATGCACTTTTCCACCATTCTCGAGAAAAACGACTTTAAAAAAATCTTTGCATCTTACATGGACCGCGATGCGAGAGTCAGTTAAATCAGGCTTCAAGTTTGTAACCGCAAAATCAATATTAATTTTTAGCAATTTGTTCTTATGAAAAAAAATTGATTCTATCAACCTTTACCACTTTTACTCCAAGAAAAGTTTTTTTATAGAAAATTACAATTTTTCTTCATTCAATTGAACATTTAGATTTGGTTTATTATTACTTTCATATAAGATGGTAATAAAAATATAACAATAGTTTTTAATAGTTTTTAAAAAAATTAACAAAAAATTGCATAAAGAATTTTTTGAAGTGAGAAAATAAATTAAATAGTCAATTGCAATAAAAAAATGTGTATAAAACAAAAAGGCAAAAAGTGCCTGCAACAGGAATCGAGCCCGGACTTTCAGGCTACAAACTCGGAGCGCTTTTGCCTGATCTAATCAGGAGTTGAAAGATTCTCGAATCGCGGTCCATGTAACGTGCGTAGATTTTTTTAAAGCCGTTTTTCTCGAGAATGATAAGCGTATCTTATGACTTAAGCATATTATAAGTTTGGTAATTATCTATTACTGGGGGGAGTATGAATCCAGACAAAATTTCGAAAGGTGTAGATTTCCCTTGTAAAAAAATAAAGTCCTTGAACTAGGACGGTTAAAAGTTGGAAGCATTTCGATTTTTCAATCTTCTTACAATCTGACTTGAGATTTCATTCTTTGTGACTTCAAGAAACAGCATTAAAAAAAACTACTTATATCTTGACATTTTTAAACAAGCTTTTGTAACATCTTTAACATAAAACATTTAAGGATGTAAAATCTGAAGCATCATGATTTTTAATATTGAAGATTAAAAATAATCAGAAGGCCACCATCGTGTGCCTTAAGGACAACAATTTACTTCAACATTCTCGAATTTGAAAATATAATTTAAGTTTGAAATTTTAAAAAAATTAAACAATTTAGGGACGAAATTAAAGTTGATCAAATTTCACATTATTTATAGGGATTAAAATCTAAATCGCTTGAATCTAAAAACATGAAAACTTCAATTCAGCGATCTTTCGAATTCTAGACCTTCCACAATATTGAAGTATCCAATGTCATGAACACAAAACTTACTTTCAAATCTTGACTAAGATTTTTGAAATCAAGATCTCAATCTGAATCTGATTTCTGCTTTTTGAAGAAAATGAACATTTGTCACCTAGGAGGGATGCAAAATAATTGTATGCACCTAACATCAGATTTCGATCGAGGATGGTCATATTGGCCAGAGAAGATGATTTGCGAGATTGAGAAGAATAGGACTAGATACTTACGACGCACATGGTTTTTTGTAAATACGCGAACGGGGGCCCCGTGACACACATCTCTACGCTTCTATGTATAACGGTACCGTCGAGTGACCTACTCTCGGAAGCTATCTCTCTCTCTCTCGTCTTCTTCTTCTTCGTTCTTCCTCAGGTACTCATGTTCTGCTCCTGGTACCTGGACTGCTCTCTCTTTTTCTTTTCATCTCTCTCAAACCTTTCCTTTTTCCTCAGCCGGTCTCCTTCTCTTTCTGCCGATTGACGATCGTTCTGGCTCGATCGAAGCAAAACTCTGCACTCTGCCTCTGGTCAGACTATTTCGAAGCATCGTTGATCGGGGGTTTCCCCTGAAGAACTTCCTCTCATGGCTATAAACTCGCCGATTACTGCCAGTAATGAAAGCGCCCTCGCTCGCGAAGGTGCTGTCATGTAGCTGCAGGCATCCTGCTGAAGCTACACCCTCGCGAAGAAGTTTCCGCTACCGGTTCATTCAGAGAGAAGAAAAAGAAGAAGTCAAAGCCAAGAGCACCAGTGATCACCAGTTCGCCAACGAGAACGGATTTACAGATCGCTCGGTTTTCCCAGGCTAAGATCGCCGGAAGATATGAGAGTTCTCGTACTCTTGACTCTTTTGGTGAGTCGATATGTGAATGATGATGATGAAGATGTAAAGATGAAGATGAGAGATTGAGACTCAAGAGTCTCGAGTGAATCCTCTTATTGTGTTGTCAGTGCCTTGTGAAGTGATGATGGTGCCTGGAAATAAATCAGATCCTTGGAATTATGAATAGAGGATTGAAACCTCCAATTATTCTTATTTTGGATACATCGATTTTCACATATTTCATTGTTAGGCTTCGATTAGATCTCGGGCTGGATGGCAAATGCAACTGTAAAATTTATGCTTACGAATTTGGGTATTGCATATAGTCATCCGAAGATAAATATTAGTGATAAAGGATTTTTATTTATAAATTTGACTGATGACTAAGAACCGAAATTTTCAGAATGGAGACTTTTCTTCCTCTTTTTTTCTTTGTTATATATATTGTATCTAATGATCTGAACACACGGATGGTTGGAAACATATTTTTCACAGTTAAGCTCTTGCGTGTAATTTATTACACAAGACAACTTTGTCAGATATTATGTTTCTAAAGATTTTTCTTGAAAAAAAATTTTTTTTATTATTACAAGTATAAAAAAATGTCTTATCGATTCTAAACGTACGGACTTAGCAAGGGGGAGGGGGAGCTTGAAAAGGGTAGGGGGCGTGCTTGTGTCCGGACGTATAGACACTATCGAAATATGTTGATAAATATATAGAATAAATTTTCTAAATTTATTAATTTAAAGCCTATATCTAAATATCTTTATTTCAAATATTAATAACCATATTGAAAACGATCTTGAATAATTACATACAATTTCAGTCCAAGCGTATTCTACTTTCATTTCATTTAGATAAAAACAAATCGAATATAAGGAAGAATAGATTAATATTTAAAAAATCATTATTTATAATTCTTAATATAATCAGGAAAAATAACGGCATTAAAAAAATGTTTAATTATTGTTTTAGAGTTTATACTTCAGAAAGACTATCAAATTAGAGAAGTCTGCTTATAAGTATATCATCAAAATCGCAAAACTTCTTTTTCATATTATTGAGTAACATTTTCAACTGCAAACCTATTTGTAGAAGAATATTCCAACTATCGCAGAAATTTCGACAAAAGTATGAAATTTGATGTGATTGATAAAACAATTTCCACAAACTTTTTTCTAAAATTCTTTTACATATTTAACTTCTGCACTGTTGCATAAAAACCAGTTTCAAACTATTGATCAAAATAACAAATTTAAAAAAAATTCTTTTTATTTCCGACTGAAAACAGCAATTTTATTTATTTACTTTTTTGAGAGAGATAAAAATAAACACTGCTATTGTTATTCTCACCCAAAAATAATATTTAAAAAACGTTTTTCTTTAATCCAGAACTCTCGAATTTCAAAATAGATACCATCTTAAAAATTTGCAACTTTTCCAATTTTTTTGTTAGACTTTTTAATATTTAAATTTTACAATGTTCCTTATGTCGAAAAAAAATAATAAAAATTGTCTTCAAAAAATAAAAAATGCAAAAGTTATCATTTCGTTATTTTTTAAAATCAAAATTCGTTATTGTTCTTTGTGCAGATGATTTATTGAACAAGTTTTGCATGCGACTCATAAAAACAAAATTTAATTTAATTTTTTTTAAAGTCAAATATTTTTCGAAATATTGAAAATCCTTTGCCATTCTTTAAAATCAAAACTTGAAGATATTCAATCTGTTCGTACCCAGATTAAGGAAAGGAAAAGCAAATTGAAATACAGCTTCAAAGCTCAATTTATTTTCTCATTTCTTATCAATTTAAATTCTTAAATTAAGTATAGCCACTGTAGAAAACTAAAAACAAAATTATAATATTTTATTGCAAAATGTTCACGTTTTCAAACATTTATTTACTATTAAATAGATTTTAAAGTTAAAATTTTGAAAACGTAAATATTTAAAATAAAACTTTTATTTATAAATACTACTTCAAAAATATTATTGTATTGAATTTTCAAACTCTTCTCAAGATTATTTTAATTTTTCTGTATAATATGGATAAATAAAAAAATACTTTATTTTAATAAAAAAATATTATTTATTGTATAGATTTTTATTAAGTTGATATAGCTTTGTTATAAATAATCGATATTCAATGTACACGTGGCAAATCGAACGACAATCTACTTCAAAAATCAACTTTATCGACAAGATTGAAGAAACGAGTATAACGGTATCACGATAACTTGATAGTATGCAGAAATGCACGTTTCGTCCTCTCCGAAATTCAAGTGCTCATACATAGAGACTTTAACATTGAAATTTGTATGAAAATCAGAAATCAATAGTAATTTTTTAATTCTTGGAACACAATTTAGTTACTTAACAATTTAAATCAATATTTATCTGTTAACGTAAATATTCATCCCAAAATATGTTCTTAGATATTAATTTCCTATCAATAAATTTATTTAAAATTTAAAATTGTTACGCTTAATTATACTTTTTACAAAAATTATTTATAAGACTATCAAACTCTTTTTTTATAATTTAGAGTTTTAGAAATAAATTCTAAATTTAAAAGTTAAATATCTTAAAGGTCGAGTATTGAGCTCCGGCAAATTTTGCCGTATTTCAAGTTTCTAGTGCGGCAAATTTTTTGTGGCAATAAGAAACTTTCTGTTCCGATAATATTTTTGGCAACTTTGGAAAAATAGCAGAATATTTTACTACTTTATCATAAAATGAGGAATATCAAGTTACACAAAGTGTCACATAATCAAGAACATAACACACTCAAAGCACACTAAAGAATTGCTCATCACTTCACTATTCCTATAATAATACACTTTGTCACCAATTTGCGAATCGTCTAGCAGATAGCAGCACTTCAAATTCAAATCACGAATCCTCACGATCACTCTTCTGTGACCAGTAACTAACACGCGTATTTTTAAAAGTGAGACTTGGAAAAGGGGTTCGAGATGTGACAGATCACTCTTCTGTGACCAGTCACTAAAATTCCGTACTACAAAATTAAAATACGGCAAAAAATGCCGTATCTGTATACACTACGTATCTTAAAAACTGTTTTTCATGTCTTATTTTACCATTTCTTTCAACTTTTGTATATTTTCAATAAAAAAGCGATTGGTTGGAATCAGTAAATTTTTCACGAATATTTCTGTAAAGTTACTTAAAAAATCGTAAGTGTATCTTTTGAAAAAAGCTTTCAAACCATTAACTCAAAAAAAGTCAACTTGTGTAAAAGAATTGCACAAAAAGCCTGAAAAGAAGAAAAGTATGTTTTCAGAAATCAGTCTCATCGGCTCATTAGAGACAGAGATATAACGTTTTCTTCCGAGCGAAAATGAAGGAGATGAAAGTACAGTTAAAAAAAGAAACTGAGGGAAGGAAGATAAAACGAATAAAAAAATAAAATGTAAAAATAAAATTGATTGCAGGTAGTCAAACTGCATTTAGCGAGGTGTCAAGGGCTCGGAGCAGGTGGTCCGAGCACTTTCGGATACGATGCATCTTCTGCTTGCAGCAAACCTTACTCTCGAGATGCTCGAGCTCGAGCTCGATTTGCAAATCTTCCCTGTGACTTTCGCCAGCAAAACTGGTGCACAGTCGCCGGAAACGCCTATCCATGGTTAGTAAATCATCCAATTATTCAAAAATATTTCTCTCTATATTATAAAAATATCTCGCTGCCGCTGTGTCAGGAATTCTGTTCAGGATAGGAGAGGATAGAATAGGACAGGACGCAGGACAGGATAGGACATATTTTATAAAAAGATCCTATTCTATATACTACCCTATACTATCCTATCATATTCTATCCTATTCTATCTTATCCTAAACATATTTGGATAACTTTTGAATAATTATTAAAACTAAGATTTACTTTATTTTTTGCCACATTTCCAATTAAATTACAGAGTAAAGAGTAAAATTAAAAAGTCACGTACCTGAGTTACAACCACCCTTCTTCTCCCACCCATCTACCTATGATCAAGACCACTGGCCATGCCCATTGCCCATGGCCTCGCCCAGTTTTGACCCAGCCATGGTCCAGCTACTTATCCTCTGCACAGACTTGGTGCAGTCTCCCTGCCCCTTTCATAGCTGTTTCGGTGTTTTAAGAATTGAACAGCTTATGCAAGTTTAACCCAACCATACCACTTTAAGCGAAAGTTTTGCCACTTTGCTACAACCTTTATACCACTTTTCTCCAACCTTACGCCACTTTCCCCCATATTTATGCCAATATACCCAATCTTATACCAACATATACAATGTTTTAAAAAATAGCACAATACTGTACCAGAATGTACTATGTATACTACCCTAATCAAAAACATAGACTGAAATTTTGTAAACTATGTTTTTGAAAAAGATAGTACAATTGTGCCACATTACCTCATGTTTCATACTACCCGATGCACCATATTATTCCATGTGCCATATTACCCCGATGTACCATATTACATCATATGCCATATTACCCCATGTGCAATATTACCCCGATGTACCATATTACCTCATATGCCATATTACCCCATTTGCCATATTACTCCTAATGTCAGTTTTATCCAACCTTATACCACTTTACCCCAAAGTTAAGCTACTTGGCCGCAACCTTATACTACTTTGCCACAACCTTATACCACTTTCCCCCAACTTTATGACACTTTTCCCCAACATTATGCCACTTTTCCCAACCTTATATCGCTTTGCACCAATTTTGAGTCATTTTCCCACCCTTATGCCATTTTGCCCCAACATTTAAAAACTTTTTCCCAACCTTATGCAATTTTTCCCCACGCTTATGCCTTTTTTTCTAACATATTCCCACTTTACTTTAATATTATATAATATAATAGCCACATCCGTTGCCCGTACCTACTTTCCTTTCCCACATTTCTAGTCAACTTTTATAATTAAAAATTGTACTGTAGGTCAGTTACACCCCCCCCCCCCATAATTTTATAATTCTTTAGCCCAATGAATTTCGCAGCAAATCCGCTCATAAGCGCCATCAATAAAAAACTTTGCGCCACATTGATAACCAAGGTATCAGCTACTGAGCTACACAAATGGGGGGGGGGGTAAATGATAAGATTTTATTCAATTTACCATAGCTATCCATCAGAACTTCAAATCCCGTCAAATGCGCCACCAATATAAATTTTTGCGCTAACTAATTAACAAAGAGGTCAATTGGGGGGTAGTATTAACTTAGGTTTTAAATTCTCTACACTGACGATACATTTAAAATAACGGACAGGGAGGCATTCGTCTTCAAATGCGCTCATATGCGCCACAAAAAATGTTTGCAAATCTTGAAAATTGGCCACCATATGCAGTTTTAAACACTTTGCGAAGTGATGTCCAAAGAAAAAAACGTTTGATCTTACAACATTCTGCAGTCCTTCAGAAACAATCTCAACTGCGCTCATATGCGTCCCGAAAATTGTCTGCATATCTAAAAAATTGTCCAAGATATGGTAGTCATAACACTTTGGAAAATCACATTTGAAAATTTTGTTTTCGATTTTGAAAATATTTGCATCCCTTTCAATACAACTTTAAATGCGCTTATACGTGCCACCAGCATTTTCTACATATCTTGAAAATTGCCCAAGATATGGAGGTCATAACACTTTGTAAACTAATGACCACTGCAAAAATCATTTTTTTATCTGCGGCTATAACGGACTTTTCATATAGAATTTCAAATTCGATCATGTGCACCACCTTCAAAATAAATTTGAAAGAAAAACATTATTAACCCTCACTCTATCACTTCCCTGCAAGAAACGCAAAATTCAAAAGTATTGTTTCGCATTCACGATTTGTTTCCGTGAAGTCTGTTATATGTCAGTTTCGCATTGGAGGTTAGCCGAAAACGTTTGAATGTGATACTTCTTATATAACATTAAATTCTTGAAAGCGTTTGAATACGAAAGATAAAAATTTTTGCACGCAATGCTTTTTAATGTGAGACTTCACATTCGTTTTAATGCTTTCTAATGCGACCGAATGAGAGAAAATTTCAGAGCGAAATGAAAACTTTTCAAATCGAGAGTTCGCATTACTTTGAATCCTTTTGAAAGCGAAAGAATGAGACACATTTTTTGGGCCAGGTAAAAACTTTTCAATGCGAAAGTTCGCATATGTTTAAATACTTTTGAATGCGATAGAATGAGGCGAAATTTTTTATCGAGTGAAAACTTTTTAATGCGAGAGTTCGTACTGGTTTGAATACTTTTCAATAAGGATTAATGGTGGAAATGTGTCGGTTGAGTGAAAACTTTTTAATACGAAAGTTCGCATTAGTTTTAATGATTTTAAATGCGAACGAATGAGAAGAATGTTGTGCGTGAATTGAAAACTTTTTAATGCGAAATGTCGCATTGGTTTAAATTTTGCAAATTCCAAAAGTTATTGGAATACTTTTGAATGCGTAACCGCGGATTAAAATTTTATTCAATATTTTATAAAGTGTCTATTTATTTATTAATATTTATATATTTATTTAACATTATTTTAGACCGCTTGATTACTTTTATACTTTTAAATGCAGAAGATCCACAACTGCCATCTCGCATTCGGCGTCTTGAGGTTTAATGCGAACCAATACTTTGTAATGCGAATCATCGACACTGCCGTTTCGCATTCAGCGTGATGAAGTGTAATGCGAACCAGTGCGAACTAATACTTTTAAAATCTTTTTTTCGGAACAAAAAACAGAATTGAATCGCATTCAAAATGTCGATACATTTTAATACTTTTCAATACGACGTTTTTTGCAGGGTTATCATCGCCCACCTCACGCTGATAGCACCAAATAACTTTAATTGCAATATCAAAGTTAATAAGATGGTTTTCGGGCAGAATTTCAAATGCGCTATGCGCCACCTTCAAAATTTTGAATTAAAATAAATTATAAAACCCAAGAAGCCAATTTTCGACTTTGATATTGCAATTAAAGTCATTGGTTGCTATCAGGGGACTAAAAAAACTCTATATTTATGATTGGGGAGGGGGGTGGCTGGTGCAACTAACTTGTTTACTATAAACCCAGTGGGCATCTTGGAAATAGAATTGAATGAAATAAACTATATATTATTAGTATTATATATTTGCATAAAACTAATACTGAAATAAAAATTTTGCTCGGAATTTCATGTGCTTTCAAAATGCAATTATTTGTCTTCAATATCTGATAACGACCAAATTAATCAACGAGAAGAAGGTATTATAAAAAATATGTAAAATAAGAAGCCGAAAATAATATACATCTAATAAGTCTAAAACTGGGAGTCGGAGGTATATTATATTATAAGAAGATCTCGCTACCACTGTTTCAAAAATTTCGAAAGGTATTTTAATTGATGTATTTTATTTCAATTCAATAATCTACCAAGGTATATTAAGGTATCTTAAATGGATGTATTAAAAAAACCTTAAGGGGGTTGGTGCGTGTAGTCTTTTAATTATATCAGGCCTCACAGTCCCTATGGGATAAAATATAGGGATCAAAGGGTACTTTTTGTCACGCTTATAGGGTACTTCTTCACGCTCAAAGGGTTACAAATTCAGGATAAATGCATACGATTTCAAAGCATTTCAAGTTAAATTCAAAATAATCCAAATTAATTGAAAACATTTTTAAAATGAAAAAAATTCCATTGTTTTCCGTGAAATTTAAATGAATTTAGGGGAATTCAAGGTCAATGAGAAGAATTCGATGAAATTCATAAAAATTCAAGATGAATTTGAAAAAATTCAAATGAATTGAAAACAATTTAAAAATACGAAAAAAATTCATTGAATTCAGTAACTTTGAAATAAGCTTAGAAAAATTCAAGGGAATTCCAAAGAATATGATAAAATGGCTAAGAATTCTATGTTAGGTTAAAATACTTCAGGATTAATTAAATAAAAACTTTTAAAATTTTTAAAAAAATCCATTGAATTAAGTTGAATTGAGTTAGTTTAGTAGAATTCAAGTGAACTAAAAAATTTCAAGAGAATTCCAAAGAATTTAAAAGACTGCAGGGTGAATTCCAAAAAATAATTTCAAATCTCTTCAAATCTTGAAAGCCCTACTAATTTATAACCAAAAAAGTGACTAATGACTGCTAGCCGATTTAAAAGAATTCAAATGAATTGGAAATAATTTAAAAAATTGCATTGATTTCAGTAAAATTTGAGCGAATTTAGTGGAATTTGAGGGAAATGAGAAGAATTCGATAAAATTCATAAAAAATCAAGCTGAATTTAGAAAGCAATGAAGTGAGTTCAAAATAATTCAAAAATATGAAAAAATTCATTGAATTGATTAAGTTTGAAATCAGTTTAGAAAAAATTAAAGAGGATTTAAAAGAATTTGTAGAAATGCTTAAGAATTCAATGTGAGTTCTAAAAACTTCAAGATGAATTAAACAAAAACTTTTTAAGAATCTACTGAATTGAGTA
The DNA here is from genome assembly GCA_932195095.1 of Andricus curvator. Lineage (NCBI taxonomy): Eukaryota > Metazoa > Arthropoda > Insecta > Hymenoptera > Cynipidae > Andricus > Andricus curvator. The sequence goes on from CAKNYM010052430.1 coordinate 173,787, forward strand.
AAACTGAGTGAATTTAGAAGAATTCAAAAGAATTCATGACTAGTTATTAAGAATTCAGGGCGAATTCCGAACGAATTGCAAAACATATTTGAAAATATATTCAAATCTTTGAAACATTACGAAATTCCTCACTTAGTATGAATAAATTCTTTGAAATCCATTAAAATATTAAAATCCCTTAAAATTGTTAAAACCCTTGGAAATCCCTTGAAATTATTTAAGTCTACTGAAAATGCCTTGGAATCTTAAAATACCCTAAAATATTTCAAAGTCTTTGAAATCCCTTGAAACTATTGAAATAAATGAAAAATTTCTGGGAATTACGAGTTTTCAATCATAAAAATGAATTTTTAACAAAATAGTTCAAATTTCAACCAAAAAGGTTATATTGCTACCTAAAAAAGACCAAATTTCAACAAAATAGATAAATTCTCAACTAAAAAAGATAAATTTTCAACAAAAAATAGAACAGTTTAATTTTAATTTAGAGAAATAACTTTTTAACTAAATAAAATAAATTTCCAACGAAATAGTTAAATTGTTAACCAAACAGATGAATTTTCAACTAAAAAGATGAAATGTCCATAAAAAAAATTCAACTTTTCTAAGCAAATAAAATAAATTTTCAACGAAATAGTTGAATTTTCAAACAAACAAGTGAATTTTCTATCAAAAAGATTAAATGTCTATAAAAAAAAATCGACAAAAAATTTAGTTAAATTTTTAGTTAAAAAAATTAATTTTCAATAAAAACATTAATTTTCAATAAAAGAAAAATTAATTTTCAATAAAAACACTAATTTTCAATAAAAGAAAAAATAATTTTCAATAAAAACTCTAATTTTCAATAAAAGAAAAATTAATTTTCAATAAAAACCCTAATTTTCAATAAAAGAAAAATTAATTTTCAGTAAAAAAACTAATTTCCTACCAAAAAATAATCATTTTTAGCAAAATACATGAATTTTCAACTAAATATTTTAATTTTTAAAGGAATTTTTAACCTAATAGTTGATATTTCAACCAAAAAGGTGAATTAGTCATCAAGAAGATTAACGCTCTACCACAATAGACAAAGCTTCAACAAAATACAGAAGTTTTCAAACAAATAGTTGAATTTTCAACTAAAGAAGAATAATGTTCAAACAAACCTGATATAGTTAATTTTTAGTTAAAAATTTATGTTCAAATAAAAAACAAAAATTAAACTAAAATTGAACCAAAAAGATCAATTTTCTATCAAAAAAGATTAATTTTTAATAAAATACATGCATTTCCAACCAAATAGTTGAATTTTCAATTGCAGAAGATAAATTTTTAAACAAACATAGAATAGAAATTTTCAGTTCAAAAATAATTTTAAAATGTTACAAAATCGTTCAATTGTAACAAAGTAGTTCCACTCAGTAGATTTTTTTCTAAATAAAGGGTAATTAGTGCTATTAAAAAATTATCGGAATCTTGAAAAATACCCTGAAATATTTCAAAAGAATTCAAGTCTCTTCAAAAATATGTCCTGAATTGAATAGTGATTAACCCATGAGTTAATTTATTGAAAGAAAAGTGACATAGGGTACCATAGGGATCAAATCTTGAAAATAGGGTACTTTAGGGACCTTAACTGAATATAGGGTACAATAGGGGATATAGGGACCGGTCTGTGAGGCCTGTTATATATAAAATATTTTCAACACTGTTGGCTTCCAGGTATTGGGACTTCCAGGTTCAGTAGCTTCTCGCTCAATTTTCATAAAGAAGAACTGAAGGGTGGCAGTAGAGAACGAGATAACCAACAAAATCGGAAATATTTCAGGAGAGCGAAAATAGTCGAAATCACCATTTAAAGATAAAACATAAAAAATGTAATCTTCAGTTTAAATAAAAATAAAAACTATCTTCCGAGATACTGAGTTTCTGAATACGCTTGAACAATTTTTTACCTACAAAATTTAGCCAATTCCGAGTAAATCGTCCGAACATTTTCAGGCTAAATTTCACAGGTTTTGAAAATCGGCTTTAAGTAGCAATCAAAAATAGAATGGTCAAGTTTTTACAAAAATAAAACCCTGTTACCGAGATATGGGGACGCTGAATAGGAATAAGAATTGTTTTTGGTAAAAAATGCATCTATTCCTAGAAAACCCAAATTTAGGGTGACGGTATCGCACTATGACAGACGATTCTTCGCTGAAACTCCTGTAAAAAGTAGAAAATTATCTCTCTTTTTTTTTAACTGCCACCCTTCAAATATCTTCTGAATTAATTCATTTAATTTTTTCAATATATTTAATCTTCATTTCCTAATTCCAAGACCTAATAATTTATCAAATTAATTGCAGGCATGCAGTACGAAGATTCGTGAGAGAAAATCAGGGATTGATGAAAAGAATGTATGGAGATGAAAGACATATAAATATTTTAAAAACTGAACTTGAGAAGAATGACGTCGAACTCGAATTTGAAGACAGCTATCAACGATATCCTGAAGATTCTAGGTCAGTTTATTATATATTTTTATAATTAAAATAAGCAAAAATATAGGTCGTCGATCTCAAAGTTTATTTTCTACAATTTCATAATGAATTTTCCCCAGAATACTTGTTCAAAATCAAATAATATTTATAAACTGTCTCTTTAGGAAGACTTTTAAATAAATGTTAACAAATTAATGCATTTCAGACGCTTTGAGTACGATGAAGATTTGGAATACAACAATCCTAGATATTTAAATATACAAGAAGAAGAATCAGAAGGTAGAGGATTCACAAGTAGAGCTCTCAACATTGGAAACACAAAATTAAATGGAAACATCAACAAGAAATTTTCAAAACTAGGCGAATACACAAAGCCCCATTTTTATCCTTCCGAAAATCCAACGAGTACATCTTCAACATCCACTACAACTTCAACAACTACCAAATCAACAACTGTAACTGATACAACATCAACATTATCATCATCATCATCGACAACAACAACAACAAAAACAACCCTAATACCAACAACGCCGCCTACTAACTCTTCAGTTTCAACACCTAATTCCACAGATTTGGATATAAATTCAACGACGATCAAAAATTTAAACGATAACGAGACACTTTCGATAACACCTTCAGTTACTTTGGCAGAAATTGTTCAAATTCAGAACCTTAGTATCAATGAGATTCCGGGTCAAACTGATAGGTTCGAACCAGATGTTGATGAATTGACTGAGTTTCCAATTGTCTCGGATGATGAAGAAGAAAGTTTGGAAGAGGCGACAACGAAATTTTCCAATTTGGGAAGTATTGACAGAATTGATGATGTTCCTGAAGTAAATGATGAAGTCGAAAGTGGTGATCAAATTGGGGCTGAAAGTGAGCAGCAGCAGGAATTTAGACCACGGCCTGAGTATAGACCTCCTGAAATGAAAAATAATGGATCCAGTATGGAGGGCCAACTTTATCAGGATGTGGCTGCAAAAGAACAGAAGCAGCCAATATTTAAGGGCCAGGGAGTGTAAGTTTTTTCTTTCTTTTTTTAATTTACAGATATTCCCAATATACAAGTATCTTTACATTCTGATTTATGGTAAAAAATGCGGATTTTGAAAATGAATATTTTTAATCAAGCAAATTGGAAGAGTAAGAGTAAAATTTTTCTGCTTATTTTTTCAATTCAAGTTTTTTCCTAAGATAAAAAAATGTGGTTATATTGAAGAACTTTACTTAAAGTTAAAGCAAAAGTATTCATCATAGTTATAGTTAGTAAATTCAAAAAATCTATTCACAGACTTGCCTGTCCAGTGAAAGAAGAAGTTGTCGCTCCTTTTTGGGCAAATAATACTCGTGGTGAAGTTCTCGCTCTTTTAAATCTTTATCCATTTGAGCAATATGTCCACTGGGAAAAATGCACGTAAGTCTACACATTTTTTGGAATAAAAATCTACGTGAAACAACATTATTTTACAAATGTCAGTAAACAAAACATAATTGGAAATTGTTAAAAAATCATTATTAAATTATATATCATATATATATATATATATATATATATATATATATATATATATATATATGTAATATT
>CAKNYM010052430.1:177951-271411 GCA_932195095.1 Andricus curvator
AATTAAAATTAACAAATTATTAATTTAATTGCTGAAAAATTTGTTTTTATTGCGTTGAAAAGGGTGTTGAATGACCACCGAAACGTTGGTAGATTTTTTGTAAATTATTTTTTATTTGAATTTAAAAAAGAAAAAATTAAAACAGACGAGAAGAAAAGAAGAAAGGGAATTTGGAGGTTGCCTTCTTTTTCTTTCTTTTCTTTTTAGTTTTTTTTTAAATTTGAATGCAGACATTTTAGAGTGTGTTGTCCAATGCTCGTTACATTCATGGTTAACAATTTTTTTTAATTTCCAAAAATGTTGTGTTACATTTGAATATTGGAAGTTAAAGAGGAATTTAAATTTTGATTTTTTGTTAATTTAATTTCTTGAACATTGTTTTTTTTCACTGAGAAATTAAAAAAAAAAACTTTCTGATGAAAATTAAAAATTCCAAATAAATGAAATAATTAAATGTAAAGTTAAAAATACATGCAAATTAAGAAAAACATTTTTTCAGGCATGAAGATAAGCAGATGTACTGTAGAGATGGTTGCAAATGCGAACAGCAATACCGGTTACACAGATTATTGGCATACGATCCAAACAACGAATGTCGAGGAATTTTCAGCGACTGGTTCAAATTTCCAAGCTGTTGTCTTTGTCGCTGTTACAATCTTCCTGTTGAATTTCGAGTAACTTCTCGATCACCTCGAATGCAGAAGCAGAAAGTCAAATTACGAGTTTCACGAAATTGACTTCCTTAAATTCAAATTTCAGCCAAAGTAGAAACAATCCCCTAAATCGAAATTTTAAAATGAAACTTCAATTCTCTAAAATAACATTAGATATTCCTAGTTTTCTAATATTTTTATTTAGCTTCCAACAATTATTTAGTCTCTACTTGATCTGAAAGTAAAGAATTTTGTTTTTAGTTCTATAAGCAAAGAAAATTATGCATCGACCCACGCAAAAAATGAGTTGTTTAAAATATTTGCAATTTACAAACTTTTTTCACAAGATACTCGTTTTTAATATCTTTAGCTTTCTACTTTCACTTAAAAAATTCAACTCATTTTTTTCGTGCTCCCGAATTTCAATCCGAAATGCAAGGCTCGTGACTGAAATGATTACCCCATTTATTTTTGTCTCTCATCGCTGTTAATGTAAACTTGATTTATTTTATTAATAAATCATAGGTGCAGTAATATTAATTTTAAATTATCTGCAAATTGTTTTCGAAAAATTGTTATTAGGAGTTAAAATATTTATGCATTATTTATTTATATCTAATTATTTAAATTAATAATTATAACTAAACTTACAAATTATTTATGAAATAGTACATGCTCGTTACGATTGAGAATTTATTTTCAGTTTATTCTACAATAAGAGAACGTATCTTTTACAAGAAATTATAAACAATAACGAACGTTAACGTTAATACTTTTTTCCGGGCGTCCGCTCGAAGCTGGATCAGCTCAACAGTAATACTTATACGCCTACAGTACACTTTAATCAATGTCACATATACATATATAATAATATATATTTTATAATATTACAAACGTCGTGTTATCATACCGTCTTACAACATATGTATGTACATATAATATAATATAATATATACACACATATCTATATACGTATGCATGTATATTTATAAAGAAGTCGTGTATAAATAGAAGTTTGTTTATAAATATGGGCTAAAACATTTGGTATCAAAACCATTGCAGGAAAAACCTTCGAAAAATTTTACCTAATTTCCTCAATTTTTACAATACCTCAATAAGAATAAAATTTCTTCTTAGTACAAAGTTGTGTCCCGATAGAAAAGTTGACTTTCTAAACTCACCTACTTTTGCCTTTTCATCTCTTTTTCTACTCACTCTCTCTACGATTCTAATTCGAAAAATATAACTTTCTACCTTCTGCACTTAAAAATATAAATTTTGAAAAATGCAACTTCGAGAGAATCTAAACGAAGAGAATACTACTGAAATTCAAGTTTTTTTTTCAAGAATACTGTGTTTACGGATCTTGTTTGAAAGTCATTTCGCCACTGACATTTTTTTTTAAATATTAGGTAGTGAAAACCTGGAAGAATTCAGGAAGACGGACTTTGGCCAATTTTTGAGATTAGGCTCAGATTTTTTATATCTAGAAAATAATTACAAGAGATGCGGAAATTGATTACAATTTTAATTAAAATCCCAATTAAAATCTGAGTTTAATCTGTTAGTCAGCTGTGCGAAGAACTTGTCGATCCTATCGAGAATCTAGATTCGCCTACAGGATTTTTTCCAATCGAAAGCAATTCATCAGGATCTTGAAGGCACCAATTGAACGTAACGGTCAGTCTTCAAGTCTGAAATTGTATTTCACTTCCTTGAAGCTCGATACTGTGTTCGATAATCTACAGCGGCTCATATTTTCATATAAAAAATATTCTATCTTGATCCAATTCCATAATCGCACAAGTCACACTTGATGTAAAAGGCAATTAAAAATTCTCGACTTTACCTTTCAATACCTTAATAATTCAACAAAAGAGTATTTTTCAATTGAAAGCTCCACAGTTTACTCAATGAAGTTCCTATCATAATCAAACTTCCTAACGAATTTCCTTTTATAAGGAATTTTCTAGCACGATTCAATCGAATGAAAAAAAATATAAAAAATAAAAAAGAAGGAAGGCAAAAATCTATCACAACCATTTCGAAGGCTGGAAATTCGACGAAAGTTTCCTTCACTAACTTCGATTTGCAATCCTAACGCTATTCCTTTTTACATCCACACTCTATTTTACAAAATTCGCTTTGGAAAAATGCTCCAGATTATAGCGAGTTATGAGCACTTCCGAAAGATCAGACCGAAAATTCTGGGAGTGACGAATTCTTCGGACGTTGATCAAAGGCTTTTCTTTTTTAATTGTGGTTTTGCATTGTACTTTCACGTGCGAAAGTATATGTATAGGTGCTAACGAAATAGTTTTTCATTTCTGGATGAAAATATGAGTGCCTTTCGATTTTTAGAACTAAAACTCGAAATAGATTTTGGACCTCGAATAAAATTGAAAACAGGATTTAAAATCATGCAAGAGGCTGCCCTCTGAGAATTTCGGAAATATATTTCCGGTCATACTAATTATTGTAATGCAAATTATTTTTAAATAGCAAATTTTCCAGAATTAAACTGCGATTATTCGATATTAAAGGCTTCAATTATAAATAATTTAATTTCAAACATTTTAAATTTAAATTATTCTTCCAGTTTTAAATTATTGAATTTTTAACCCTTCAAACGTAAATTGGCTTAACTATTACGAATGAAGACATCCAATTTAAAATTATACAATTTTGAACGTTTTATATTTAAAAAAACGAACAATTTTTCATGCTGTGAGCCAAAAGTATTCAATTTCGAACATTTAAAACCATTCAAATATTAAGACTTTTAATTGGAAGCTATACAATTTTTAACGATTTAAATTCGAAATCAAACAATTTAAAATGTTTTCATCTTACATAGTTTCTTTTTGAACGCTTTTAATTTTCATTCTATAATTAGGAAAATTCGAAAAACGCTACTAAAATTAAAATACTATAATTTTGAAATCGTTCATTTCTCAATATTAAATTGCTTTGAATATTTTGAATTGGAGATAATTTAAAGATTTGATTGAAAATTGTTCCATTTAAAATTCTTAAATAAAAAATTTTTTAATGGTTAAAAACGTGTAAAAGGTAGGTTTGAAAAACATTCAAAACAGTAAATTTTGAAACGTTCGGAAATGATAAATTAAAAAGCAAGAAAAACAAATATAAAAATTTTCGAATAAAATATTTAAAAATTTCAAATTGGAATCGCTCAAAATCTCATAATTTCATCCATTACTAGGTAAGTAAAATTTAAAGTGAACACATTTTTCTACTAAGAATTTATAAAATTCCGCGTTAAAAAATAAATGCATTGTCATTTCTCGATTTTTCCCGGTATCAAACAAATAAAAATGAGTTTAAAATCAACTTTCGAGATTACTTTAAAAAATCGAAAGTACCTGAAATTACAAGAGCCTACACCGAAATTGAAAGCGATTACTGCTGTCTAACTACACCGAGAATAAGATGAGACGGACCACCGAGAAAAATCCGAAGAAACCCGAAAACACCAAGCAGAAGAATAAGAAGAATATCAAGAGCAAAAATCTCTGCGAATTTGTGAGAAAAAACACGAGAGAAAAATATGTAGATTGTAGAAGAATACTATTCGAAGACTAGTCGTGATTCCCGTCATAGCGATCTGAGTTAGACTCTAAAATTCTAAAATTCAACAATTTCAAAAGAAAAAATAGAATCTGAACGCGGATCGATAAAACGTAATCCCCGTTTCCGCTTCTTAGCTACGCAATATATCACCATCAACGCTTTAATGATTATCTTTATAGTAGTCGTTTTTATCGAGATGAATGCACCTGGCTTTACGTTTTTAATCTTAGTTGAGTCTAAAGTCGGCGAAAAACTCTCGCAACATTATAATAAGTTTTCCTTGAAGGACGTTTGCAAAGAGCTGATCAAATCGTGCTTAATGCTGAATATCAAAAGTGCGTCACCAATTATTATATGATCATATATATACACAAGCCATGTCAAATAAATTCCATAAAACTCCCAAAATTTCTAACTTAAATTGGAGTTTGTATATTCGCGAGAAAATTTAATAAATAATTGATTGGAATTTCTTTTGACTCGTCTTGTTCACCCTTATATATGTGTATATAATTATCAATAAATATATATACATATGTGTTTATTTACACACAGTATTTATTTATAATTTGTCTGCATACAATGCCGAAAATAAGTGAGTAAGGTCTGATTTCAAAGATATGTCAAGCAGTTTTTTATCACAGAAATGTGATTGAAAATTCTCATTATCACGTTTTGTAGTTTTCAAAAAAGTTTTAGAGGATGTCTACTTTGTTTATATTTGCTCGATTTTAAGAAATTTGTAATTTCAAGTTTTATATTCGGAACTGTCCAAAACTGAATCCTCTTGAAAAATCGATGAAACTTGTGGAACCTTTTTCAAAACAAGTAGACACGCTCTAAACAAAATTCTGTGCAAGCGAACTTCGGTAAGTCTCGAGCCAGCGACGAGATTGAAAGCGGATTTTCAACATTTAACGAAAGCTCCCTAACAAATAATTATTCGATACCTCCATGTTAAAAGAACTTATCTTGGAGTGTTAAGTCTAAAGCGACCACTCTGGCGTTGGTCGTCTAAACTACCCACTCTTCTTTTTGAGTTTTTTGAATTCTTTGTTTTCTTTTTAATTCTTCTGAATTGCTTGGGATGCTTTTAAACTCTTTCAAATTCTTTTACCTTCTCTAAAATCTTCTGAATTCAGGGTGGCCGTTTAATTAAAAGGATACATTTCTGAATTTCTCTGAACTCTAAATTCCCTAAATTATCTGAATTCCTTGAATTATTCTGAATCCCTTGAATTCTTATAAATTCCTCGAGTCCGTTTAAATTCCCTGAATGTCCTGATTTACAAAGAATGTAAGGAATTCAGAACAACTGAAGGAATTCGGAGATTTCAGAGAAATCAGAAAATTCAAGAAATTCAGGAATTCCGAGGATTTCAGTAGGTTTCCAGAAATTTAACCGAATTCAAAAGAACTCCAAAGAATTTTAAGAAATCCGAAGAATTTCAAGTAATTGGAGTGAATGAGAATTAATTAAGAGTTTGCATGAAAGGATGTATGGACGTAAAGGAAGCTAAAGTTGTATGCCAGGACAGGAATGTACGGAGAAAAATAGTGTGATGAAGAGTGTCAGCGGAATGAGAAACGCCTGAAATGAACGATCTTGGATACTAATGGGCCCTCGTGGAGAACTTCACTTAGTGGATGTGATATTACATATGACTTTGTAAAGCTCTTTGCCTGGGGTGATTGCTAGAGAGATTGATCAGCGACCTGTGCCGGAACGGTGTTGCAGCACAGGAACTCTAGATTGATATAAAATGTATACCTCCTGCTACACTTCGCTTTTTCACATTTCTCAAATGAATTCCTTGACCCCCCGGCAGTATAACGAGGCTAGAACCGAGTCAGTTGCGCGTATCCCCAAGGGGATTTGGCTTAATGGTATAATAATAATAATAATAATACTAAATTCGTACTAAAACGAGGGGCAAATTCAAAAAGAAAACTGGTTAGTTTAGACGACCAACGCCAGAGTGGTCGTTTTAAGAGGTCCATTACCATGGAGGGATCGAATTCTGAAAAATCTCGCCTCGCTGCCAATGAACGTTAAGTTAAATCGTAAAACCTTATGAATATTTCTTTAATTATACGAATATTCCTTTAATTTTTGGTCTCGGTGTGTAACTTACGCCTAGATATTGTCTCGATAGATAACTAAATTTGCGTGTGAAAAAAATTCACAATCTCGACGAATTCTCTCGACAGAGTTGCGCCACCGAGTTGCCTCAATCACTCAACTTCTCCTAGATCACACGGCAGAACTAATAAATAAAAGATATTGCGGCAAGAAAGCCGTCTTCGTATACAAACATGATGCTGCCAGCTCGACGAAATTCTCGATCAACTTGATATGAAAAATAAAAATAAATGTACAGTCAATAATAAAAGTCGGATATATAAAGTTCGAAATGTTTCGTCGACTTGGCACGGGCTCTGGAGCAATCGGTGATCGAGGAAACTTAAAAATTGGTAGGCGCTATTCGATATAACAGTCGTATAACAAATACCGTATAAAACGGTAAGAAACAATTCTTATCTTTTATCATTTATACGTATCTAGGTTTACTCTTGCACCATGAGGAGCGCTTTAAGCTCGTTGAACACCCCGTATATAAATATTTGACCCAGGAAATAGTTCCCGGATCGATTAAATCTGTACAAGCTAATGTCGAATTTTCACTAATCAATTGTTAGTCGCGTTTAATGTTCGAGTTGAAGATGTCTACGTACACAATATTTACAGGAACCGAGTGTCGCAAATCAATTCTATTTTTCCGCCGCTATACGTCTAGTCAATTCCTTTAGATTTTTATATATTTATTTTAACTAATAGAGAGTGGCCCACTCAAGTGGTCATTGAAATGCGCGAATTCAAGCATTCTAAGTGGAGTCATTTTAAACTGTTGAAACGTATTTCAAAATCCTCGAAATAACAGATTTTTTCGGCACATAATCTACAGATTTGAAATGGTTTAAGTCTGAAAACTGAAATTAATATTTGTTATTCAAGAACACGTCTAAATTCAACAATTGTTCAATTTCAGGCGGTTCAATTTTTAAAATCTTCAGTTAAGAATTTGCCCATTTTTAAGAATTTATATTTACAATTATTAAATTATACAATTTAAAACAATTCAATTTTTAAATATCTAAATATCAATGTTTGTATGTTAAATGATAGAATTTGGAACTCCTTTAATTCAATATTTTTTCAACTTCAAACGTCCATAATTTTAAATTGTCCAATTTTGAACAGTTTAAATCCAAAATTATAAATTTTTTACTTTTTCATTTTAAAATCCTTCAACCAAGAAAACTTTTATTTTAAATCTTTTTCATTTTATCGATTTAAATTTGAAACGTAATAATTTTGAATGTTTTAATAAGAAATCATTCAATTTCAACGCTTTCCATATGAAATTATTAGTTTTCAATCAAATCAATTTTAAATTATAAAACTTTATCTCTTTAGACGTAAATTTGCTTGATTACATATTAAGAATTATCACATTTAATTTGAATTAATAAAATTTGGAACGATTTATATTTTAAACCAAACAATTTTAAATACTTTAATATAAAATGATTAAGTTTAAGTATTAAGAATTTCAATTCAAAAGTGTACAATTTTTAACGATTCAAATTCGAAATAAAACAATTTTTAAACAGAAGAAATTAAAAAAAGTAAAAGTGCTCGTTTCAAAGTGAAAGAAAGGTTTTAAATCAAGTAAATTGCTCAATTAAAAAGTAAGAATCTCATAAAATACAAAGAAGTTCATATCTTGAAAATAAATTTTTTTTAGAATTACACTATTACAGTGTAACATTTTTTCTCCAAATTATCATGAAACAGATCCAAATTCTTCAGAAAATCAACCCTAAGCGAATACAAAATGTGCTAATATCAGTGTGTTCGTAAATTATTAATATCTATCATAATACTGATCATTTTACAATTTTATTGGGCTCATTTTAAAGATTTTTCATTGAATTTTTTCAACTTATGATGATTGTGAAAAAATGTTCTTTACTTTTTGCCGTAGGCGGAACTTGGAATTATAAATTTATAATTAATAAACTCATACATATTTCGTAAAATTTTTCTAAAATTGAACATTAATGTCTAACAGATTATGCACTTCTATGAAAAATCTTTCAAATCAGCCTAAGAACATTGGAATATCTCCTTACAGAATCATCACAATAACTTCGCTTGGAGTCGATTTTTTGTAGAAGCTTTTAAAATTGAACATTTGAAAATTGTAAGTGCATAAAATTCTACAATTTAAAATTGCGCAGTCGTACAAATTGTAAAAAATTTCGGATCAAACTCAAAATCACAAATTCATGTGATATCAAATACAATTTTAAGTAACGATATAGGTTTTTCTACTAAAAATTTTAAAAATTTCAGATTAAAAAATAAATCACTGTCATTTCCCATTGACACTGACTCAGTGGCCACCCTCTAAAAAATTTCAAACTTTTCGACTGTATCTCGTTTCTTTCCTAAATCATAAATAAGCTAATAAAAGAGCCACGTTTAAATACGAATAACGAGTCAACTAATCGATACAGTCACTCACTTATGGTCTCATTGAATTTCACAGAATGTGCTTTCCTTTACGCTATTATGCTTGTTAAATTATCCTTTTTATCTCCCCTTGAAAACTTAAAGAGATGGCAATATTTCAGTGCTAAGGAAATAGTCGCGAAAATTCTGCCAGGTAAAACCAGCTGGCACTAATTAAATCAAAAAGAAACATAACGTAGGTGAGAATACTGCCATCGTGATTAGAAACGAATAATATTACAATACTGTGTAGGGGGAGATGAATGTGAATAAAGAAGTGAAATTGGAAAACCGAAATTCTGAAATATCACAACCAACGAGGAGTTGAGAGCAAGAAGAAACCGAATGAGCTTTTTTCTTGGACGAATGGAGAAAAAGAGGTAATTCAGTGTGATGTTGCTCTGACAATGAGTAATAATTGTGGTTCGAGATCGAGACCATAAATAAAAATTTGATAAAGATTTGCAATTTTACGTATTTTCGACGAAAGGGCCCCCGGATGGAATTTAGATTGATTTCCACTGCGGCTTGTGAGGACCCCCCCTTGAATGTCAGGTGGGCCCTCGTGGAACCCACAGGGCTTTGCTTTGCTCGGCTTCAATGGTTTCCTTTACTTGGTCGACGATTTCTTTTATGCTCGCTCCTGCTGGGATAATAGCTGGAACAGAAAATACGAAAAATTGTTATTTAAAAAAAATATATATCCTGCACTATTTGAATCATGAATTTCAAGGAGTTTTTCGAGGGGTTGATCACTCTTGAAATCTAGTGTACAAGCCATCAAGAAACCTTTGTAGTATCCAATATTTGTGATATTTAAGATATTTGAGAGTTTTCTACCTATCAAAATACACTAGGAAAAAATCGACGAGTCGAAAGAATCAAAACGGAAAGCAACCGTTTCTTCCGCATAGAAATGTATGGGTTTCCAAATTATAGTTTTTCTAACATGCTTTAAAAATAATTTCTAACGCCTCCGAATTTTTGACTTGCAAAAAAAAAAACACCAGAAAAAAGTTACAGAGTTGAAAAAAAACCAGATAAACTCAAAATTGAGCATTTTTAAATTCTGATATTTATTTTTCACTCCATCAACTTCATGCGTTTTTATATCGGTTGAAGTTTCAAGATATTCGAAAGATTTTTTTTAATTAGCTAGAAAAATATATTTCAAAACTGAAAATGAAAATTGCAATAATGGCTTTTTTGCGCTTCTCATGCCTTGTACTTGTCAATTGTGTTTATAGTGATTTCTTATCAGTAGGAGTCCTTGAGTTGTTTAAAATATTTTTCCCAACGATCTGAAAGCAAATAATTGAATGCACTACATGAATTTTCAAAATATTGTTTAATGTTAGGTAAAAGAGAAATAATTTAAATAAGAAATACAAAATTCAGTGCTTTATTTTTATTTTTCAACTTCTCACCTGTTTTTCTAATGTTGTTCTTTTATCAATATGAATTAATGTATAGAAGTCATGAAAATGAAAACAAGAATCCAACGACCAAATTTGGACAACCACCATAAAATGCTCCGATTGTAATTAAGAAAAAAAAAATGTCTTAACAAAAAAATGTTTTCTTTGGACAAAAATAAAAAAGAGGTAAGAAAAGTGAGAAGGCTCATTTGAATGTTTTTGTATTGTGATTTGATAATAATAAAAATAAAAAAGACGAAAGAAATAAAAAAAGAGAAGGAAGGGGATTTGGTTGGTTGCCTTCTCATTTTTCTTGCCTCTTTTTTATTTTTGTCCAAATTTGGTCGTTGGATTCTTGTTTTTATTTTCAGGAATTCTATACATTAACTTGAGTATTGGACGTTAAACACGATTTTGAATTTGATTTTAATCAAATTTAAAATTCTTAAATTTTTATCATTATGAAGTTCCGCAGTATTTAAAATAATTTTTAAAACTAGCTAGAAGAAAAATTATGTAAAACCCCATGAAAATGACTATGTTGAAAGCATGCTTCATTTCCGTTCTTGATTCCTTAAACTTGTCAATTTCTTCTAGTGTTTATTGATCATTAGAAAACCCTCAGAGGTCCCAAATATCTTTGTAAGCTGAGCTAGATAAATATATATGTTTAAATACACTCATCTGTATTCTAAAAATTTGCTGCAATCTCAAAATGTTCATTCGCTAAGCATATCAAATTTGCTCAGCTTTTATGGTGGTCTTTTATAGTACAGTGTATAAAAATGAATCATTGGGAAGACTGTTCTGTCCTCCCGAAACAATACAACAAATCTACATCTATGAAAAAAACTACGAAAATTATGAAAATAATTTTTTTTGCAAGAACTAAATAAACTTCGTATTTTTTCAATAAGTTATTTTTTTTTAGTTTAAATTTCTGTTATCAAAAGATCCGTATCTTATTATCAAGCTTATATTTTATCAGGGTTGCTACGAAATCCCAGTTTCGACATTCCCTGTCTTTTCCCTAACCAATTTTTTATTTTCCGTGACCGTACCAATTTTTTTAACCCTAATTTATTTATCTGAATTCCCTGTTCATTTTGTACTTTTTGCTATAATATTTAGTAAAAGTACGGTTATTCAAAAAACAAAGAAAGTTTCCATCCTGCTCCGCGTACCCTCAACGTTCGATATAAGAACAGTTTCGGGAATCGCTCGACTTGGCCTCGATCCTCAATCGGGCGCCTAGTGTTTCACGCTTGATTGACCACCGCCTCTCGACCCGGACGGGCTCCACTCTCACTGCGAAACTGCGTGGGCCAGCAGTTCTAAGCATTCGTAACCCGGACGTCCTTATATCGGACGTTAAGTGTATTTAAAAAAATTCCCACTTCAAAAATAAAATTCCGCACATTTAACGTGCATTTCCCGTACCAATAAATTTTTCGTACAATTCCCGCTTTTAAAGCTTCAGCATGGGTCTAAAAATATTTTATAAGGTATTTGGACTTATTTTGAGGTAGTTTTCGTGCGGGAAAGCAGTTCTTATCAAATTTTTATAAATAATGGGACTTTATTAAATGAAAGCTCATTTTATGGAGAAAAAGATTATCTACAACTTTACCGTATCTAATTTTCGAAAATTAATTTTCTAATGTCTAGGATCATTAACAACTAATTCTGAAAAGAAAAAAAAACCACAATTTTAAGCAAATACTAACATTTAAAATTAATTAATTCATTTTCAAAAAATGAATGCAGCAAAGTTATAGAGAATCTTTTTCCCGAAAAAATAAGCTTTCATTCAATAAAATTTCATAATTTAAGAAAACTTCGTGAGATAAGAAAAAAAAGGTTTAACAAAAATACAAGTTTTTCAATAAATAATTTGGAAGTTACAAATTATTTTCATGAAAAATAATATGTTCCGTCTTCAACAATGCCATTTATAAGAATATTCCATTTGCTAGAAACTAAACAAAATTGGAATTACTAAACATATAATTTTCTAAAATTGTTATTCACGTCCCTAAAAAGCCCTTTACTTTCTTATTTATATATATGTGTATTTAAAACTCTTAAAAGACACAAATTTATACGTACTTTTAAACTTTTACTTTGAACGTATTTAATTTAAATTTTTTAAAGTTTTTAAAAAGCAGAGTGTCCAGCGAGACAGAATAAAATGTCTAATTCCCGAAAAAATACAAACAAGGTTAGTTTTTCAAATTCGTTATAATATTCAGCAATTTTAAGCTTTTTTCCCCCTAAATTTGTAATTTTCAGGCGACAACGAGCTGAGAATTCTGAATAATAGCAAACTTTATATTCTTATTGGAATTCTAAAATCTTCTACAATGTCAGTTGGCGAACCTGCTAGAATCAGTCGAAAACGAGCTTTTTTGGAGTTTTCTTTAATTTTTGTTCAAATTAACTTCCATTTTATCATTAAAATCATTAGTGATCAACATTATAAAAAAAGTCCAGAAAATTAATGAGAACTTTAAGTCAATTTCGACACTCGGATTTTGAGATTAAACTTCCACTTTGTTATGGCCGTGATAGCATTTGCTGCGAAATTACATAATTTGCTTCATGTTCTTTTTTATTGGCGATTTTGCGAAACTTTCGTCTCGTTACGCAGGGCGCAAAACTAATCAGATTTTGTGAATCGATGCTAACAACAATGAACAATCGACTTATCACACTTAGTATGTGCAAGTTTAATAGATTTTTTTTTTAATTTAGACAAAATTGCCCACTTTAGATTTTAGGTTAGAATACGAAATGTTGTTTATAATACGCGGAAATTGAACAAAGAATTCTTGGAATTTACAAACGAAATTGCTGAACTTTATTCTTTTTCTTGAGAGAGAGAGAATTTTAGCAAATTTAATTAACGTAGCGTATACAGATCCGGCAAATGACAAGGATTGGAGATGTATAAATAATCGACCTTTAACTAAATTATTAATATTAACTTGACTTTAGACAATACTAGAAAAAAATACACGCGTCTAGCACGCGATTATTTTTTTATGTCTCACACAATTTTTTAATTAAAAAATAAAATATTAATGCCAAATTTTTGTAATTCATAGTATCTAATATCAGTTACCTAAAATAGTAAAGAAGCAAGGGCAAAATTTTTGATGATTGATGAAAATTGATGTTTTAACTGCAGAATTAATATATACATATACGTATAATATTTTTGTACAATATTGTCTAGACAATCAAACCGTTGCATTTTTAATAAAAAATACCAATTTCCTGCGAAAAATATTAGCATAACCTATTATTGTTCAAATATTCTTTGAAGTCGAGTGATTTTTTAATAACAATAGCAATTTTAGACGAAAAACGCTAACATAATCAAAAATGTTAAAAGATTATAAATCTTGTTCAAATTACAATGATTTTTCTCGAAAATACCAATTTTTGATGTAAAACACCAACGTAACCTAAAGTTGTCAAAAATTATGAATCTTCTTTGAAATCTAGCGATTTTTTAATAAAAATTTCAATTTCCAACGAAAACACTAACACAGTCCAAAATTTCGCAAGCTTGTAATAAAATTACTTTAAACAAAAATCATTGGAATTAAGCCTAATGATTTTTTGTTTTAAAATATCAATTTTAGGTGAAACACACCACCATAACATAAATTTGTTGAACAATTTTAAATATTCTTTGAAATCTAATGATTTTTGATTAAAAATATAAATAATTTCCAACGAGAAGAAATAAGATTCTAAATCTTGTTCGAATTATAAGGATTTTTGTTTAAAAAAAAAAAACGATTTCCATTCAATAACCTTAATATAACTTTACACTGTTCAAAAATTCAAAATTTTGTTCAAACTATAATGATTTTTGTTTTAAAATACCCATTTTTGATATAAATATGAACCTTTAAAATCGTATAAACGGTGAAAAAAAGCAAACATAACCAAAAACGTAATTTGTTGAAAAAACTTTAATCTTTGAAATCGAATACTTTGTGATTGAAAATACCCATTTTCGGTTTAGAATTCTAACATAACCTAAAACTCTTGAATATCGGGAATCTTGATTATGATTTTTGATTAAAAGTGCTTATTTCCAGTGAAAAAAAAAACTAACACAGACAAAAAATGTTTTTACAAAATTAAGTCATCTAAACTTTATGATTTTATGTTAAAATTCTTTTTTTAAATACATTTTTCCAGCAAAAAAACACTATCATGAAACATGTTATAATATTTAAAATAATTTCTTAGATAATTTGAAAGTTTTTAATTTAACAGCGCAAGAGTAATAAAATAAAAAATGATTCTCAATTAACGTAAGGTGTTTCATAATAATGACAACTCAATCAGGTTTTCAAAAACAATTTTTGCGAGATTTTCGAGATATATTGTTACACCACTTTTTTAGATAGGAATTTATACTCTGCATTAATAATCTCGTATATTGTTTTCTTTTTCAGGTGTTTGTGGGTGTTTATGTCGTGTAAATTTGAATCAGAAACAAGGCATACATTAAATTTGTATGAAAACCAACAATTTCCTAACATTTTATTTTTAAACCATACTGTTGCCTCGACTTTTTTTATATTAAAATTACTATTCGATTTTTTTAGACTCTCAGGATGTTCATGGAATGCGGAAGCAGGTGAATTATTATTTCATTTTGTTAATTTACAATTTTTATTTCTGTCAGAATTTTAAATTAACAGAGATATTTAAGTTTGAAATTTTTTCATTTGAAAGTGATTAGGTGTAACATTTTGCAATTTTAATAATCTCTACTAAAAAAGCTTTTATGCATTTTTTTATTTGAAGCTGGATCATTTAAGAGTCTTGCAATATATAATTGATTCATTTTTGAGTTATTAATTGCCCCTTTTTTAATTCCTCAATTTGGAATTATTCAATTGGTATACTAAATTTACATCAATCGATAATTTGCATGATTGCATAATATTTTATCAAATTTACTTCTTTATTTATATTTAAAAAATAGTACTTTAGGGAAACAGAAAAAATAGGGGGGGGGGATGACTGCTGGTAAAAAAAAGTCCCTTTAGAAATATAATCCCTAGACTTATCAAGAAATATTTGGAAACATCCCACCATCCCAAGTTTATAGTTAAATTAATCCAAATTATTTACTCAATTTTTAAAGTCATGTGGAAAATGTAACACCAAACACAGAAATGTCTGAAAATGTAACTGAAATGATAGACTTACCGGAGACGACATGCCGGTATTCAGCCTCTGACTTAAGAGCTTGTTCGTACATTTCTTTCGCAGCCTTCGCACTGACCTTTTCGCTAGGATACCTTGAATCCTTAACTTCCTTAATTTGTTTTGTGCTTTTGAATTTAATCAGCAAAACGATGGGATAAATCTGATGCCTATGTAGTCGTTCGATCGAGGCAATCGATATGTCGAGAATGCAGTGTGCACTCTGAAAAGAAAGAACAATTTCTGTTTTAATGCACTTATTTTAAATAAAAACTCATGTGTAAAATTATTAATAGTAAAATTAGTTTACTTTTTCGCATATTGCTTTTACAGCTTGTACAGTCGTGCATTCAAAGTAACTTCCTTTTTTCCTATAATCGACATAATTCGAATCCCGTAATCCTTGCTCGAGTGTCGCTTGCGAATAGTGCATCGGTTCCGGAAGACACCTAATGAATTCTCCTGGACATTCTTGTAGTAACCTTCCCAGCACGCATTCACTAAGAGGTCCAATTAATAAAATGGGTCTCAAAGCTGGATCTGTAAAAAGAGAATTTAAATTGAAATTAGAATTAAAATTTGAAACCAAAATTGAAACTCTGATTCTCAATCAATTTCTAATACTTACAATCAAGCCTTTCAACTCGTTGGTAACTGGCTGGGAAATTTTCTTCGTTGAGTGTTCCACTGTCGCTATACCATCCCATATTCACTCCCGTAAGGTGCGAAAGTTCTTTGCTGTCTCTACTTGATGATCTCGTATGCTGCTTCTTTCGACGGAAGAAACTGCGCCTGGCACTCGTCGTTCCACGTCTGCCAGTATCGGTTTCTAGATCGCCTAAAGATCTCCTCAAAAGCAACTCCTCCTCGATTCTGAAAGTCAATTGGATTAGTTACATAAACTCTGAATTAAAAAAATTCCAGCAAAAACTTTCAGATATTCAGTTATCAACCGAGGGGTTGATCACTCTTGAAATCTGGTGCACAAGCCTTCGTTTTGAAAATCTTTGTGAAATCATTTAAATCTTTTGAAATCTTTGTGAAATTATGGAAATCTTTTCAACTCTTTGAAATCTTTGTGAAATTTTTGTAAAATAACTGAAATCGTCGAAATATTTGTAAAACATCATTGAAATCTTTGTGACATTGAAATCTTTGCGAAATCATTGAAATTTGTAAAATATTTGGAAATCTTCTAAAATCTTTATGAAATCATTGTGCCATTATTGAAATATTTGGAAACTTGCGTGTAATCATTGAATCCTTCATACAAAATTTTAATCGTTGGAACCTTTGTGAAATCATTAAAATATTCCTGAAATTATTTGAAAACATTGAAATCTGTAAAATATTTTGAAATGTTTGGAAAAATTTGTATATCGTTTCAAATCTTTGATATCTTTTTGAATCATTGTGAAATCATTAAAATATTTCTGAAATGATTCAAAATCTTTGTAAAATCTTTGAAATCTTGGTGAAATTTCTTAATTCTTGTGAAATCTTTCAAATCTTTTGAGCTCTATGTAAAATCACTGAAATCTTCCAGAAATCATTGAAATCTCTGAAATCTTGTCTAAAATTATTCAAATCTTTGAAATCTTTTGAACTCTGTGAAAATACTGAAATCTTTGCAATCTTTGTGTAATGACTTGAAATCTTTGTGCAATCTCTGTGAAATTTTTGTGAAGTCTTCGTAAAATCTTTCCGAAATGTTTGCAAATTTTTTTAATATTTTGAAATCTTTGAAATATTTTGAAATGTTTGTGAATCTTTGAAATATTTTGAAATCGTTTGCAATCTTTGAAATATTTAGATATCTTTGATATCTTTGTGAATCTTTATCAAATCTTTGAAAATTGTGTACGATCTTTGAAATCTATGTACAATCTTCGACATTTTTGTAAAATCTTTGTAAAATGTTTTCAAATCTTTGGAATCTTTGTAAAATCTTTGAAATCTTGGTGAAATTTGTGAAATATTTTTAATCTTTTGAAATCATTGAAATTTTTGAAGTCTTTGTGAAATCATTAAAGTCTATGCGAAATCATTGAAATATTTGAAACCTTGTGCGAAATCATAAAAATCTTTAAAACATTTTGAAATATTTTGGAATATTTGACATCTTTGTGAATTTTTTAAATGTTTTAAAAATTTACGTAATCTTTCAAATTTCTGTGAAATCATTGAAATATTTGTAAAATCTTTCTGAAAACTTTGAAATATTTTTGAAATCTCTTAAATCTTTGAAAATGTTGTGGTATCTTTGAAATCTCTGTGACATCTTTGTGAAATCATTGAAATATTTGGAAATCTTTATGAAATCGTTTGGAATTTTTGAAATCATTGTAAATCTGTGAAATCTTTCAAAACTTTCTAGAATCTTTGTGAAATCATTGAAATCTTTATGAAATCGTTTGGAATCTTTGCAATCATTGAAATTTTTGTTAAATCTTTGAAATCTTCAAAGCTTTAAAATCTTTGAAATCTTTGAAAACTTTCTGAAATATGTGTGAAATCTTTTGGATTCTTTGAAATCTTTCAAAATCTTTTGAAATCTATGTGCAATTTTGAAATCTGGTTACACTGAAAAATCGAGTGGTCAATCCCTCGTTATCAACTTACTTTGATTTACTGGGAATGATGCCACAAGTCATTTTCATTCCATTATGATCAATAAGCCAAGCTCTCCAGTGTCCGGGCGTTCCATTAAACATGGTATTATCCACATAAAGAATATCATCCTTATTAAACCTCATGTGCATTCTTTCTCCGACTTCTCCAACTCGGTCGAACATTGCCTTGACGTAAAAACTATCCCCAGGTTTATCCTTCACTTCATTATACCTCTCGGGCATATACTGAGCAACCAGCGTGACTTTATCTGTTGGTTTCGCTAATTCCACAGCAGCCTTCTCAGCAGTTGCATTGGTTAAATCAACTCCATTAAACTCCAGAATTCGATCTCCAGTTCTAAGTCCAGCTTCTTCAGCGAGACATCCAGGTTGGACGGTGTGAACAAAGATCCCAACACTGTTTCCTCCCACCAGAGAAATTCCCAGATTGGAACACTTTCTCGTTTCCATGAATATATACCTAGGTTCTCTTGGTGGAGTTGCTTGATTCTGTTCTTCCTGAGTTGGACTTCGAACGGTCGCGTTTTGTCTTTGCAAGGTCGTGGCTGCTTGATTGATTTGGGCTCGAGTCAAGGTTCCAGTGGCGCTTCGAAGGGAATCCAAGGTCGCAGAATTCCGCATGTTTTCTAGGGTAGCTGAGCTTCTGAGTTCGGGTTTCCTGATGTTTATGTCCAGGGAAGCCGAGTTTCGAATATCCCGTTCTCTGTCTTGGGTGGTTCTTACTTCCACGGAAGCTGAGGCTCTCACATCGCGTTCTCGCTCCCGGTCTCGATTCCTCTCGCTTCTCATTGTGTTTAAGTTCGAGGAACCATCTCGTTCTGGTTCGGATGATTCGAGAGGTTCGCTGGGTGTCTTTCTGTGAGCTTCTGGACTGTTGCACGGTGTAGGGGATCCACTGCGACTTCCGGCTTCTTCGCCACCAGCTTCTGAGGAACTTGAGGATCCTGAACCATCTAGTTCGTTGTATTCTTCAAGGAAAGTAGACAATTTAGTGAAATTAAAGTATTACAGTCAGTCAAGCATATTAGATATAAAATCGGCGGCTTGCGTGATGCGCCTCCAGTGGCGTGTTATGCAAATAAAAATCATCCACTAGAGGTTCTAAGATCGAACCGTCGCACAGTGGTTCAGGGATGAATTTCCCGGACAAATTACGCTGCAGTTCGCAATTCTCAAACGATTCACTTTTTCAAATTTCTGTACAAATTAGTCTAGAGCTTACAATTTTGATTTGATTAAACCTTTTTTTTTGTCGTACCTAGGTTCACCGAAATCCGGTGAGCGTAGAACAAATATTTTCGATGAACCCTGGAAAACTGGAAAGGGCGGCTAGGTTCACCAAAATCCGGTGAGCACAGCCCAAGCACTTATGGTATGCCTAGGTGCCCTAGACACTTCGTTTAAAAAAAAATGAAAGTTAACTCAATTGCAAAGAGATTTGCAAAAGCCGATTTTTGAAACTACTCATATTTATGTAAAACTTCTGAAAAATTCAACATTAAAAATACTTAGGGACTTTTTTCTTCAATTTTTCGTTCGGAATATACGTAAAAACAAGGCTTAGTTACTATTTTTGAAAAATCCAAAGTGATTCTTAATGTTATACACGAATTTTATAAACAAATACATATTCTAGTAATTTCTCGCTCTCAAGGACTTCGTTCTTTAGACACAATTGATACCGGAATCAATTTTAAATTACTCGCAAAATCCTTTCCTTATAATACTTCATTAACGAACAATAATTATTTATTTTATAAATAATTTTATGAACAAATTCACAACTTGACTACTTGTCAACAGATGGATGTCGTTGTTTTTAGGAAATAGACTACCAATTACTCAAAAAGGACTTTATTTATTATTACACTTTGTCAGGAGACAATATTTGTTAATTAAATAAATTTCATATACAAATACAGATTATCGTCAATTTCCAACGAGCAGAATTCATTTTTTTCAAACGGAATCAGTTTTAAATTACTTGGAAAAATCCTTTCCTTATGATACTTCATTAACGAACAATAATTATTTATTTTATAAATAATTTTATAAACAAATTCACAACTTGACTACTTGTCAACAGATGGATGTCGTTGTTTTTAGGAAATAGAGTACCAATTACTCAAAAAGGACTTTATTTATTATTACACTTTGTCAGGAGACAATATTTATTAATTAAATAAATTTCATATACAAATACAGATTATCGTCAATTTCCAACGAGCAGAATTCATTTTTTTCAAACGGAATCAGTTTTAAATTACTTGGAAAAATCCTTTCCTTATGATACTTCATTGACAAACAATAATTTTTCAATTTATAAAGCATGTGATGAACAAATTCAAAACTTGACTACTTGTCAACAATTAATTGTTTTTTTTTCGAAATCTACTGGCAATTATTCAGAAAATACTTATTAGAACACTTTGTCAGATGACAATATTTGTTAATTGTTCAAATAAGAAAGGTATATTGCCAAGTTATTCAGAGTTGATTCCGTTGAAAAAACTAAATTTGCCGGTTAAAAGTTAAGGAATATCTGTATTTGTTTATCAAATTTATTCAAATAATTAACAATTGTTATAAGGTATTAAAACATCGTACATATTATTTATTGTCGACAAATTTTTAATCAATTCTTTCAAAAGAACGAAGTATTTAGAGCGAGAAATGACTGAAATATGTAATTGTTTATTAAATTTGTTTATAACATTAACAATTACTTTGGATTTTCCAAAAATGGTAACGAAGAATTGCTTTTACGTATATTACTAACAAAAAATTTAAAAACAAAGTCTACAAAAATTTGTAATCTTGAAGTACCATTTTTCCTCATTAATTTGTTCATAATAAACAAAATTTTTTAATGTTGTGACCAGCTGGATATTCTTTGTAAAGAGTGTCTTTGCTGATTTTGTGAAATATTACATAAATATGAGTAGTTTCAACAAAATGGGAGAATTTATTTAGAAAATAAATTAAAACATTTCAACTTTGTTGATGAATAAAAAGAAATTTAAAAATCGGATCTCACAAATCTCTTTGATATTTAGTTAGCTTTTATTAAAAAAAAAACGCTCAAATCGGATTTAAATTTACAGCTCTAGACTAATTTGTTCAGAAAACTCTTTTTGGCCCATTGTGCGCCGCACACCTTTGACTTGGTATCTCAACTCAATTAAATTTCAGAAAAAGAAAATAAAGTTATGAACATGGTGCCTGTTGATCCAAAATCTAAAATGTATATCTCCGATGAGATACAACAATCAACACATGCTTAAATAACAAATTACTATTATACTTTAACATGTGCCATCAAGAAAACATCAAAAGGAAAATATCATGACCAGGACGTGCCAAAAATGCATACTCACTATCAGGGCTGTACTGCACCAGCATTGTAATGGAATTACCACACTGCCGCAAAACATTAGCAGCCAATTGGTAGGTCGCACTTCTCATATTGATCCCACAAACCTCCAGCAGTTGATCTCCAATCTGCAATCCAACCTGGGACGCCAAACTGTGTTCACTAACCGTCGAAACGAAGACGCCTCCACTATCCAAACACGAAATCTGGATTCCCAGTGGCTCCACCGACTTATCAATATGAACTCTTCTCAATTCACCAGGTGCTGGTCTCGGTTGCGAGTAACAATAATCGGGCATACTCGACCTTTTATTCCCACTCGCGCTTCCCCCAGTTCCGGGACTCAGCACCTCCACGTGAAAAGTCGGCATCGGACTTCCCCTTTCCGACGTTCTCTCTATACTTCCCGTCGACAACTTCCCCACACTATTCTTCGGAGTGACGCTCGGATTCGAAGGTATCCGGAACCTCTGATTCTCCTTCTTCCTTGGAAAGGTCCCTCCCTCATATCCATGCGTGTAGGCCGGAACATCGTAAGGAGTGAGAGGGTGTGCTCTGGTTTTGTGATAATGAAGGTCCGAGGGTGTGTGCAAGTGTCCAAACCCCGGTTGAGGTCCAGGACTATAGGGTGGTTCAAAACAGAAGGATCGTGCATCGGGGAGACCAAGCGACTCTCCTGACTGAGCCGATGGTAATGAGGGTGGCGAGGGGTACCTCGAAGACAGTGAATTTTGCTGATGCGGATGCGGGTGCGTGAATGGAGGAAAAGAGAAATTACCAGCCATTTGCTGTCTGGCACCAACAGCCGAAGAAGTTGATGAGCTTCCCATTCCACTATAAAGCTGAGAATGTGCTCTATTGTGCTGAAGAGGATCACCCTGACTTTCACCAGGAAGATACTTTGGAGTTCTCTTTTTTATGTAGTAGTCCACGTCCCTTCCAACGTTTCCAGATTTAACAGAAAAGTCTATGCTGGTTTCGGAAGGCGCAAGAGCGGAGCTCAATCTATTTTCCCCAGGGTCGAACTCACTGAGGGCCTTCTTATCCTTGAATTGGAGAGCAGGTGTGAAGGACTTTTGGCCGAAGAGCTGACCTGATTTACTGGTGTCGGAAATAAAAACAGTGTGCCGATTACTGGCGTTGGAAAAATTGGTTAAGGGAATAGGATTTGAGATCCGATTGTAATTGTAACTCTCGTACTTAGGTGGTTGATTTAGAAGAACACTAAGTGGAAGTCGCTCCTTGGTTTTCCGAGGGTGGAGGATCGTCCCGGTGCCATTTTGAAGTAAGGGTCCGCCTCGGGCTTTGGGCCAGGTGCCGCCATTTTTATCGACTTTTTCAGCGCCACGACGCTTGCTGCGCTTTAAAACACCGTTGTTGGGTTTTTTGTGGTAGCTCTCGATGACAGAGTCCAGCTCGGCGATTGCGACTTGCTCCTGCTCGAAAGTGTTTGGACTAGAGTTGCGATGTCGTTTTTTCTTGTCTTCTCGCTCTTTGCTGTGTCTTCTTCCGCGGACGATGTCGATTTTTTCACGGAAGTTGTCCCACGCGTGACTGATGCCGCTGGGTTTTTCACTGCTAACGGATTTTGAGACTTTGTAGACACTCCGATCGCCGAAGTTGGAAGCGATATAGCGACGCTCGTAGTCGTCGGAGGTGGTTTTCAGCATGAGACGTTCATGTTCGGTTTGGGAACAACTGTTGACCATTTTTTGCTTCTCGGGACTGAAGCTCCCGTCAAGAGGCATAGAGTCGGAGCTTGTTGCTGTGGGGAGGGGAATTCCTTTTAGGGTTGTGATGGTTAGAACGTCGGAGGAGTTGTCGTTCAGGATCGCCATCGCCTCGTGGGATGAGGTTACGCTGTCCATTGCCTTGCTGTTTATCTGGAAGATAACAATATATAAATAAAAAGGACGCTGAAAAACTTATCGTAGGTGGTAGAACAGAGCTATATGTAGTTGGTTTTTATTTTGGGAACCGAACATATGTCGCTGTAGACAAAAATGGTTGACGACAAACGAGCTCAAACCTAACCTCCAAATTGAATAAAATTAACTGTTTGCCGCAGTCGTTTATTTTACAAAATAATGGAAAAAATTGTTACTAATAATTATTACACATCTCCTTAATAAACTGAGTTAATTTATAGTATACAATTTTAATGTTGTTAAATTAATTTATAAAAATCAAATTACTTTGATTATTAGTACATATTTTTTACACCAGACAGCGTGTTGGACATGAGCGGTTCCCATCAGGAATAAGATTGCTCATATCTGATTTCAGCTTTTAGGCACTCACATTTAAAACTCGATCGCCAACAGCCAGGTATCCATCCTTAGCAGCGAGACTACCAGGCGAGATCTTGGAGATATAAATTCCAATCTCCAAGGTAATACCATTTGGAACCGAACCAACAGGAAGTTGCGTGGTCCTCAAAGCTCTTCTGCTCAACCTTCTCCTCCTGATAGTCAATGTCGCAGTTCCAACCGTCGAAGATCTTAAAGTTTCTAAAATCATCCTCGTCGAAACCGAAGTGCAGTCGACACTATTAACCCTCATAATGCAGTCATTAATCCTCAACTTTCCGTCAGCAATGCTTCCTTGGGTCACTTGCGCGACATAAACTCCCGTATCATTCGGATAATGTGGATTTTCTCGCCCTCCGACTAGCACCAATCCCAAATCTCTATCAGAATCCAAACAAAGCCTTCCAAGGTCTAGATGAATAGTCAACACATCCCATTCATTAACCTCCGTTTCAATAGCACCATCATGACCATATTGACTCGTTCGAAGAGCGTGATCTCCAGATTCAATCTTTTCTTTAAGATCCTTCAACTCCTTCGAAGCCTCGTTCCTCTGTTTTTTAATATTATCCGAATCTTTCAAGGCGCTTGCTAATTCAGAAACGGCTCGATCTCTTTCTTTTCTAAGCCTGTCGCAAAGCGTTCTGATGCTTTCTCTCTCTAGGACAATTTTGTCTCTTTCGCTGAAGGCCCAGTCTCGTCTTCGTTTTGAAACTTCGGCTTCTTGAACAGCTTCTTCAAGATCAGCTTGTAACGTATCTACGAATTTGCGGAGTTTGTCTAGTTCGAGATTTGCTTGGTCCAGATTATCGAGTCGCTCCTTTTCTCGCTTAGCGTAATCTCGAATACTAGTTTCCTTTTCTGCTTCTTTACTCGCGTTATCTCTCTCACGACTGTAGGAATGAAGTTCCAAACGATTTTTATAGTCTCTACTTGCTCCTTCTGAGAAATCACCGAATTTCTGCCGGAGTTCGTTGCATTCTTTTAAAGCCTCGTCTCGATCGTGAAGAGCTGAGGAAATCTCTCGTTGAAGGGTCTCGATTTGATAGGAGAGGGTCTTTTTCTGTAAAAAAATTAAGGGTTCAATCAATCAAAAATTAGAAGTTCATAAATTCGGTAAAACTAGATGAATGGCATTATTCTACGCGCGGGAAAAGTTACATCAACAATCAATATCTACTCGAGTAGTATAGTTCAAGTTAGAAAAGACGAAAATTTTACCTTGTGCCAAAACCTTTTTTTCTTCTGATTATTTCAAAAACGAAGAAAGATACCAATGTTTTCCATTAAGAAACAAAATGTAAAACCTTGTATAAGGGTATATTAAAAAAAAATATTAAAATTCAACAATGTTTTGAAACACTGGCACGAGCCATTCCACTCTTTGAAAAATATTTTATATCCCATTCTACCATGCGGCAGCTCAATTTTAAAGTTTTAAAGATGATACAAATTATTATTAATAGGTATCTATTCTATCATGTAGCATCAGGTGACATTCAAATTGATTGGATAGATTTTTCTAAACTAATAAATGAGATTTCTGTATTAAAAAAATTCACGGTCATTCTAAAAACGTTGAAAATTATTATTATTACTCATATTGGAAGCATTCAAAATTAATGAATTCAAACTTGAATCGTTAAAAATTAAACAACTCCAAACTTCGTTTAAAATTGAAGTATTCTTAAATTAGGATCTTGGAACTGTGTTATTAAAAACTAATCGTTTTTTAAAATGTTGCATAACCCTTTTTAAAATTAACTCATTCTAATTGAAAGCTCAAAATTAGTAACTTGAAAATCAATGATAAAGCATTTCCATGTAAGGGGAACAACTTCACGTTGAATGAATTAATGAATGAATTCGAAGATTATTATTAGTTCCTAATTACCTCCTCGACGAGCTGCTTGTTTTGGTTTTCCAAATGCGTGATTTTTGTGTAGGCTTGAGTAAGATCGTCTCCGAGCTTCTCCATTTCCTTGTGCACGGTGTCTCTTTCTCCCATTATTAAACTATATTCCTGCAAAGCTGCATTCCTTTCCTCCGTCAAACGTTTCATGTCTTTACTAGCCTTCATACGAAGAACCATTGCTTGATTAATTTCCTTGACGGCCTCCTCGTGCTGCTGTTGTAACTTCGCAAGAGCTTCTTGATATTCTTTTTTCTCTCTGAGAGCGTTATCCCATTCTCGAATAGCTGCCGTGCATTGCTGTTTGAAGCCGTTTCGTTGTCGCACGAGGTCGTTCCGTTCCTGGACGACCTCGTCGTTCTGTTTCTTCAACCTTGCAGCCTCTTCTTGCCCAAGTTCCAACTAAAATAAAAATTAAGAATTAAGATTGAACTAAACATTTTCAGGGTTGCTACAGAACTCCCGTTTAAAAATTTCATAACTTTTCCAGGATTTCCAGGTCTACTTCTAAAAAATTCCAATCAACTTTTTAAAAAATCCAGTCAATTCTTTTCAATTTAAACAAATTCTACTGGTAGAAAACAAATTTAGTAATAATTTTTTGTACAGTTATTAATCAATGCAAACCCTGGTGGAAAAAATGTTTACGACAAACGACAAAGTTATATAAAAACGTTTTTTTTACAGATGATCGTAGAAAATTACAGATTTTGTAGTTATAGAGTTAGTTTTATAGTTCAGCAGAGAAAACTACAATGTATAAAAAAAAAAGATTTTTAATGAATAATTACGAATTTCTATGATTTTATTGTATATGAAAAACAAAAAGTTTCTAAGAAAAATTATGATGTACTTTTTCATATTTTGTTTTTAGAAAATTACAAATTTCTAAACAAAATTATGAATAACTACAATTTTCTAGAAAAATCTAGGAAAATCTGCAACCCCGTGATAAGAGTTTAGTTTTTCATAATTTTTAGTAGGTTTTTGTAAAAAATAACGAATTTCTATTTTTGTTTTAATTTGCAATTTACAAAAGCTATGTTTGTAGTTTTTCATAGTTTTTCTTATAAAATTACAATATTATGAACACAATTATGAATAAATACTATTTTTTGAGAAAAAATATAAAAATCTTTAGATTTAAGTTACTCATAATTTTCCATAGATTTTTTAAGGAAATTACAAATTTTTACAAAGTTTAATGAATATGCAATTACATATTTCTATGAAAAATGTAAAACCCCAAATCGATAATTTTCTACAATTTTATGAAAACGTTACCATCACAGAACGTAGTTTTTCGTAAACAGTTTTATTCAGATTTCTTCAATGTTGAAATTTCTTGAAAACGGTGATAGATATGTGAAAACTGACAAAATTTCCATGGTTTTCTAAAGGGGGGTGATCCTCATCCACTCGAACTGACAACCGTATCAATAGTTACAAAATTTTAGACGATGCAAATTTAAAAACAGATAATTTCGGGGTTCAAAAAACTTTCGACGCATTGTGTAAATTAAATAGAATTAAGACATACTACGACAAATTACGGAAAATTACAGAAAAGTTTTCGTACAAATTCAAAGAAATTATTTCCACCATGGAATGTAAAGTGCTTTTCAATAATGGAGCGATTGGGTGCAATAAAAGCCTACTTGTATTCTCAGAAATTACTTGTTTCTCATTTGTTTTGCGTATAACTTCATGAAGAACAAATTAAAATTCAGCGACTTCTGAAAATCCAATCAATTATTGAATTCTAAACAATTCAAACTATTTTAAACAATTCTGGAATTATAATCATATTATTATTAGAAAAAAATCAATTCGAATCAAGTCGCAAATTTAAAATTCCATGACTTTTAAAGGTCTTCCAGGTACTGTAGCAGCCCTGGTTTTTTAAATCATTTAGGCTAGTATATACTTTAAATAATTTAGTATAATAACCTTGTTTACAGCAGAGGAATGAGAAGATACTATGTCGTCGTATCGCTTCCTCAGGGAATCGTACTCGTCTTTAACAGCCTCATACTTTCGAAGAGCAGATAAATAATGTTGATTCATGCTATCACTATTGCTCGAATCAGTCACGAGGACTTCCTGGTTCTGCAACCTTAATTCGGAAACTTCCTTTTGTAAAGCTTGAACCTCTCGATCCAGTCGTTGGTTGTCATTGACAAGTTCTCCGTACTTTCCCCTGAGAGCGGAGCTCTCCTGTGAATTTGCTTCCAGTTGATTCATGGCTGCTCTGTGCTGTGTTCGATAATACTCCAATTCCTTCATAGTATGCTCATACCTAAAGAAAATGCATCAACGGTTAACAGTTGTCCGATTATTGATTTTTTTTCCAATAACCACTCTATTTATACAGCGGAGGCAGCAAAGATCGGACTGCAGTATGATGGGAAAGAGCGAAAATAATTAATAATAAACAGACTTCCCATTATTTCTGTAAAATGATATTAATTCGGCTCAGTAATAATTGGTAGAAAATAAAAAATGCCCCTTAATTTCTTTCGGATCTATGAATAAGAGAAAAAAATGGAATTATGAGAAACGAAAGTGAAAATAAACAAAAGAGGTGAACAAACCGTCGAATGGTATCGTTGTGCTTATGTCTAAGTAGCTGCAGTTGGTGCAATGCTTGTTCACATTGATTTTGTAAACCTTCATAGTCCCGGCATTCGAGGCCCCTGACAGGACTTCCGACACCGCCGTAGCCTCCGCTATCCCTCTCTACATGCGGGAAATTCAAGTCGAATCCAGGGAAACACATCGCAAAAAACACGAAAAATAAAATAACTTGAAAACTTAAAAAAAAGTTATCAGAAGAACAAAAAGTATTCGGTGTAAAGGAGCTTCTAAGGAAAATTGACAAAAAGTTTAAGTAAAATTGCATTCGTTCCAAAATATAAATTTAATTAATTTTCAAATAATTGGCTTGGAAAAAAATAGATTTTGACAATGACCCTTCGAATTTAAATACTTAGTGCAGACTCAGATTGAACAAAAAACGTGCAACGTAGAATGGAAAATAAATCTGGAAAGTGAAGAGGAGAGTGGGGTATGGTGCCGCGCTTTGATTTAAATGTCCTATGAATTATGACTGAAACGTGATTTTGATGTGTGTATTTTTTAAGGTAAAGCTCACATTCTCAGGGAACATTTGTCATTGCTGCAAACCGCTTTTTAATTACGTCATTATTTGACATTTAATTAATTGATGGGTGTTGCATTTCGGCCAGTGTGCCCCATACACTGGGGTCCGGCGGCCGCCATATTAATGCCATTTATTTAAACAATACGAACATTGTAGAATAAAAATTATACAATTTTTAATTAAATAATTACATTAAATTTCTTCAACTATTAAATCCTAACTTTTTAATGCTTCAAGTATTTCAAAATAGGTTGTAAGACCTTAATTTCTGCTAAAGACTTTTTCATATATTTTCAGTCAAAATGTTTTTTCGTAATTACTCTTTTGGAACGTATTTTAAAACAGAAATTGCATCACATCACTGTTTTTCCAAACAAATAAAGGTATTTTATGTAAAAAAACTAATATGAAAAAGAACAAACACGGGCATTATTGTAATTTATTGTCGCCGTGGCTCGCACCGGCACCATACCCTACTCTCCCCTACTATTGTTTTACAGAAACGAGTGGAAAAACTGGGTTTTGATTAAAAAAACGTAACAAAGAAATTAATAATTCAAAAAGAGACAGTGAGAAAGACTCAAATTGCAAGCTTCAAGACCAAAAAAAATAGCTTTATTAAGATTTAAATCCTTACCCATATTGAGAGCTCCATCTGCAAATTAAAAAATTGTCATATTTAATGAAGATCCGTAATATCAAGAAATACTTTTTTTTTGCCTTTTACCATCACAAGTTTTTTATTCGAAATAAACAAATTAAAGTCCTACGAACTACGTATTTTAATGCAAAAAATGGTACACTTAACATTTTTTTAATTAGAATTTAAAATTTTATTATCAAATTTACTTAAACATTACAAGGCTTCTAAAATCAATTTTATTTTGCTAAATTTGGAAGAAATACTTTTGTTGAAGTTTCACTTCTATGTGAGTATCTTTCTCAACGTTTATTTTGATTCTTGATAAGATTCATTTTTTATATAGCGGATATTAGGAAAGGTGTTACTCTAAAAATAATTAATTAACGCGAGCTACTCATTGCAGTGACTGGAACAATGTAATTAGAAGTGTTAGCTTTCACCAGGAAAGAAACCATGGGTCATGCGTTTAAGCATCGTGATTCACTTTTTTTGCATTAGAGAAATTAGAAATAAAGAAGTCTAATTGCATTTCACTTTGGCAAATTTAAGGAACCCAAAAAAGACGTTTAACTTCCAATTAACTCAAAGGAAGGAAATTTAGAAATCATTAAGCAATCTCTATTGTAATTTACTAACCCAATAATATAAAATTCAACTTTGATGCATAGAATGCAATTTTTAAAACATAAATAAAAAACTTTCTTGTGTCATTTCCGAATTTGTGCGGAGTTTAATTGCTTGAAATAAGAAAGCAGTTGATGAAATAAAAATGCTTTTAGTTTTATAATGAAAATCCAGTACATTTGGCTTTAAATTTAAAAATGATGACCTTTTCTTATTTTCACAGTTAATTTTGAAATTTATCTTTTTTCTTTCCTTCCTATTTACCTATAAGTGTGCAATATATTTTTGAAAACCCACTTATTTATAGGATAAATTATAATCCTAACATCAAAATGATAAAAAAATGTTATTTTTTCGTTAAATATTTCTCAAGAAACTCAATTTTTCTAAAAATAGAATTTTGGCAACTGTAAAATAAATTGTAGGGTCTCCAATGACTCATAAAAAAACTAGATGCCCCGCTTCGCCCCATACTCGTTTTGCATGTTTTTTAATTCTCTTATTTTTATTATTTCTAAATAGTAATGTCATTTTTCTCAAATATTCTAAAAAATTACTAGTAGAAAAGGCTTAATTTTGAAAAAATGTATGACCTGATTGGCCCCGCCCGCCCTTGTAAAGCAAATCATAAAATACAGGTTTTGACGATGAAAAAATACTTTTTAAATTGAATAATAAAGAATTATTATACATAATAAATAGTTATAAAATGGTCTTTTAGCCACATATTACTCTTTTTTATTATTATTTTCATATAAAATACTGTTAAACTATTGAATTATCTTTTTTACTCGAAAAAGGAGTTTAGATATTGTGTGGGACCTTCAATTTCAGTACCTACTTGTCAATATCCATTTTTCTGGATTTAAAAAATTATTTCGTTCATCTGATGGATCGGAACTTCAGGTTGATTTATAATTTGGCACACTTAACATTCAAAAACAAAAAAAAAAGACACTCGTATTGTCAGAAAACAAATCGCATCCCTTTTGTTGAAAATAAAAAACAAATGAATTTACGACAGCAATATAAAGGTAAAATAGAATACAATCGAATAGATTAGAATGCAATTTTTTCAACTCACCACTGCTTCCAGCACTGTCCAAGGAAGACGCACCAGAAGCCATAATCTCCGATGAAACTGTACTACGTCCACTAGTCTAGCAAGGTAATCACTAGGGCTCGCCTGAAAAATAACGATGCGCTGTACTTCACGGAAGAGCGAACCCTTTGTGAATTAATAAAAAGTAGCCTTCACAATGACAATTCATGTATAGAAAAATAGGCCTTCGCGGTCGTCAGAAATACATTTCAAGAACCCTTAATATCCAAATCAGAATTCAAATCCATTCATCAATAACAAATCGCAAATGGAAATTAAATCTTGCAAAATAGTCCCATGGGCGATCTTTTTAAAAGCAATATTTTTCACATAAAAACCATCCATCGCAGTGGGTAGAAGGCAGGGCGTATGTTTTCGGAATGGTCATAGGAAATTAATCTACGTTTTGATGATGTGTCCGCAGAAACTCATTTTTCGCAAACACGGATTTTCAACGTTATTCACTATCTTAATTTTTAAAAAATCGCGACGTTAATTTGTGATGAAAGCTCTTGGAGAGCGAGAATCACTCTGAAGATGAAAACGAAGAGCAGCTCTGAAAAGATGATTCCTTTCTATCGCTCGTTGCTAGGAACTCATTATTTTGGAATCAAGTCGAGAAACACCGCACAAATGATAAAAATCGAAGGAACAAACTCCCGGCACAAATCCTCGCACCATTTTTCACGATTTGGGGGATTATTAATACCACTTGACGACAATTAATCTCTCACCTGCTGCAACAGCAAGCCTGACAATTAGCCATTTTCATTAGCTACCGAAGACTGGAACCAGTGCGGCGGCTCACGGTGCCGGTAATCTAGGAATCTAGGATACATATTTTATTATCTGTTTCCGATATTTCACGACGTGGCGCTAACATCGCAACGCGGTCGGTAAATTGTTTACAAAATTTAAGGGTGAATAAACATCAATATTTGCTATTACAGCTTGTAAAATTTTTCAATAGATAATTACTAAAATGGATTTTCTGTACAAGATAAACCTGAAGGGAAGAACGTGGAACGTAATAAAATAAATATTTTGGTTTCAACAACAATTTTTTTCGATACTAAACGGAACCGGAAATTATAGAAATTTTTAGAAGAAAAATCTATCCAATCACTGGAAATGTCACAAATTTCATATCACATGATATAGCGCAATATTTAAAACAAGTTTGATTTCAACTTTTTTAAATGTTAAGTTCAATTGTTAACGTTTCCAATTATGAAATCATTCAGTTTACAATGCGTAATTCTAAAATCTTCTATTTTAAAAATTTTCTATTTTAGGTCTTCATTTTTAAGCCTACATTTTATTCAATGTAAAGAATTTTTAAATGCAGTTTTCAAGACTTAAACAACTGAAAATTAAAAGCGTATTGAAAATTGAACAATAATTGATTTTACAAGACGATTCTGAATTTGTTAAAAATTAAACAATTCACAGATTTTAACGTTAAATTAATACTAATTCATAATTCAACGCTTTTGTTCGATTTTAAATCCTATTCAAATTTTGTGTTAGTCGAAAATATTCCTCTTTTAACCCATTCGATTTGAAATTTATTAATTACAAATAAAAAAGAGAAATTTTGTAATATATAGCAATATTTGACTGTTTATTTGAAACGAGCAATTTTATATAACATATTGAAAACTAAACAATTTGAAACTAAAATGTTTGAAAATAGAAAGCCATGAATCATTAAAATTTCATAGTGCTAAAATTAATTCAAAACGACCTAAAATTAAAATAATTTATCTCCTAATTTAAAAAATGTTCCGTTAAAAAATTTGTGTAATCGTTAATTTTTAATGTTTCTGACTTAAAATTGCTTAGAATGTTATAATTTTGAAAATTGACCAATTATTTGATTCATTCTCAAGTTTAGAGCATTGAAAACGATAACGTATAGTAGATTTATAATATTCATATTTTTTAAGCAGAAATCTTTGAACTGTATAATTTATACAAGTTTAAAATATTTAATTTTGTATTGTGACGGTGTTTAATTTAAAAATGATCAATTAAAATTTGATAAAAGCTTCTATTTTATACGTGTAAATTATTGAGCGTTTAAATAAAAAATTCCTGAATGCAAAATTTGTTAAGTTTCAATTGAACCATTGAGCGCAATAACAGTCTACTTGTATTTTCAGAAGTCACTTGTTTCTCATTTGTTATCCATAAAGTTATGTGCAAATCATAGGCGTAGCCGGGCAAGGGTTTCGGGGGGGGGGGGGGGGCACCAGAGCTGGTTGGGAACATTGCTAAGAAAAGGTCGTCAAAAAAAAATAGTTTTTATGACGATATTAGCAAAAAATAAAAAAATAAAAAAAATAAACGGCGATACCACGCTGAAAACACCAGTTCTCGTAAGAGCACTGCGCGGTTAGTACTTGGATGGGTGACCGTTCAGGAATACTGCGTGCTGTTGGCCCGTAGTGGGTGTGGTGGGCCCACATTGGTAGTAAATATCCACCTAGAAACACTACCCAAATCGGGTAGTGAGGCAATGAACTTTCGAGTTCGAACTGCTGATCAATGTATGTGTGTATTAGCAAAATAGGGAAAAAATGGACCGAATTCCATGCATTATTTGGTCCATTGTTTTCTTCTCAGCACTCAACGAAGTGAAGTTAGCTGGTGGTTGAGGTGAAAATACCTAATTCTGTATTATACCCAACCGCTCAATTTCAAAAGTTTAAAATTCAAAAGAGTTCCACGTTGCGTGCTTTAATTTGCAGTTCAGTTTTTATTACTTCAAATGAAAATATTTCAACTTTAAGAGCGTGAATTTTTAGTTTAAATGGTCGCGAAAAATGTTTGTGAACCGCAAAAAAACCGGGTATTTTATGCCTCGATTAAAACGGGTACCCTGCATTTTGAAAATGTTTCTCTTTACAACATTTAATTTTGTACGGGTTTTTGTAACTTAAAAACTTTTCTAATATAAGTAGGAAAATATATTTTTTCAACTTATATATATTGTATATATATATAATTAATTGTTATAAAACATATACATTATAGCGATGTTAGTTTCTTCTGACTACATCTGAAACATTTATTAGCTTGTAAGCAACAAATTGATAAAAAATACATAAATATTGAAAAAATAATCCATTTGTATTTTTTAAACATTAGCAACTTCGGACAAAATCTTCATGAATATTTCAATCCCTTTTAAAAATACATCCTTATTCAAAAACTCATTGTTGCTGTGCATAAGTATTGGAGTATTATTTATTGGTGTGAATCCCAAAGACGGTATTCCCATCTGAAAAAGGCATAAATAAAATGTTTTTTCATTTATATGCACATATATACCAATTCCACGCGAAATGAGATATCGAGTTGAAAAAATTGAGAAATTAAATAAAAGGCAAGGAATGTTTGTATGGTCCTAAATTTCTGAAACAACAATTTTTTTATATTTCCAAAAATTTAGGACCATGCAAACGTTCCTTAGTACCTTTTATATAATTGCCCTCAACTCGATATTTTAATTCGCGTGGTCATGAGTTGTTGCAAAAAGGTTGATAAAGTAGGAATCTAGTAAGCATTACATGGCCTCAATTAATTTGAATGTAATCAAATTTAAACAAAGAGAAACTTACACTTCGGAGAAATCTAGAATCTGATGATCCAGCACGGATAATTGGGTTTAATTTCATGTTTAAATTATCACAGGCTTGTTTAAATGCAGTCCAAAAAATATTAGTGTCGTCTAATTTTGTATTTGGAACATAAGGGTCTTTAATTACAACAGTGTAATAAACCCCTTCTCCAGCTTCTTTGCACCATCCACTTATCATTTGTTCAAATTCTTCATGATTAACATCAGCTGCTAAACGAATATCAAAACCAGCTGAAAATTCTTTCGGAATTACGTTCAGCTGCACACCTCCCTGAATTTAAACAAAATTATACTCAAAAAATCAATTTTATAACAAATAAAAAAATGAACAAAGGCAAACGAGAAATTAATTAATCAGGTTCGAATACCTTAATCATAGTTAAATTAACGGAAGTAACATTTCCAATCTTGACTGCAGGATTTTTTAATTTATCTTTCTCAGTGGCTCTAAATTTCAAAAATCGATCAAGCACAATGAAAAATTTTTCTCCAGCTGTATTATCGAACAACAGTGACCCATGACCAGAAGTACCAGAAGAATGAAGCCAAATTCGGAAAAGGCTTCGTTCTCCGTAAGTTATAGAAAATTCCTCATTTGGGGAAGCAGTTCCTTCGTCGAGGGTAAAACCCACGTTCAAGGATTTAAAATCTTGAGTTTCTGTAAATGTTTTCATTCCTTCATATCCCCCCACCTCTTCATCTGGCATCAAAGAAATATGAATCGTCCTTTTCAATCTAATCCCACTTAATTTTAAACGACGAACTGCTTCTAAGTGCTGTATAGTAACACATTTGCAATCTTGAGATCCCCTCGCATAAATATTTTCCTGTTCATCAATGTGCGCACCGAATGGTGGATATTTCCATTCTTCCTAGAATTTCAGTTGAAGTATATTATGCACCAAGGGGGAGAAGTGGGACTTTTTCGACGAGTGTAATAATTTTTGTTCAGTACTAGTCATCGGCGAGCAAGCACGGGCCAAAGGCGAGTGTCTTCTATTTTTTTTTAAATTTCAACTTAGAACGATAATTCGCAAAATTTTGAATTTCAAAATCGAATATTGATGTGAGTGGGTCAAAAAAATAAAATATAAGGCTGACTATCTATTCAGATACGAATTTTAAGGTGGAGGAAAGTTTGAAATACTCAAAAATCATATTACTCAAAGCCAAAAGGCCATAAGTTGCCTTAAGTTTACTTTTTGTTGCCTAAGTTTACTTTTTATTGCCTTGTTTCCATGGCTAGTTTTACTTTTAGAATTTAACGCTTGCTGATTTCCGGTAGAGACATGGGAGAAACAATAAAACTTCAAAATATAGTATGAGCGAAAAAAGTTCAATTTTCGAAAACGGATCTTCCTTCTCCAATACATTTTTTATTTATTCAAGCTAAGGTTCTATGTATTAAAAAAAATGTTTGGGTTTAAGATTTTTTTCTAATTAAAATGAGCTGAATAAGCGTTAATGGAACTTTCCTCCTGAAATAACAAAAAAAACTAGACAAGTAAATGTCCTCCACAATCTCCTTATGAAATTAAAACGAAATTATCTTCTTTATATAAAATAAATGAAAAAAAGAGTTCAGGCTTATCGACTTACAGGATAAGCCGGTACAACATCCATATGTCCATTTAATAAAATTGAAGGTTTTTCTGGCTCTGTCCCTTCCCACGTGATAACTACAACAGGCTTATCAGGATTGACTTCAAAAACCTTAACGGAGAGATCAAGAGATTTTGCCTGTTTTTTTAAAAAAGCCACACATTCTTCTGTAAAAGAAAGAATAATATAAAAAATGTTTTAAAAATTATTTATAGTTTTTTAATATATTTTTTTTAATTAACTTACCATAATTAACATCAGGATGAAAAGTTGGAATTTTTAGGTACTCTCGAAAATTTTCGAGAGCTCTTGCGTTCATTTCAGACTCGCTGGATGTCATTTTACTTCGCGACTCTATGCAACTAAAAATCTAAAGTTGTACTGAAATATTATTCCCACTTTCTCCTCTTTCAAACCGCAATCCTCAAGCTTCCGGATAAATTTTATCTGGTAGAAAACGCAGTTGTTTTAGCATTTGCATTTTATCATCATTTTGCTGTATGTATTTTATATTTGAATCGGTAAACAATTCTTTGCGGTTGATAAATTCCCAGGAAAAAAGAATCGATTGAATGGAATATATTTGAATTGCAGAATTTAAGAATGCCGATTCATGCGGTCTATCAGCTTGCTAAATTTTTAATCGATCATATAAATTTATTTATTTCAATCGATCATCATACAGCCACCACCGATTCAGGTAAATTTCGTTCATTTTTTTTTCGTTCTTAATCGGAACCATCGGGTTTTCATAGTTCAGACAACTCAGCCAGTAAATGTTCCGATTTAAAAAACTGAAAAATAATTAAACGAGATTTGTCTGAATTGGTGGTGGCAGAATGAAATGGTTAAAATTCGCATGAATCGGCATTCTTAAATTCTCCTATTGAAATAATTTTCATTCAATCGATTCTTTTTCCTGGGTTAGCCTTTAAATTAGTCAATTTTTAATTGAAGAGAAATAAGGATAAGCAACAATCGAAAAATTCGAAAGGGGCAATTTTTAAATGGATTTCTTAATTAAAGAATATAAACCATTTAATGATGGAAACTTTCAAATTTGAACAGTTTAAAGATTCTTAAAAATGGAATTGGTAGAGTTTAAAAGTAAAAAATTAGAAAATCGAATTCCAGGTTGAACTATTCAAACTGAAAAATTGAATATTTTCCAATTTCAAATAGTGTCTATTCATACCACAAAATTCTAGATAGTAATATACCAAAATTTTGTCTTTTCCAGAGCCTGCGATTTGGACTGAAAAAATCTGGCTATTCATACCGAAATTTCGATACGCGTAGAACTGCCAAGCAAAAATGTATCTTTTATCGTTTCGTTTCGAAATATAAATTGGAAAAAAATGTCCATACTAATTTATATATTGTAGGATGGTATTCAAGAAAAATAAACGATTGAACTGCTTTAGTGAATCTTTTTGTTTTAGACTACGGATTAGATGATCGTCTTCTGAATCGAATTGACGCGTTGGAAATCAGTCCTGAATATTTAAATAAGTTTTAATTTGCCAACCAAGTCCGAACAAAACTTCTAAAGTTAAACTTCTTTTGTTACAGAAATTTAGGATAATTCATTTAATTTATTTAATTGCCCAAATTTCCAACTTGATACCTCAATTCCTGTGGGCGTAAATTGTTGCAAAAAAATATAGCGGTAAAAGTAGGAATTGGATAACTATTGGCCTTAATTTAGAAAATATTTCAAAAATGTTAAATATACTAAAAGAAAAACACATTATTTTCATGATTAGCGAATTTATTTCTGCTTCTTTTCGAGTCGAAAGTGGTGCACAAAAAACAGAATCAGGATATTTATATCAGCCACAGGATGCACAATTGCACACGTCTCTCTATTTCAGTATCAGAGAATAATGATGAGTATCGTCACATTGTGCCGTTAGATTCGCGCCCCTATCGTCGAATATAAAATATATAGTATATATTCTATATCTATATAGTCGTAGTACTCTTTCTCAATATAACAGTGCATCTTTCTTTAATAGGTAATAATTATTTCTTTGATTTTGCAAGGCCAATGGAGAAATCACACTAGAGGTGGTAAACACAGTTCATAATTTTTACACGGAAGGCCTCTTTCTAAACAAATTATTTACATCCACAAAAATCTGCACGAAAATATTTCTCAAAAAAAAAATCGCACGCCCAACTTTCGAAGTTCCTCAAAACTTTCTCTGTAAACAGAAATAATTCAACACGAAATATAAATATCCATTTACTCATTTACTCAATTAGCAAAATACTTTTCGAGAATTTTTTACAAT
Organism: Andricus curvator; assembly: GCA_932195095.1. Classification (NCBI taxonomy): domain Eukaryota; kingdom Metazoa; phylum Arthropoda; class Insecta; order Hymenoptera; family Cynipidae; genus Andricus; species Andricus curvator. The sequence continues at coordinate 216,738 of CAKNYM010052430.1, forward strand.
TTTTTATCAACGTTGGGAGTGATCGAAAGGTGGAAATATTTAGAGAAATATTTTGTTTATATAGGAAAATAAACGAGTTCCGGAAGAGTAGGTAACGAATTTTGTTTTTAAAAAAGGTTATATATACAGAGGGGTAGCGTAAAGTCTTGGAGGACGCTTACAATGTAGGCAGTGGTAAAAGTGGTGTTCTAAATTTCGTAAAACGTGCGTAAAACACGACGAAAATCCTGTTTTAGTAGAAAATTGGTGCTTATTAGCTATTTTGCTAACACTTTGGACGTGTGTTAATTGTTAAAGATCATGCTAGGATGTAGGGTGCGAAAAAATCAACTAAAAAGGAATTGTAGAAAAAAGGATACGGAAAAGGATAAGGAAAGGATATGTAGAAAAGATAATCGAAAAAGAGAGAAACAAAGAAAAACATGGCTTTGCTAAGTTAAACTTTGGTATTGCTATGAGTGAGTCAATTCTCGATTTTGAAATCTGGATTGAAACTCGCCTATGTACACAAATGGTATAAAATACAACGAACATAGCGGTAATAAAATGATTAATAATATTAATAAATGATTATAATAAAATATAATATTAACTTATGTTAAATAGTAACGATAATAATACAGTTACTGTTAAAGGAAAAGAACAGCGAGGAGTCTAAACTCTAATTTTCGCTGAACGATTGTCTTACTTTGTTCCTTTTATGCACCTGACATAGATGGACATTTTTTCTAAACAATTTTGTACAGTTCTATACAACAAAAACTACGTTATGTTGTTAGAACGTCGAAAACATCGCTTCTAAGGGAAGAAAGCTATCGCCTCTACTTTTTTTTCGTAGCACGAAATGAAATCTTTAAGATTTAATTCGATTCGAAGAATCGCTGTCTAACGTCAATTGGTGTGCAGGACTACTACGTTCAATTTTTAATTTTTAATCGTAGTGCCAGTTAATCTAATTTTTAAACACCGCTTCATACTTTTTTCTTCACGGTGTGACTAACATTGTACGTTATGACATTCTTCTCTATACATTGACTACAAGAGGGCTTCTTAAAAGCTACTAATAAATTAATCGTTAAATACTCATGTAACTTGGAAAATTACTCGTACTCTCACGGTTGAGATCTGTGCGTCTCTCCCTGCATTCGAAAAAAATGCAACATTCAGTTTGACAAAAAATCGTCGCAGATCCTTTTTCGCCTATGACTTATCAACTTTGTACCAATAACTATTCAACAAGTTCCACCCGCCGGACGATAAATTGGAATCTTCTTTCAGTTTCCTAATCTTTTCATCGCCGTAACCGACCGGTAAAACGATAAATGCCTATAAACTTCTGTCACCTTGTTTTTTCAAGAATTATCTTCTAGTAAACAAGGTCTCGAAAATTTGTTCATGGTCCGTACATTAGTTTTTCAGACTGTTGACGTTTGCTGGTTGTTGTTGTCTAAAGGAATACTTGTAGAACATTCTTTCAGCATCGTTCTTAATCGTAGGATTTCTTTCGAGGCGGACGACAAATCGGATTGCAGTTGTAGTTCCTTTTCGCGAAGACGTTTAATGTCCCGTTGACAGGTCTGAAAATATGAAGAAATGGGCGTTTAATATGAAGTTTTTAGGGAAATCAAATAACCAGAAAGATAATTAATTAAAATTTAAAAAATTCAAGTTTTTAAGAAGAATTTTGTTTCATTTGAAACAATCAAAACTAATCTGTAAATAAAAGCAGCCAAAGTGACTCTTCTGAATTCGAAACATTCAAAATAAAAATTTGAAACATTTAAAATTAAGCAATCTCAAGTTTTAAAACGGTAAAATATCAAATCATAGGCCTTCAATATTCTTCAATTTGAAATTTTAAACCTACAAAAATTAACACTGTTAGAAATGTATTTTCACAATAAAATACAATAAAGTACAGTAATGTGTATATAGTAATTTTTTGTATAAATTTGTGAATAACTTTCAAAATTTTCTAAGTGTCTGAATTCTACCAAAAATTATTGTAGTTTCTAGTAGAATTATTTTTGTAATTTTCTATTGTTGAAAATAAATCATTTTAAAATTAGTTATTCAAAACGACCCAATATTTTAAGCTAAAAAATATCCTAAGTTTAGCCTTTCAAACTCAAAACAACCAAAAATCGAACATTTTTAATTGAAATAGAAATTTTTAATATAATAAAAGTGATAATTTCAAGCACGTAATATCAAGTTACATTTAAATTGATTATACATATTTCGTAAGATAACAATGTACAAGATTTCTGGTCAAAAATAATTCCACGCTGCCATATTTACTATTATAAATGAAGAATTTTTATTCGTTAACTTGCAACATGTGAATATTCCAAAAAACGTTCAAAATTACAACATTTAAAAATGGAAACATAAAAATTGAATGATTCTAAGCTTCGTTTAGAAGTGGACATTTTTTAATTTAGAATGTTAAATTATTTTCATTTAAACGGTCTCAAATTAAACAAATTCAGTTAAAAACTAAAAATGTACAAAATGGAAGAATTCAAATTGTAAAGTTCAAAATAAAAAAAGGATCACCCGGATATCTTAACAGTAAAATATTTCTCAATTTTAAAAGATTAATTTTTTAAAGGCTTCAATAACAAATTGTTCAACTTGAAATATTTTCAACTTTACAGAGTCGTCTAATTAGTAATTTACGGATTTGAAATTTGTTGAAACTTGAAAATAATTTATAAAGCTTCAATCCGAAATTTACAATTGTGAAACTCTGTTGAACTATTAAGGCTTTCGATTTGAAATAGTATTACAACTTTTAATGCTTCTTTAAAGCTGTATTTAAATTATTTTTAATCTGAAAATGAACGGTTAGAAATTACTGAAGAAAATTGGACTAAAAGAAAAGCTTCCTAAAAATAGAATTTTTCAAACTCAAAATAATTTCAAATCGAACTCACTAAAAATTGAATAGTTTCATCTGATAACAAGTTAGTGACATTTGAAGTGATTTGAAATTACTAACAATTAAAAAAACCCAGTCAAAGAATAAATTTACTTTCATTTCTCGGGTTTTCCGAAACGAGATTAACAAGATCCATAAAATCAACTTACCACATTCTGTCTCAACAAGTCCAGCTTGTCGCACTTCAGTCTAGTGACCTCCATCCTCAGAGTCTCATTCTCAGTCGTTCCTTCTTTGGCAGGACACCTTGCAGCATCATGTGTTTCCGCCGAGCTCATTGATTCTAGACCAGTATCACTATCCGGATAAACAGCCTGATCCAGTTCCAATTCGCTATTCAAAGAACTATCATCACTTTCAGATACAACTCTCTGCGTTCCTTCTGTCTTTTCAACCCTCTCTTCCCTTTTCCTCAAATTCTCATGAGTCAATCTCTGAAACGAGGAGGATGTAGAGGTCACGACCTTGTCAACAATCGTCGTATCGTTACTCGCGAGGCCATTGGTTGAGGATGTAGATTCTCTTCGATCCACTTCATCTTGTTGTAATGTCGTTAGACTGCTGTCCTGGTTATCAGTATTCGACAAACTGCTATCCTGGCTTCCTAAACTCGCACTTCCATGATCAGAATCCCGCCTTAAGGTCAAATCAGGTGAACCAATAGGGCTCGAAGGTTCAGTGGAACGTTTGCTGCTGATTTTTGAAGTTGATTGACGATTGCTAGGTGGACTGGGTTCAGATTGTCCTTTTTTGGAAAGCTGCTGGGGTACACTTTCGGTTGAGGCGTTTCTCACCCGGGAAATTAAAGCTTTTCGAACTGTGTCAATGAAGCGGTTGCCACTTCCTCCACTTCCTGATGTCGAAACTTCGCTAGACGTTGGACTCACTGGACAATTCCCAGCTGCAATTCCTGATCCAAGGCTCGATCCTCCACCAAGGAACTCGTTGGTTTTTGTTTGTAAATCCTCTGTCAGTGATTCTAGAAGAGCTGACCTTGTTCGCAACTGGAATATGAGGAAAATGGTTTTGTTAGAAGTGCTTTCATTCGATTACTAGAGATTTTATTTATTTAATCATAACAGTCGACCTGCCGGCAAGATATTTGAAAAAGTGGAAAAAAACTGCTGTTATTTAATTTCTGAATGCTTGCATTTAAAACTGCTCTATATATACTTTCAAAGTTTAATTGTGAAATGATTTAATAATTAACGTTTTGGATTGGGAACAATTTTCAACAATTCAATCTAAAATTATTTTATTTGGTACCATTTTAATTCAAAATTGATCAATTGTAAAAATGTTTTCAATTTCCTGAATAAATAAATAAATTTGAAATTCGATTTTGCAGGGTTTATACTTACAATTGTTCAACTATTAAGATTTTCAATTTAAAATTGTACAATTTCGAATATTTATAATTATTGTTCAATTATTAAGGCTTTCAATTTGAAACGAAATATTGCAGAATCTTAAAGGATTCAATTCAAGATTGTTTAATTTCATACTTTTTTCAATTCGAAATTGTACAATTTGAACGATTTAAATCTGAAATGGTCAAATTTGGAATATTTGGAATTGTTCGACTATAAAGGCTTCCACTTTGAAAAGAAATATTGTCTTAATTTATTAATTTTCGATCTAAAATTATTCAATTTTTAATTGATAATCTGATATTATGTGATCATGCACGTTTTCAAAATTTTCAAGATTAAAATAAATGGTTCTAAATTTACAATTATTAAAGTGCGTATACATTTTTACATATCAACGTTTATATATGAAACGATCTAATTATAAGTAGTTTAGTTTGAAATGATTTCATTTGAAACTTTATTTTTCAATATAAAACTATTTACATTTTTTAAGTTTGAGTCTGTAATTATTCCGTTTTAAACGTTTTCAATACAAAATTCTCGAACTATTGAGGTTTTATTGTGAAACAGTGCAATTTTGAACGAATTAATTTTATTTTATGTAGATGATGCTTTTAAAAAAAGCAAATAAGCATCTAGATCTAATTTACATGACAAAAAATAGCTTCGTAACAGTTATCAAAAATGATATACCTAAAATATAATAAGTTCTCTTGTATTATCAAAATGTTGCAAATTTTGTAATAATCCTATAGTTGGTCTTGCATTAGTTAAAATAAATTAAATTAAATTTCGAATCAAACAATTGAATCTTTCAATCTAAAAATTGTACAATATTAAATAGTTTCAGTTGAAAGTCTAATAATTACCTTTTTAAAACAAAATTATTATTATTAAATAATTTAAACTTGAAAGTATTCAATTTCAAACACTAACAATTAAAAATATTCGAATTTATCAAATTTCAAACTGAAACTATTTACATTTTGAACGTTTTTCATTTTTTAATTTCAAAATGTTTATCGAATTTGAAATTGTAAATAATTCTAAAGATTTTTAAATTGAATTCGTTTAATTCTTAATATTTCATAAACATTTTGAATACAAAAATATTTTTTCAACAGTACATATAATAATAATTATTTCAAAAGAAAAAAAACCAAATTCTTTAAAAAAAAAGATAAGACATGAAATTCCAGATTCAGATTTGAAAAATCAACTTAATAATAGTAATTAAAAAATATAATTTACTTCAAGTTTGGAAAATTTTTCGGCTTTGTAGGCAGCATTTTCAGCATTAACGAGTTTCGTGAGAAGGAACTCTTTGAATTCAACGCCTCTTAAAAATACAGCAGGCGTAGGCAATGGGGGTCCGAACCATGGAACGTCATCACGAGATGTTACGCTCACTTTGTACCTAAAAAACAAAACCAAAATATTCTGATATTAATACTACAGTTTTAAAAATACTCTGAAATTCTAAGAACAGTTTAAAATTTTTACTAATTTTGTAAATAAAAATTATTTCAGATAGAGTTGAATATAAGTTGCTTTAAATCTTGACAGTTCGAAGTGTTAAAAACAAAACTTAAAATTGAAATCGTCCAAATAGAAAAGCTTTTAATAATACATTTTACCAGTAGAAAATCCTCAAATGCCTAATAAAATTCTTTCTTCATTCCTATAGATTTAAAAATTTATTTTTTTAAACAGGTGTTCATCAAACATAAGTTATCGCCTGGAGAACGTAAATTAAAAAGCTGTACAAGTTTGGAGACTTTTAAAATCTCTAAAAACATTTTAAAAAATTGACATACACGAAAATATAAAGACCATGATAATAAGAATTTTATAAAGCACATTTTGTTAACGCACAAGTTCCACTACAGTTCTAATTTGGATTTCCATCCTTTTATTTTTTCGACGCACACAAATTAAAACACTAGAACCTAAAAATAAATTACTTTTCTTTTAAGTGGATCTACCAGTCCAAACATAAAAAATCAATCAAAACTGAGAAAAAATGTTGTTGACTTTAAAAGATTTCAAGCTGAGAATTCTGATTTAAAAAGTGGATCTTTTTTCTTCGATATTTGTTTTTCTTTGCAGAAAGGTTTCGCAAAGCATGTGTAGGAGTGTTTGCTTTGTTTGTGTGATTACCTCGTGTTAGGAGTGCAAGGATCGATGACCTGCACGACGATGAAGGCGTGAAGGAAGTGGCTGGCGATCATGTCTGGACTAAAGGGCGTAGGTTCCTCTTGGAAGATGATGGCGACGATGTCGTTGCCAATGTGCCTTTTTCGCTGCAATTGTTGCGAGTCTCCGGGGCTGTAAGGAAGGAGAGAGGCTACATGGAAGAGAACCTCTCGACCTCGAAATACCTCGTACACCGCGGAATCGCCAGTTTGCCCATGCCTCGTATCTAAACCGCCGCGATACCTGTGGAAAGATTCAACACGCTCATGACATAACTTTCATAACTCGGGATAATTCCGAGCGAAACTGCTCTACAAATTTCGATAGGAATGTTTAATTTGCAAATTAGACTAATTTAGGTCAAGATGAAATCAGTTTGGAAGCGGCCAATTTCGTAGACGTAGGCTTTAGCAATTTCTTGAAAGTTTAACTTTTTGAGTTTGAAATTCAAGTTTGAAGTCTAAGGGGCTGTTCAAAAACTATGTTACACTGCGAGGGGAGGGGATGGTTATCAGATTTTGTGACGAAGGGTGGGGCGCGCCGGCTTAATCCAGAATGTGATATTGCACATTGAAAATTGTACAAACAAAGTATCTAAATTTAGGCTTTTATAGAATTCACACTCTTTACCCTTTTTCTCTGTTTTCACCTGTTTTCAAGAAACTTTTCCTTATTCCCTTTTTTTACTCGCTTTTTGCCTGGATGAGAACTGAAGGAATAGAACCCAATATGCAAAAATCTAACTATTTTCATTTCAAAGTTAATTCTTTCGGGTAGAGAATTAATCTTGTTTTGGTTCAAAATTGCACTCTATTTGGTTGAAAACTTGAATGTTTCTGGAAATTAAATCTTTTGTTAAGAAGAAAACTTTTTTGGTCAAAAATTTAATTGTTCTGTTGAACATTCGTCTTTTTTGATAAAAATGTATATTTTTTGGTAGAAGAGTTATCTCACATGGTTGAAAATTCATCTTCATTGGTAGAAAATAAATTTTATTGTCGAAAGTTCAAATTTTCTGGTGGAAAATTCAGCTGTCTTCTAAAAAATTCGGCTTTTTGGCTTGAAAATTCAACTATTCGGTTAAAAATGCAACTGGTTTTAATTGAATGTTTAATCTTTTTTGTTTGAAAATTTGATTATTTGATTGAAAATTTATCTTCGCAGGTATAAAATTTAACTATTTGGTTGAAAATACATCCACTTTGTTGAAAATTTAATTATTTTGTTGAAAATTCGATTATTTTGTTAAATTCATATTTTTTGGTCGAAAATTCATATATATATTTTTTTTAATTCGTCCTTTTGGATTGAAAAGTCATCTTTCTTGGTTGAAAATGAACTTTTTTGTTGAGAATTCAATTATTTGGTTAGAAATACATCTATTTTGTCAAAAATTAAATTATTCTGTTGAAAATTCAAGTATTTCATAAAAGTAATCTTTTTTGGTTAAAAATTTATCTTTCTTAGTTGAAAAATAACTTTTTTGCTAAAAATTCTACTGTCTTCTAAAAAATTCGCCTTTTTGGCTTGAAAATTTAACTATTTTGTTGAAAATTCAACTGTTTTTAGTTGAAGTTTAATCTTTTTTATTGAAAATTCTACCGTTAGTTTGGACATTCATCTTGGTAGGTTGACAATTCAACTATTTGGTTGTAAGTGTACCAGTATGGTTAAAAATTAATTTTGTTGTTGAAATTTCAACTATTTGGTTGGAAATTTATCTTTCATTACGAAAATTAACGTTTTTGTTGAAAATGCAATATATTTCGACATATGATGATCTGTGACGAAGAAAGGAGGGTTAAAAGAATTGTTCAAAGTAAAATAACGTAGTTTTTGAATGTGCCCTAAGAACTTTAGCCTCTTCTAATTTTAAGGGCTTTTAATAACATAAGAGTTTAGAACTGTGAAATGGGTTTCAAATTTGAAAGAATTTTGTAAGTAATGACTCATAATTTTGATTTACCCTTTGTGATCTTTCAAATCGATTCTCTGGCCAAGAAGATCAAGGAATTCTTGAAACGCTGGTGTAATTTGCCTATTGCCAAAAAGTTGCTCCTCGGTTACTTGGCCCACTCTCTGATGTAGAACGCCAAATTTGAATCTGGACACGAGTGCGTGCTCATCGTAACGAGCTATCAAAGCTCCAGCACCAGAACATACCACCGGCATCAGAGTACTCACGTTGAGTGACTCGTTGATTGCCTGAAAACAGGAATGTTAAACATGTAGATTCTGGGATCCTTTGTGTAAGATACAAAAATATTTTCCAAGTTTTGCTTAAAGAAGAGAAATATTTAAACTTTAAACATTCCTTCAAATTAAACAAAAAAATTGTTCCTAATAACAAAATTGCATTTTTTCAACTGGTTCTATGTAAAAAATAGAAAAAAGTAGCAAACGATATTGTGAAATTCGGTCACGAATGGAAACCTTTGAAAATTTAAATGAAAAGATAAAACTGCAAAGTACATATGCATAATTTATGAAGCCTGAATTAGTGTTTCGAGTATGCATCGAGAGCATCTTCAAGTTCAATGTCTGAATATTAATGAACGGAACGGCACTTCAATCTCAATGGGAGTTTATTACACTTTTTGAGATTTCAATTTTTAGCTTGGATCTGTTAAAAATTTTACATAGTACATTTTATATGAAATTATATATAGATTTTATCTCGTCTCTACAGTAACTTAGTTTTAACTATAATGCAAATATCAAGAGAAGATAATAGGCGGACGTTAAGTAATCTAATGCGTACTTTGCTGCAACCTCGCTCTCATCTCGCCTTCAGAGCGTAATAACGTACATGATCTACTTAAATAAGAGGCTAAAAGAAACCGCGGCTTTCTAATGAGTACTTGAGAAAAAAACTGTGCTTAGGATAGTAATTTTAACTATATTTAAAAATAGGAAGTACTGAGATAAATATGATGCTGGGGATTTTTTATCCTTTCATTCCTGGTCTATTTGTGGCTTTGATTTTACAATTTTTAAGTGGCGAAAATATTATTCTGGGAATACAAATATTTTGGAACGATTTGGAAATCAAGGATCCGAACCCAATTTTTACTTTTAAAGGATCTAATGTTGGATTTTTTATGAGCTATAAGAAAATAAAATATCAAACTTGGAAAGCTTCTAAATTTTTCAAAATTCCAGATTTTTTAGCTGTGTAGTCCAATTATGAAGGATTTTAAATTGTAAAACTAGAAGCATCGACAATTGAACGCTTTTAATTTCCCAAGCAACCAAATTTCAAGGATAATAACTTTTTTAATGTTCAGTAATTTAATAATCGAACCTTAAAAATTGAAAGCTTTATAATTTAAACTTTGGAATCTTCCAAACTTGAATAATTCCAAACTTGATAATTGACTTTCGAAGTATTCCAATTTCAAGATTTTTGCTTATTTAAATATGTTAAAAAATTTTAGGAACCTTTTAAAATACCCCCAAATATTTCAGAGGAATTCAAGAGTGTGGTTGACCCATGGGTTAATTAATTGAAAGAAAAGTGGCTAAAGTGGTCTTTTATTTTAAAAAATGATTATAGTGGCTTTATCTAAAAAATAAAATTATATGGATTGAAATCGGGAAGTGAAAAAAATAGAAGATTTTAACTTTTCAAGCATTTTAATTTTTGAAGAATTTTAAAATAGAAACTAGATAGCTACCAAATTGAAATTTCCTTATAATCGATATCATCCATTTGAAAAGTTGTCTTTAATTGTAGTCTTCAGATAAAACAAGCAAAAGCAAACAAAACATTCTATTTGGATTCTAACTTTCAATATACTTTGGAACTGGAACCCGAATTTCAAGTTCCAGTCTTGAAATCTCAACTTGTGAATCTTGTCAACCTGGAAGACTTTAACAATAACTTTTCCAAGTTCTAAGGTCGTTCCGCTTAATATATCTTTGACTTTGGCACTGGCAATGAAACTGAGATCATTAGTGCGTTGGAGGATAGCCATTTCAAAGGAAATTGAATTCCCTTGATAAGCAACTAGCTGACTAGCAAAACGTCGGCACGCACAGTTTCCCGAGACCCGAGCTCGACGATTGTCAGCCGACGAAGTAAAGTTCTCGTTGCCGGAAGTGCGGTGCAGCGAAGCGATAAAGATCACGTGCTCGCTCTTCGTTTGGTTGCTTTGAAGTTTGAAGTTGCTTAACGGTCGCCAAAAGGAGGTGAGGTGGCTCGTAAAAGACGTAAATTCGTAAAATCTGCAGCACTATAAATTTACCTTGACCATTTTGGCTGGCGAGGGATTCCCGCCAAGTGTTGCTGCCGGCACCAGCTCATGAGTCGAACCTGCTCGTAATCTCAAAAGCACCCGCCAGTGTTCCTGACCAGCAACAGTTTCAGCCTTCACCGAGACGAGCACCGGGCCATTCTCGCTATCCCGTCCCACCAGGTTCACGTGCTCCTGCAAAAGAGAAAACAAAAGAATTTTTATGATCGGTCGTTGGATGAAACATTATTTTTTACTCTCATGTCTCCCCCGTTTTATTTAAATTCGGATCTCGAGCCCTCGAGTCAAAGGGGACTTAAAATTTAAGTACCTTTACTTACTTCTTCTTTAGTTTAAAAGGATCTAGATCTGCAGATTTCTTCTTTTCAAATCTTCAAAGATGAAATATTTTTAATTGGAAAAATAAATCGTTACAAATTTCAAAAATTCTAATTCTGATTGGTAGCTTCAAAATCGGAACGTTTTAATTGATAAAAAGTCCAAGTTTCAAACATTTCAATTTTGGAAACGTGTAAAATTTTAAAATTCCATATTTGAAGGAGTTAAGATTCAAATTTTAACATATTTACAATTTCCAATTTAATATCCTTCAGATTTCCTTCTTTTTTAAATATAATACTTGAAATATTTTGGAATCGGTAAAAATACAAATTTGGATATTTTAAATGCTGACTAATTTAAATTGTCAAGAAATCCAATTTTAAGGATTTTACATTTGAAAATTATAATTATTCAAATTTCAAAACTTGTAATTTTCTAAGAGTACAAATTCAAAGGATCTTATTCCACACTTTTTTTCATTTCTTTATAAAAAATGGGTCTCAGTAGAGATTAAAATCTTGCAAATTTTAATTAGCAAATTCCTAATTTTCAACTTCGGATGTATACGAATTCGAAGATTTTTTATTTTGCCCTCAAATCAACCAATTTGGACAACCTTCAATTTAAAAGAATCCGAATTAGGCAGATAAAAAATCTAAAACAGTAAACATTGCAAGAAATGTATAATCCAATCACGCGAATTTGCAAGCTACGAATCTAAAACGAATGCAAATTCGATGGGTTTTCATTTTCGAACTATTCAAAATTTGAAAGCTTTCAAAATTTTAAATGCTGTACAATTTCAATTTTCAAGACATTCAAATTTTGAAGATTTTATACTTGGAATTTTGGAAAATTTTAGTTATTCAAAATTTAAAGACTTTAAGGGGTTAAAGCAGTCAAGAATAGGAAAAATCGTCTTTTTTTTGACTATTTCTTTTTAAATTATCCATATATTTTTACAGGTAACAAGCAAAGTCTGTCGTATTTTTTTTCAAAATCGGTGATCACGGTTACTCGAAAATCGCTGGACTGATAAATTTTAAACTTGACAGGATTTAAAAAAAGCTGTGATGGATCGAAGCATTTTTTCATTGAAAACTGTTTTTGTTAACAAAAAACGAACTCTCTTTTATGTGCCATGTCTGTAGATGGTGCACTAAAGAGGCTTTTCCATGGAGCTGTTGCAAAAAACACTTTTTTTATCACTTATTCTGTCCATCGTTTGATTTGCATTCGGCCCTCAAACCCTAAAGTCGAAAGCGATTTAAAGATGCAAGTGCCGTTGATTCTTTAATACTTTGTTACGCGAGTGTAACCGCTTTCCAGCTAATATTATTTTTTTCGTATGTAATATGAAAAGGTCAAAAAGACTGGTTTTGCATTTTTAATGCGAGGGAATAATAATTGACAAGTCTGACGACCGTAAAGCCGGGAAGCGGTTCTTGCAAGTACTAAATTTTGCAACATATATTCAAATTAAAAGAGGAGATTTGGAAATGGAGATTGCATAATTAAATTACTTCCTAACGTTAAACTTCAATAATGTTTCATTGTGCTATTTTGAATTTCAGCTTTGGAACCTTTCAACTTTAGTCCTTTGATATTTCAAATATTCCTACCTTGCAAACTTTGAACTCTTATAGCCTATTTCAAAATTAAAATCTTATTACTGGTTTCAGCAAAATTAAAATAAATTATATCAGAATAGACTTTTTCCACAGACGTCCAGGGAAAAAATCTTATTCGCACAGCCTTTTGACGTTAAAACAATGGAGCAGTAAATCAGATCGCATTAGCATAGTGATTGTGAATACGTCATCTTTTCTCGTATATTTGTATTGTTAATCATAAGACGTTGAACGATGGAATGTATATTAGAAAGCTGAAAATTTTGAAAATGACAGTGAATTTATTTTTGGCCCCGAAACTACTCTAATTTTTACTAGAGAGAAAAATATATTCAAAAGCTAAAAGAATTTACCATTTTCCAATCAAAATTTGAAATTCCAATTTTTTTATTTGTATGAGGCGAGAGAAAAGAGGGTAAAAGACAATACGAGAGTGTGGCAAAATGGAATATGGAAGCGGAAGAAGGGTGGGGTAAATGTGGCCATAAGGATGAAAATCAGTGCCCAGGGGAAAGGAGAGGTGCGTCATGCAGACATTCGCTTGGATAGTGTGAGAACATTCCCACTCCCACGCCCGAAGTGCTCTTTTCCTGCGTTCAATGGATCTTTCTTTCGCCTATCCCTGCCTTTTTCTTTTTTCAGCTGTTTCCCCATAATCCAATTTTTCATTTGATTTTCCTCCTCATCTACTCTGATATGCGTTCACAGTTTGAATGATTAAATTAAAAGGATTTCCATGTCGAAAAATTTAATTTCGTACTTCCCTATCCAAGATAAAATTGGTCTTTACAACTGAAAATAACATTGCGGATTAATTACAATCTCTTCAAAAACAACTCGAAAAACTCATCTTAATATCAATCATTGTCAAATATTTGTTTCATCTTCCCACACAGAGAAAAATGTGGTTTCTATCCAGGAGGAGAAGGAGTATAATTTCATTTCGAAAATAAAATTTCATTTAAATATTGTTCCTTCTTCTCTGTGTAATTTTTTATTTTCCCTGACCATTAATATTCAAATTCCAGAACTTTAATCTTGTAATATTTTTCACATATAATGTTTTATAAACGGAATAAATCTATATTTCAGATTTTAATTTAAAAGTTTCAAGTTTATTTATTTCAGCCAAAAAAAGATTACTTTTCTATCATAAAAGATGAATTTTCAATCCAAAAGAACAAATTTTCTGTCCATATAGACGAATGTTCATCAAAACGGTTAAATTTTCAAACAAAACATATTAAACTTCAACCAAAAACTTTTGCATTTTCAACCAAATAGTTCAATTTTAAGCAAAAAAAGCAGAATTTTTTACAAGACATTTGAATTTTCAACAAAAAGCTGAATTCTCAAAGAAAACTTTAATAGTTGATATTTCAACAAAACAAAATAACGAATTTCCAACAAAATAGTTCAATTTTCAACCAAAGAGTTGAATTTTCAAGAAAATAATTATAATTTCAACAAAATTGTTGAATTTTTAACCATATAATTGAATTTTCAACCTACAAAGATGAATTTTTAACACAAAATATAATAATTGTTAAAAAAAAAAGATTAAATTTCTACCAAAAAGACGAATTTTCAACCAAATACATGAATTTTCAACTAAAAAAAAGATCAATTTTCAACCAAAAATAAAAAAGTGAAATTTTAAGTGAAAAGAATTAATTTTCAGTAAAAACAAGGAATATTCAAATAATTAGTCAAACTTTCAACCAAATAGATGTTTTTTCCAACCAAAAATATGAATTTTCAACAAATAAAGATTTTTCAGTCAAGACACAAAAAAAGTTCACCCAAATAATTGTTCAACTTTCAAGCCAAAAGATGAATGTTCTGAAAAACAGTTGAATCGTTAACCCGAATATATACATTTTCCACAAAAAAGTTAATTTTCAACAAAACAGTTGCATTTTTAACCAAAAACAGAGGACATTTCAAGCCAAAAAGATTAGTTTTGTACCAAAACATTAAAATTAAATTAAAAAGATAAATTTTCAACAAAATAGTTCAACTTTCAACCAAAGTGATGGATTTTCAACAAGAACAAAAAACGAATTTTCAACCAAAAAAGATGAATTTTCAACGAATAATGTAGTAGTCGATATTTCAATCAAAAAAGACTTTAATTTTAAACCAAAAACACTTGAACTCAAACAAAAATACAAAATTTCCAATAGTTCACCCAAATAATACAATTTTCAACTAAAAAGATAATCGTCCGGGGTAAAAAACTGCAAAAAAAAGTAATAAAAATAGAATAAATACAAGGAAAATGAATGACTAACAAAAATGTTATATCCAGAAAACTTAATTTTCAAAAGTCCTCAATTTTTCAGTTTCGCTGACCAATAATATTCAAAGACCAGGATCTTAATCTTGTTACATTTTAAACATAGGATCTTTTATAAACGTAATAAAAAAATTTTAAATTAAAATTGAAATTGAAAGATTTCAAATTTATTATCCTTGACAGATATTTAAAGTGCTTCTTATCGAAATTCCCTGACTTTTGCAAGATTTTTTCAAAATCCCTGACTTATCCCTGATTCCCAGAATTTCCCTGACCTATCTCAGAGTATTTTGAAGTTGTGCTATTGAATGCGCGAATAGCATAGGAGTTTGATAAACAACTTCATTAATTTTCCGCCCACATAACTAATTAAACACGTGTGGGTGCCACATCTTGCTATTAATGAAAGCTATTTCGAACTTCAAACTGATTCTATAGATATCATACTTCCCCTATGCAGCCATCTAGGATTAGATGCCTAGGTCGTGTGACTGGGAACGTTTCCATAAATACGTCAACGATGCGATACAGGGGATCAAATTTATGATCATTGACATTTACTGAACTGAACCAAGCCCAGCGAAGAAAAAATGGCATAATAAAGAAAGTGAAAAGGGTTTGCCAAGAAAATTTATTTCGTAGAGTAAACTGTACAGAAAGAGAACGCTTCCAAGAATCTTCACTAATAACCATATTTTGATAGCAGAATTTTCTCAAATGGGATCGAATGTTCTTCTTTTGGAAACTGAGGATTTTTTATATTTTTTCTTTGATATAAAAAATATTTTTTTCATAAAATTACCTATATACAGTCAAAAATTACATTTTTCACGGTTAAATTTTAAGCGTAAATAATAATAATAATAATTCTATACTAATTGCTTTACTATATAAAATTTGAAAAGAATTAAAGAACTGAAAGGAAAAATATGTAATGTTCCAAAGAGGTATGCCCATCAGACAGGAAAGTGTGCGGACAAAAAGTTTATAAGAAATACATGAGGATGAGTGTCAGTGGAGTGAATGACGCCTGAAACAAAAGACCCTGGATATTATGGGCCCATGTGGGGAGCTTTAAATGATGACTTTTTGAGGCTCTACACCTTGGGTGATCGCTAGAGAGATTGATCAGCGACCTAGGTCGGAGCAGTGTTGCGGAACGAACGTGTTATTTGAATAAACAACACGGGAATTCTAGATTAATCTAAAAATATACCCCCTCCCCCACGTTACTCCCTTCCTCACCGAGTGAATCACGCTTACCCCGAAAGAGATATGGCTTAATAGTATAATAATTATTATTATTGTAAAAGTGAATTCAAGCTAATAGCGAATAGCCTAAATAGCTGAATAATAGGGGAATACATTCTTTTAAATAACATTAATATAGGTACAAAAAGTCCTAAGATTTAAAGTATAAATTGCATTTTCATCAAAATAGTTGAATTTTCATTTAAAAAAAATTATTTTAAACCGATCAGTTGAATTTACAAGCAAATAGTTGAACTCTCAAGCAGAGGAGACGAATTTTCAACAACAAATTTGAATTTCGTATAAAATACGCTCGAATTTCAATTTAAGCAATTTCGATTTATGCGTTGCAAGAATTACGCCGCGCCGTGATTACGGATGAGAGGCGCCGCGGGGAGATTTGCCGTGGTCACTCATGCATGACAAACCAGTAGCATAGCGATAAAGCGCAGTACCTTAACGGCCTAGCTGGATAACTCCGCCACGTTGCGCAACATTGCGGCACGGCCCTGGTGTGTACGTGGGGAGAGTCTAGATTTAAGCCGAAAGTGAAAACCAAAACTGGGCTTCAATTTAAATTCGAGTGTAGTTGAATTGCCAACCCACGAAAATGAATCTTTAACTAAATGATCGAATTTTCATACAAAAAAGATTAAACTACAACGAAAACAGTTGCATTTTCAAGCAAGAGATGAATCTTTTAGAAGACACATTTGAATTTTCAACAACAACAACAAATAAATTTTCCAGCAACATGAATTTTCAATCCAAAAGGACCAATTTTCTATCTAAAAAGACTAAGATTTAACAAAACAGTTGCATTTTCGACTAAAAGAGATGAATTCTGAACCAAAAATATAATAGTAGACTTTACAATAAAAAATAATTAACTTTCAACGAAATTTATTGCGAAAGTAAAACAAGTCTGGAAAATTTCCGATTTTGAAAAAAAAATTCCGTTTTATCCCAGGTGCTAAAAATTCCAGGCTGATTCCCGGGTTTCCCGGTCAGTGGGCCACCATGTATATAGTATCAATTTCTAAAAAATTAGAAGAATTTTGAACATAGTTTTGTGAAGAGTATTTTATAAAAAGAGAACTGAATTGAAACGCGGCTTTGTAGAGGATCAGAATACGTAAGTCGACGAGAAACTTGCATATCTTATCCTTTCATACGCTTCTCCATGGTCTTGTTCTTTTTCTTTTCTACCTTCAATTTATACTCGCAAAGTACGGAGCACGCGAGTCGACTTGTTCCTTTTAACGATCCTGCCGTTACGCGACGGCATTGTCCGCCACAATATACGGCGGATAGCATGCTATTATAGAAAAGGGCTAATTAACAAAGATATTAAATGTAATAATTTTATCATCAACTGGCATGATCATTCTAACGAAAACTGCCCTTCGATAAGCCGAATCTGTCCCGCCATTTTCTCTGATTGATCTTTAGACTCTGACTTCAATTAGCGTCTGGATATTCTACTCGATAATCATCAGCTTTCCTTTCATTAAGTTTTCGTGTCGAGAACAAGCTTTTAATTTTAACAAGTTTTTATGCTGATGTCCAATGTCGTCTTTAGGTAGCTGTTTAATATTAAATTCAAAGAGGGTGGAGACTTAAATTTATTTAGGTAGAAAATTCCAAGTCACTTTAATTTGAAAACATTCTGAGGAAGAATTTAATTTTTGATCTATTCCAAATTGAAGAGTCAAAAATTAAATCTTTGTGTCTTTAGAAAGATTTAAACTTTGCTTCTAACTTTGGAAGTGCCCGAATAAAGCTTTGTATTCTTAGAAACATTCCTTTGAACGAGTTTAAATTTAAATCTATCCAATTTTAAAAGCTTTTATTTTCAGAAGCGTTTATCCCAGACTATCGCTAAAGCATTCAAGTTTTAAATATTTCTGTCTTTAGAATTCTTTACCTTCACAGTCATTAAATTTTTAAAACATTCAAATAAAAAAAATTCTCTATTACAACTTCATGAGGACTTCAGGGATCATATCGCAAAAGGAGCTTAAAAAAGGGGAAATAGGGTAACTTTTTTACGAAAAAGACGAAAAATTAAACATTTATTACGCAGAAAAGAATAAACAATCTTTTTCTTACAAACTGTATATTCTTAAATAATGTTGAATGTTTTTTAATGGCTTCTGTCATTAAAGAATTTATTTTTAAAAATTAAATATACTTATGTCGTTTCAGAATCCATAAACATAAAAAATCCGAAAAAAATGTGTTAAATAAACAATTTCTATATGTTTAAATTCGTTCTAATAATCAAAAATATTTTCTCTTTTAAAAAATACCGTAATTAATAATTAAACCATGATACTTATAAGTATAATTATATATTTCGTTTCAAGATTTTTCATTTCGTCTGAAAACATATTTTAGATTTAAAGCTTTATTTAAATCTGAAATATTTTAATTTGAAATCGGTCAAATGATCATCTGCTAATTTTTTATTGGAAAAATTTAAAAATAAAATTCAAAACTGCTCAAAACAGTTCATAAACTTGGAATCTTCTATTTTTTTATTATTTAACTTTGTACATTTCAATTAAAAAGTGTTCACCTTTTAATACTTCTGTTTAGAATTCCTAAAATTCTATTTTAAAATTGTTCCAATTTTACTTGTTATAATAAATAATTCTGCAAGTTAAAAAAATTAGACTTACTACACGCGATAGAGTATTATAATTTTGAATAGGATAATTTTTTAGATGTAAAACGAACAATGGTTGTTATAGTCCTTGAGTACATTGAATAATTCCAGAGAATTTCCCCCGTAATTTAAATATTGTATTTTCAAACGTGTGACATTTGTTAAAAAAAGGAGGAAACGCAAGAGAATAAAGGAAAGACTGTGATCCCTGTGACTTTGAAATATTCTAAATTTGAAAGCTTTTACCCTGGTGCCATGCGAATTTTAAATTCGTTTGCATTTATATGAAAACTTTGTATCGTTAGAGATTAAAACCCTACAAATTGTAATTATCAAAATTTTTAGATTTTAAACGTTAAATGAATCCGAATTCAAGTTTTTTTTCGAATTCAAGATCCAAATTAAAAGGCTTTTTTATAGTGGGAGAATCAAAATTTAACTGATTTACACTGGTGAAAATAATTTCTATGAATTTCTATGAAAAGAAATATGAAAAGGCTTTTTTATAGTGGGAGAATCAAAATTTAATTGATTTACACTGGTGAAAATAATTTCTATGAATTTCTATGAAAATAAATATGCATTTCCTAAAAAAAAACTGAGAAAAATTACAACTGTATTTTAAAAATCGTTATTTTGCTTTATTTTTATTTGCAAATTCGTAATTTTCTTAGAAAATTTGGATTTTTCATTCAAAATCTTAAATCTTCATTCAGATTTGTAGCTTTATTCCGATCCATTACCAAGTCTACAGTTTTCTACAAACTTATATGAAGACATTGTTTTCATAGAATGTTGCAGTTTATCCTAACATTTTTTTCAACCAAGTTTAATTTTAAAACATTCAAGGATTCATGTTTCAATTATATAAATTTTAAAAGAACCAAATCAGAAAGTTAAAAAATTTAAAAATTAAAAAAAAATAACCAATAACATTTCTCGAATTTCATTCCCCAATTAAAACTATTCATTAAAACCGGAAATTCTAGAGACGTCCCTGGTTTCTGTGGAGGCGTGCGACTGCATTTTACGTGCCAGGTTTGTTACCCACTATGTGTAAATTGTAAAATCCAGGCAGCAGCATATGTACACAACACAAGGCCCGCAGCAGTGCTGTTTCGTTCCATATAGGTGTGCAATTATAAACGCACCCGTTTCATTTACAGGTAGGTTCGTATCTACTATCTGAAAGGGGTAATGGGGAAAAGCGAGCAAATGGTGACTGGAGTTCCGCAGAGAATTAAATACGACTGGTTGTTAACGCGGAAGTTGTTAGTCGCCATCGCGGGATGTTCATTAATGCGTACGTGTTGCCTAGTGTTGTGCATACTCTGCAAGCACTTGCTAAAAGCAAACTCAACAAGGGCCACATTCTGCAGTATAATGTATTTGTATAGTGCTCTAAATTTGCTGACCGAAAATCCCATTTAGGTCCCGATCCCGGCCAGGATAGTCTCATAGTTCCATTATTTATAGGAGGGATCGATAATATTGTTTAAACTCTCTCAAAGTGCGGCACAAATTTAAATTAGAGAGTTAAATTGGATTTTGAAAACTCAATCAAGCGTCATTTCCAATTTTGAGCCCTTTTGATAGGACAAATCGATTAGTTGAATATAAAAGCGTGGCTAAATCAAATACGTAAATCAGGGTTGCTACAAAATCGCAATTTAGAAATTCCCTGACTTTCCCTGATTTTTCTCTGACCAATTTTTTATTTTTACAGAAATTACGTATGGCAAACATAAAATACATGAATTTTCAACAAAATAGCTCAACTTTCAACCACAGTCAATAAAGTCAATAAAGAAAAAAAAATCTCATTCAAAATGTTGAACTTTCAATCCAAAAAGACGAATTCCCTGCACACAGTTAAGTTTTCAACCCAAAAATATGAATTTTCTACCAATATAATTCAATTTTCAACCCAAGAAAGACGAGTTTTCGACCAAATAAAAGAATTTTTAACTAAAAAAGATACATTTTCAAGCAAAAATGGAATAGTAATATTTTCAGTTTAAAAAATTAGTTTTCAAAAAAAAAAAATTCATGCAAATATGTAGTTAAATTATTAACCAAATAAATTAATTTTTAACATATATAATGAATCTTTAACCAAAACGATTAATTTTTAATCAGATAGTTAAATTTTTAACACAAAAGACCAATTTTCAACAAAATACATGAATTTTCAAATAAAAATATCATTTTCAACCAAATAAAATAAATTTTCAACAAAAAATGTTAAAGATTCAACCAAACATACAGCTGAATTTTCAACCAAGAAGATTAAGTTTCTGTCAAAAAAGATAAATTTAAACGAAAAAATGGAATAGTTAAATTTTCAGTTCAAGAAATGAATTTTTAACTAAAATAATTAATCTTTAACCAAAAAACTGAATTTTTGACCGAATAGATGAAGCTTCAACTAATGAAACACTTTTCTACTGAAAAAGACCAATTTTCCACAATGTACATCAATTTTCAACTAAGAAGATCAATCTTCAGCCAAAAAAAAGAATAGTTACGTTTTTAGTTAGAAAAATAAATTATCAACAACAACAAAAACGCATTTTCAACAAAATAGTTAAATTTTCAACTGTAAAGACAAATTTTCGACCGAAAAGATTAATTTTCTACAAAAAAAAAATTCTAAATAAAATAAATAAAGTTTCAATCAAATATTTAAATTTTTAAAGGAATTTTCAACCTACTAGTTAAATTTTGTTAACCGAATAGATGCAGCTTCAACTAATGAGATTACTTTTCTACCATAAAAGACGAATTTTCAACAAAATACAGGAATTTTTAACTAAATAGTTGAATTTTCAATTGAAGATAAATCAACACGAAGAAATTTCAACAAAATAGTTAAATTTCGAACAAAAAAAAAGAATTTAAAAAAAGAATTTAAAAAAAACTTGTTCCACTTTCAACTAAGCAGTTGAATTCTCAACCAAAAGAGATGAATTCTCAAGGAAAAATGTAACATGTAATTCATATTTCAACCAAAAAAGATTTTCATTTTAAACCAACAATAGTTGAATTCAACAAAAAAAAAGACGCCATTTCTACTAAAATAGATGAATTTTCAACCACAAAAGACGAACTTTCAACAGAACAGTTGAATTTTCAACCAAAAAGAATGTTCAACATAATAATATAAAATTAACTTTAACTTCAGTTTATCAAAAATTCCCTGACATTCTGAAATTCCCTGACCTGTAGCAACCCCGCGTAACGTGACGATTATTGTATTACTTAGTCATAGGGAAAACCACGAAGGAATTCCTTCGTGGGGAAAACGTAAGTGCGAATGAGCGGACACGGAGTCGTATAAGTGTGTCTCTTTCGCACGAACTCCTTGCGAAAGGGGGAAGAAGCAGAAGCAGCGTACGAAGGCAAAAAAGAGTGCGAAAGAGACACTCTTATGGGCTACGAAAAGAAGAAAAGGGAGGAGAAGAGAGAAGAAGGATAAGAAACGTGCGTATGATACACTCTTATGCGCTTGCAGCGGGATAATGCACTTTTCATGTCGAGGTCACGTCAGTAATTCTACGTCAAAAATGAGTCTCTTCTTACCCTGCCAACGAAAAATCGCCTGTAACATTTGGCTGTGTCATCCTGGTCTATCCTGGGTTGCCAAGCAGGTTGAGCTGGTAAAAGAGCCCTTCCTGCTGAATCCAAGTTGTGCCTGTGATCTGTACCATCGACCCAATATCCTGGTGGTGTGACGACCAAAGGCGGTTTCTGGGACCCGGAACTTGACTGCTGGATAGCCTGTTCCATGAGAGCTCGACCAAGTGGAGCATCTCCAACGGGAGAGGGCGAGGGGCTAGGAGTTGTGATCTGTGATCCGGGACTAGTCGCAGCTGATCTTTCATCTCGAGAAGCCTGTAAGACAAAAATAATATTTAAATTAGCATTATAAATATCGTTGCTGGTAATATCCTCGCTACATATATCTTGCTGGTGAAGACAACCATCAAAGGCTCCAAATGTAAGCAATAGTCGTTAAAATTTCAATTTCGATAGAATAAAATGTAATGGGAAATAATTGAGACCTAATTAATTTACTTATCGGTCTGGAAATTATTTTTATTTAGCTACCGTTTCAGGGATTTGTGAAGCAGAAAGGCCAGGTGCAAAAGTGCAGAGTGTTCGATTAAAAAAAAAATATCCTTCAAAATTTCTAAAAGGATTTTAAACTGAATTCTTATTGTTCTATTATTGTCTCATCTTTCTTTTGAATTAATCAGATTTCAAAATTATGAAACTACAGAGAGGTACTTGAATTGAGTGGTAATTATAATCCTTGGAAGGTGCGAATGGTCTCTTTATTACAAAATAGTTTGATGCATGTAAGACCATCCATAGAATATTTTGCACTGATGAGAATCCAGGACGATAAAAAGACAATGCAGTCTTATTTTTAAAAGTCAGTGACACCTGTCGATAAAATCTACGTCATTGTTACAGTATATCTGCTATTGTTCCGCTCCAGGTTGTCGATTCGATTGCTCAGTGGACATGAACGAAGTAACAATCGTATCTGCATCACTTCAAGTTTTTTTATTTTATTTTATTTTATATTACGCGTACCTAGGCCCTATTGGACTCTTAGGATGCTGACAAGAGTCGACGTATTGCATTTTACTTTTTTAAACAAGAATTTGTGATCGTTTCTTTTTCAAACTTTTAATTTCAAGTTTTTCCATTTGAGATCCGAATGATAATAAAACTCGACATATCGCCGTTTCTCTCTCTTAGAACCTGAGATTCATGTATTTCATGATCAGTTCTTTGAGAACTTTTCAATCCGAGGA
The DNA here is from genome assembly GCA_932195095.1 of Andricus curvator. Lineage (NCBI taxonomy): Eukaryota > Metazoa > Arthropoda > Insecta > Hymenoptera > Cynipidae > Andricus > Andricus curvator. The sequence continues at coordinate 240,506 of CAKNYM010052430.1, forward strand.
AGTCAAGAAAAAAAAAATAAAATATAGAGGTGGAGCCGTCATATGAGAAGGAGGCTCCTCCCGCCTGGCTGGGATCATCTGCCAGGTCGAATGGCTTCGCAACGTATATGAAAAGCCAGAGGTCGGACACCAAGAACGGAAACGAAATACTTATTCTAGCCTCCCAGCCGTTCACTATATTCACTATAATATAATGGAACACCGGGCATATGGCGTTTTAGCAGGTGGCATTGTCCAACTGGATTAAGGGCACGGAAATTAAAACGCCAGACCCCATAGCAACATGTGCTTTATTGTCTGGAATTTTTACAATTTTTGTTCAAGGGATAACCTGTCCAGGTTTAAAGTCTGCCCTGATTTTTCCAAATAAGCAGGGCTTCCACCTTCTAAAATACTTGGGAGAAGTGGAAAAAGTGACTAATTTAAACAAAAGAAAAAGTGACGAAAGACAAAAAGAGTCCACACAAAAAGAGGCCTGCAATGCCAATAGAAACATTTATTCTATTACGGATTTAATTTATCGGCTTGCATATGGAAGATTAGATTGAATTCTATGGCTGAATTTGGAGGTGCAACGCAAGGTCTTCAACCAAAACAATTAGTTTTTAACAAAGTAGTTCAACTTTCAACCAAGTAGTTTAATTTTCAACAAAAAAAAAGTTCTTGACGAATATATTTAATATCTTAACCAGAATCCAGAAAGGGCGAATATTCAACAAAATAGTTGAATCCTCAATCATAACAGATTTTTAATTTTCAAACAATCAGTTCCCAAAAAGATTACATTTTATACGAAAAAGGATGAATTTTCAATAAAATAGATGAATTTGTTTAAACTATTTCGTTTTGCGAAAGCTTTCAATTTAAAATTAAAATAATTATACAATCTGAAAGTATTAACGTACAGAGAATTCGAAAATTTTCAATTTTAAACGCTAATATTTTGAAAAATGGTATCTGCGATATTATATTAAATTTTGAATATTTTATTTTGAAATAATGTCTAATTTTCAAGGTTATTTAATACTTTTTTATTTTTTAAACATTCGACATAAGCGACTATTATCAAACATATTGTCATTGTTATCGTTCGCCTTTTATCACAAAACATAAACGTAATTTCGAGACTCTATGCATGCACAAATTTGTTATCAGTTATTGGACTTATGCAAAGATAAATTAAATTGCTATGAGATGACAAGGAAAACATGAGTTATATTTCAATGGTTGAGCTCCAAAAATAATATTTGAAATTAACAGCTAAATTCCGGAAGCTTTCGGATGAATTTTAATATTCTAAATAGCATCCTAATTTTTGCTCTCATATATCTTTGGAAAAAATTGGACCACTTCTAAATAGATTAAAGAAAAAATTAATTAAGTAGTTACTTTTTTCTTGACCTAAATAGTCAGTTACGCCACTTTAATCTCAACGACATTTTAACGAGCAGGCAACATAAAATCTGCGTGTAGAAGATGAGTGCCGCGATTTCATATAGAAATGAAATGTTATTTCTCACTTGACATTCGTTGTCATGACAAACCCGTTTAGAAATGATATTCACTCCTCCAAAAATTAATGGCACTTATGCCTCGTTACCGATCGCGTGGCATCACGCTAACAAATCTAAAAATAGATTCACCCTACGATAAAGCATCAGCGGTTTTCGACATTTTACTCCTTTTTTTCAGCAACCACACCAACTTCACTGACTGTATGTACGTTCTATAGGAGTATTCGACCGCTTCCCCAAATGCGAGTTAGGTTTATATTTAGCGTCAAAGTAAGAAGCGGCTTTCGTCGAGTTACATCTTTTTGATTTATTTTTTTTTGCCCACCCGTGGAATTTAAAGGCACTTAAATTACTGGACTAGGGCGCGGTGAACTCTTTCGGCGTTCACTCGACATAGGGTAATTCGTGGGTAATTCAATTTAAAAAATTGAAGAACTCTGAAGGCCTGAAACTAATTTCCCGGATGGACTATCGAGAGACAAGGCACTTTAAAATGCGATCCAGACGCTCAATTAATTTCGTGATTTCAAGTTGAGTGTGGTTGAGTCAAGTTTAGAAAAAGGGGTTACTTATAGATATATTTACCCCATCGAGATATAGAATAGCCGTTAAGTAAAAAACGTTTCTTATAATTAAAAAGATTAATAAAACTGAAGTTGGAATGCTTTCAAGTTTGGAAGGCGTCCAAAATTCTTCTGTGGTTGTCCAAATGCAGAATGACCCAAGTTTAATGCTTTTTGGAAGACATCAAGTTTTGAATAAGATTTTTAATTGAAGGTATTTCAGGTGTTTAAACTTTAAACTCGTTTAAAACCAGAGATAAAACCTGCAAATTCCATGTCTGCAGAACTGTTTGATCAAATGAATAAAAAAATATCTTCACTGGGGAATTAGATACGGATTTCATTTCAATTCTATGAAGATAAGACACTCTTTGTCTACCCTCTCTATCGATATTGCAATAAACAGGAACCTGAAGACGAAATACGACATGCGAGCGACTTGGAAACCTGGAAATGGGAAAGCACTGTGCAAGAGATATGTGACTCATCGTCTGCGGTGGGCGTCGAGGGAATGAGAGAAAATCGAGGCTTTGAGATTTCGATTCCTTTCTTAATCCAAGAAAAGATTTCATTACCCAACAGACATCAGTGAATCCTCTTTCTGTAACACTTCATGTAAAAACTAAACTTGGTTAAGGCTTAATTTTTCTGGTGCAATAATTTCAACTCCCTGTAAAGCCGACACAAGTTCCCTACGGGAAACCCTAGGATTCAGATACAGGGGAATATATTGCTAGTGAAGCAGAAACACTAGAGTGACTAGAGGGTGGAAGACCCTAAACATAAAATCGAAGGATATATGTGAGATGTCTGATAGGTCTCCCTTTTCAAAGAATATATGAAAAGAAGCTATGTACCCAAATTACTTCTAGTATATAATATACTTTATTGTAATAGCATCTACTATATTTCTAGGTGTTACGAAATTTGTTGTCGGAGACAAAAAGAAGAGGGAAAACTGCTCGGGTTTATCACCATCTATCTTCTCTATCTTCAATTCCACCCCTGGACGTATACGACCGATTTGAGAGACGAATGTCCAGTGAAAAAATTCTGGTAACAATTCGCTTTCGTTCCCAAGAGCTATACACTCTTTATGTCTAATTCCGGCAACGATTTTCCTTATTAAGGAATAAGGATTGAGATAAAAAATCTTCCCTCATCTTCATAATCGACTACGAATGGATAAAATTAATTTTTTCGTAACGTCTATGCGTTAAGGACCAACATGTTTCGCATTAAATACAAATCTGAGATGTTGAACTCAGCGAATTCATTTCAAATCGTACAGGCTCTGCAATGTGCATGCTCAAGTCACATAATCATTATCCGGACAAAGTATGTTGCTTTTCAATAGATTTTACAAGTCACGTGTTTCACCGATTTGATATGACAAAATATTTTTGATAAAGTTATGAGTGCTTGAATATTTAAAGCTGGTAATGCAGTTTCCCCAAAAGTGCTCAAAAATTATTTTGAAGTTTTGTAGTACCTACGTAAAGTCTAAACTAAACCAATATAGAAAGTTTACTTTTTATTGTTGATTTTGATAGATCCTTTCGTTTTCTATTTGAAAATCACAATGGCCACCAATGGTCATATATATATATATATATATATATATATATATATACTGGTTTAGATGCTACAAATCTTGTTGAGAATTTCTTGATAAACTCCACCACTAGCTTCAAACGTTTAACTGAAACGTTCGAGATGTTAAATTGAAAAATTCTAGAAGACTGAAAAACTCGAGATATTCAACTGAAACATCCAATAAATGTTACGTATTAAATATTCCAGATGTGCAACTAAATTATCTGAGAGGTTAAATTGAAATATATCCGAAATTTCAAATTGAAAAATTCTAGATTTTCAGCCGTAATAACAGATAATGTCCGAGATGTTAAATTGAAGAATCTTACATATAAATGAAATACTGAAATAGTTGAAATGTGAACTCAAATTGCAAATGCGCTTGGACAACGCGTGAAACATCTTGGAAAATTCAGTTTAACATCTTGGAAAGTTCAGTTTAACACCTTGGAAAGTTCAGTTTAACATCTTGGAAAGTTCACTTTAACATCTCGGATATTTAAATTTACCATCTCGAATATATCAATTTAACATCTCGGATATAGGCGGTTCTATCTTTTACTTCTAGCATCGGAATAAGCAAAAAACACAGTTTAAAATCTATTTTTATCGGTGTAGTAACAACAAAGAATTGGGATTTTGAGAGGACAAATGTAGCATTTGTATTTTGTAATGTTTGCAATAGTTTTTTTTTATTCCCGGTGTTTACCCCAGCAACAGAAATACACGTGAGAAATACAATAAAAGAGTTAAAATGACTCGCTACTCGCATCTGTTGCGGCAAAACGTGATAACACACAGACTAAATATAGGTATGTTGGCAACTAACATAAGATCTCGAATACGTGCCTGGAACGTCCCGGTGACCTTAATCTTCGAGTAAATATTGAAACTCGACGTATGGATTTTGCAGTGGTTATATAATTGGTTAGAATGAGGCAGGCACAGGTTTATATAATCATTCCTATAATACTATTTATATTAGTTTTCCGTTTTGTGGCTTTAGGGTCTGTAAATGATGAAGAAATTGTCATCGTTATGATGGAAATTTAAATCTTCATCATTTACGGACCCCAAAGCCACAAAACGAAAAACTAATATTAGTACTGAGGGTCGCAAAAAGCCAAGAACAATACTATGTATTTATATTCCTATTTCCTATAGGTCTTAACTTAGAGATAAAATCGAATCATCAGAAGGATGAACTTGCGGAGGTGGAAACCACGAGCCAATGCATCATCTTGCTCGGCCCTTCATGGACCATAAAGGACGGCCATAATCCTGAGTATACTAGAAAGTTAGAGACAATGGCACCTCCCACGATTAAGAGCTTATATGGACGTGAAAAAGATTTTCTTAATCCGACCTACGTTGATAGGAAACTGATGAGGTTTCTCGTTATTGCCACCTAGCTTATCATTTCAGATTATGCTGTTACATTAGTTAGAAAATAGCAATTTTTGCTTGAGTAAGCACGCAAATCATTATTAACAATTTATAATAAAAAATTCCAGGTCTAAAGAAACTGTATAACACTAGTTAACATTAGAGCTGTTACTTGCAAGAGTGGTATCTTCTCATTAGAATGCGTGGCGCGATTCGTTGCACCTTCATGGCTTAATAAACGAACATAAACGTTTATTTTTTCTGCAAAAGAGTCTCGGCGTCGACGACTCCAGAGGGGCTGAATGGAGTTCGAGATGACTCACGAAAGGGAGGCGCGGTGTCTGAAAAGGAGAGAGAGAGAGTCTCAAAAAAAAAAAGAAACAGAGAGAGAAAGGAAAGCATATAGAGACATGGCGAGCGTAAGAGAGAGAAGAAGATGGGAACTTCATGTAGCTTGTGTATTAATAACGCAGAACACCGACCGCCGAGGGAAAGGATAAGGGAAAAAGAGAGAAAAATTGGGAGGGTGAGACTCTTTTTAACCCCTGACAAACGGGGGAGTTTCTGTATTATCCCTCGACCCTAAGCAAACGCAAAACTCTACGTATGGGTGCAGTGTAATCGGCGTGCAATGCAGGCTCGTTCCTCAACCCCTGCAACTCAATCTGCACTTTTACGAAGAACCAAGCCGAATGTGCGATGTGAAGTTGTGTGTGCACCATGCAATATTGCTATGTGCAGGTACGAATGTGTTATTCAACTTGAGCGCGTTGCGTATACATCTTGCCATGGGGTGTGGGTGTGTTTGTTTATGGATGCGCTCTCGCGCAAGCGCCGCGATGTAAGAGATGATGTAAACGTAAGACCGTCGTAAGGAAAGAAAAGAAGAGCAATTACCTTCCGCATCTTTATCATGCTTGGTGTATCTGCCTGGGAAGCTGCACATAGAAATCTGCGAAAGGGTGTTTGTTCTTTAGCATTTCTTATAAAAAAAAGTTCTGCAACTTTTCTATAGTTGTGTTGCTACACGGAGAAAAATGGATGTTAGGACTCAGATATTAAAAGAATAAGATAGTATCGCCAGACGTACGTGTAACATCTACTATCTTCTTGAGATATTAGGCTAACAATATTGGTATAGCAAACTAAAAAAACCGAGATGTTTTGTATTTGAAGTGTAAAATTATAAAAAAATAATGATCTGATGAAAAATCTTAGAGGTAAGAAAGCTCTGTGTTGCATATATCTTTTATTTATCCACAGAAATTCACCTTTAATATTTATAAATTTCAGATTCATATTTAAAAATTTCAAATTTATTTATTTATTAACAACAAAAAGATGACTTTTCTATCATAAAAGATGAATTTTCAATCCAAATAGTCAAATTTAAAAAATAAAATAAACTTCAACCAAAAACAGTAGCATTTTCAACAAAATAGTTAAATTCTCAACAGAAAAAATTCATTTTTAACCAAATAGTTGCATTTACAACCAAATAGTTGAACTTTAAAGTAAAAGAGACGAACTTTTAGCGAAATAGTTTAATTTTGACCAAATAGTTGAATTTGCAACCTACAAAGATTAATTTTCACCTACATAGTCGAATTCTCAATTTAGAAAAATTATACTTCAACCAAAAACAGTTGCATTTTGTACCAAATAGTTTAATTTTAAACTAAAGAGATGAATTCTCAAGCATAATGTAATAGTTGATAATTTAATAAAAAAGGATGAAATTTCTACCAACAGAAAATTTCAATACCAAAAAGAAGATTTGTCAACCAAGAACATTAACTTTCTACCAAATGAGAAACCTTTTTAACAAAATACATGATTTTTCAAACAAATTGTTAAATTCTCAACAAAAAAGATTTTGGTTAACCAAGATTGGAACTTTTGATAACGGCATCAATTTTTAACCAAAAATAGACGAGTTAAATTTTCAGTAAAAAAAAATTAATTCTCAAAACAAAACAAAAACGGATTTTTAACAAAATAGTCCAATTTCCAACCAAAGAGAAGAATTTTAAAATAAAATGATAAATTTTCCAATCAAAAAGACGACTTTTCAACAAATAAAGATTGAAGTATATTAGAAACAATTGCGAATCAGGTACCAAATCCTAAATGTAAGCTACCGACTTTCTTGTTTTGCATTACGGCAGAATTGTACTCACAAAGTACAACCCTTAAAATTTAAGTAAACCTATATTAGGACCACATTCGGATCCATTCCGATTAAGATACAGATTTTGGAATGAAGTTTTATCGGACACTTTGGCCAGGGTTTTTTAAATTTGAAGGTATCAACTTTATCTGCACCAGAATGGCCCAAGCATGTAACATGTAACAACCCTTTGTTCCTCTATATTGATGCAGATTTTCGTATGAAGCGAATACCGTTTTAGCAAAAACGATACTTTTAGGTTTATACTGTCATCTGAATAAGTAGTTGTTAATTAAAAGTTTGGTGCATTGACCTCACATTATTCTAAAATATTTTTCCTTTCTTTTTATAGCCGTTATTATGTCAATCAACAGAATTCCAGGACATGTTGCTTCGCACAACATGTAGACAGTTAGAAACGAAGCGAGATAGAAATAAAAGAGAGAAAGAAATGGAGAGAGACACGTTGAGTGCCTAGACTTGGCGCAGGAAGCAGAGCAATTACCTCGGAATATTTCTTGCTTCCCTCGAACTGCGGGGTTGAGACGATTGCGCGAATCCGGAAAATAAAATGCGAGACTTCTCTAGAAGTGAACGCGGAAAAGCCATAATCATCTTTTTCCGCGTTAAAGTTATTAAACACCTCACTGCAGCAAGGCAAATTCTCATATTAAAAAACATATTTTCATTATTTAGGTTCTTATTCAGATAAATTCGAGGATAAATTTATACATTAAGCGGCTTCTCCCCTTATTTTGGGGTCACTTTTTGTAAGAAAAAATATAGTCTCCCCTTTCCAACGAACCGCAGCTAATGGTACAACAGTTGGAAGTTGTCACATCTTTTAATAATAGGTTCTTCGTTTCTTTTTCATCTTTCTCGGATACTCTTCACATTTTTTTTACCCCTTCAGTCCTAATTAGTCTTTATTTACTTTAGCCTCTGACTTTTATTGCTGCTCTATTTCCAATGGAAAAATAAAAGACAATTTAGTTTGAAAAGTAATTTTTCAAAGGCATCCTATTATTTATATTCATTTTCAAACAGAACTGTTTCAGAAACAATAACATAAAGAGCTTGAAAAATGTTCCGTTACATCACTCTCTTCGAACAGTATCTCGTTTCTGGTTCAACTCGAACTTACGTAAGAATTTTTTCCTATTTCCTCTTTTTTTTTGTATAACCGATGACACTGATGACAGGACAAAACTAAAAACCAATTATGCATTCCTCAACTGTATACATATTTTCTATGCACATTTGTACAAAAAAGGTGGGTGCTGGGTGGTAAGACAAAGGATTTTCATCAATCATCCATATGGAATTTTTGTTCCGGATGACTGTCTGATTATTCCACAGCATCTTAATTTTTAGGCAGGCATGGGAAAGTGGCTAAAAGTAAAAATCCCTGTCAAGTTTCAGGTTTGGGGGATTGGAGTCTCATGGGAATGAATTATTCAGTACGTGGCGCATTGTTGGACGCACCCATGTACAGTCGACACACCGTGTATGTCGTTATAAGGTGTGCCGAGAATGAAATTGACGCGCACTTATAGGTCTCTAGAATACGTATATAGTCGGTATTAGTTTAGTCTTTAGTACTGCAATGCTGCATGATGTATTCGTCTTGCATTTATCTATATTCTACACGGTGACAGTCTTGTTTCCGATTTTGGTGATACGCATAAAAAGAAGGTCACGGATCTATGTCTTCACTCGAGTCATGACCGGTTCATAGAATTGCAATTACTATACATGAATTGCGAGCCAAGGATAATTGCGTTAATTATTCGGCAATTGTAGTCGCGTGAATAGAAAGCGGGCTGAAAGCTAATTACATCTTGTGTATGGATATTCAAAATTGAACGTTTTCAAATTTAATTGGATGAGTTTGTAAATTTAAAAGGTATAACTTTGAGGCATTCAGAATCTTATACAATTAAAAACGTCAGACTGTTAAAAGATGCACAGTTAAGAATTAACAATAATATCTGAGATGTTAAATCGAAAATCAGAGACGTTCAACTGAAAACGCCAATATGTTAAACTGAAAAATCCGAGACGTTAAATTGAAATATACGGGATGTTATAACTGCATTATTCGAGATGCTCGCCGAGATGTCAGATTACAAAATTCGAGATTTTCGACTGAACAGGGCTGCCGCATGCTAATGTACTTGAAAAACGTGTATAATTTAAGCTAAAAAGTTATAATGTAATTAGAAACATTTATCTGCACAAAAATTTCGATTCCATTACACATTGAAATCATCGTCTTGCAGATGCAAGATCAGATGAAATTCTATTATTGAATTGTGGGGTGAAAATCAAGGACACAGTTGCTAAAATAAATTTTACAATTTCAACCAAATTTTAACAAAATAGATAAATTTTTAACCAAAGAGATTACTTTTCTACCAAAAAAACACGAATTTACACGAATCAAATAGTTGAATTTTCTACTAAAAAAAAATAACTTTTCAACAAAAAATGGAATAGTTAAATTTTTAGTTAAATCATTATTTGAAAAAAAAGGAAAAGAATTGTCGAAAAGAGGTGAATTTTCGACGAAAAATGTAATATTTAATATTTCAATCGCAAAAAGACGAATATTCAACAAAATAGTTGAATCCATTGATTTTCATACAGACAGTTGCATTTTGAACAAAAAAAAATGAAATTTCTACCAACAAAGATAAATTTTCAACAAAATAGATTAATTTTTAACTAAATAGTCGAATTGCAAACAAAAACATTAATTTTTAAACATGAAGATAAAGTTTCTATAAAAAAGACGAATTTTCAATCAAGAAGATGAATTTTCTAGAAAAAAGACGAATTTTCAACCAAATAGTGGAAGCTTCTGCTAAAATAGATAAATTTTCAACCAAAACAGATTATTAATTTTCAACTATGCAGTTGCATTTTTAATAAAAAAAGGATTACATTTTTACCAGAAAAGAGCTGAACTTTCAACAAAAAAGTTCATTTTTGACCATGAAAAAACTAAATTTTCAACTGAAGAGTTGAATTTTCAACCAAGAAAGATTAAATTTCTACAAAAAGAGATAAGTTTTCATCAAAAGAATTGAATTTTTAAGCTAACTAAGAGAGATGAATTTTCAACCAAATACCGGAATTTTCAACAACAATCAACAGTGAAAATTTCGAACAAAAAAGATTAAACTGAAACCAAAAAAAGTTTTATTTTCTACCAAAAAAGACGCATTTTCTATCCAAAACAAGGAATTATCAACAAAGCAGTTGAATTATCGACTACAAAATATAATTTTTTACAAACTAGCAGAATTTTAAATTATTACATTTTCAAACAAATAATCAAATTTTTAACAAAAAAAAAAAGATGAATTTCGAACAAAAAACGTCTTCATTCAATATGAGTCTATCTACTGGCAGCGTCGCGCCGTGTATGAGACTAATGCGCTGTGTATGAGCAATTGAGCATAGGCAGAGAGTTACTACACTGCGCTGTCAGCAAATAGACTCATATTGAATGAAGGCCTTTAATTGATGTTGCACAGGTAAGAATTTAATTAAAAGATGTTAGATTTTAGCAACAAAATCCAACATCTTGTAAAAAAATAATTAGCTTTCAAACAAAAATTGTTGAATTTTTCTAATGGGTTGCATTAATTCAGTTCTCATTTAAGCAAAAATACAAGAAACTCAGAAATTCATTAAAAAGGGGAATAGGGGAAAGCGTGTGAAGTCTGATATTAAATAGCATTTTCGCACCGTAGATTACTATAGATTTAATACATCTAGGTTAATTGAATTGTCTTCTTTTAAAGCTAAAATATAATATGAGCTGAGTAAAGTGGCCTTTTCTATTTAGGAAAGTGATTATAGTGACTTTTTCTTTAAAAAGTAACTGTGTGATAATCCTGGCTGAAATATCCGAGCTGTAACAATTGAAATATTCCATACAATCATAGATGCTAAATCGAACATCCAAGATATTCAACTGGAATATACGGGATATAACAATTAAAATATTCTTGACGTTAAATTGAAAAGCCCGAGATGATCAACTGGAATACCCGTGATGTTAAATTGAAAAAATTGAGATGTTCAAATAAATTAATAAAATATCGAACATGGTACAATTAAGATGTTTTAGGTGTTACAATTGAAATAGCCGAGATATTACACTTGAAATATCCGAGATGTCTGTAGCGTAGCCGCAGCTGAACTTAGAATATTTTAACTTTTAAAATATGCAAATCGTGGAAAGAAAGCAAACATTTCGAAGGCGACAGCAACTTGGAGTACAATAAAGTAATTTAGGGGATTAAAGCGTCTTTCAACCAGGTCCAGCGTCTAGTCTTGCATAGGACCTGTAGGTAGGCACGTCCGCATGAATTTTTATAACATTCCTTCGTGCCGTTTCCTACTACTAAAAGTCACGTAAAAGTAAAGGAAAAATTTTGCCTTTGTAAAAGGTTCTCAAAAGTCTAACTATAACCAGTCTAACCTTTTAGTAGGCTCATCCGACATCCGACAAGATTAGTTCTTCTCCTAACCGTTAAATTGAAAAATCCAAAATGTTAACGCAAATTGTGCATGCGCCTGGACAAGAATTATACATTAAAAATTGGAAACGTTGAAGATTGGACAATTTAGTATTGAAAAGACATATTCCAAATATTGAAAGTGAATAAAAACTATTAATTCTTTTAATACTTTGATCTTGAAAGTGAATTTAAAGTTGACTAGAAACGTTTTGAAGATTAAAAGCTAAAATTAATCGTGAATTGATCATTGTTTCCGATCTTGGAGTCACTTTTATAGTTACTTCCTCGAATTCTAAAGAACCATTGTGTTAACTCGAGACTCATATCATGTATTGTCTCAAGAGAGCATTAACAGCAATTACTATTCAATTACGATATCAGTGAAGTCACACTCTAGACTGGTATACCCAAAGCTTCATTAGCAATTTCGACGTTTCCTTGTCATCATTCTCCAATAATTTGAGTATTATGATTTTTTTAAATCTTTGTTTCAAGGTTTTTAATTTTGGAATGGTTTCAATACTTTCTTGAAAGTGTCCATTTATCACACCTGTTTCAAATGATTGAGCTGCTACCTTATCAAAGTTTTGTAAACTGACTTTGATATCTTCAACTTTCAAGGCCCCCATCATTGAAAACTTCCTTGAACTTCAGAACGATCTAAACTCTAAACTTCTAAAGTACCCAATCTTTCAAAAAGTTCAAATTGCAAACCCTTAAAAAAATTGTTCCTTGTTAAGTAAAATTGGCCAAATATTCGGTAGCGTAACCATAGAATGGATAAAACTTAAATGGGCGTATCGAAGGTGCGCAAGGTACTTTTCTTCGAATTTCGGAACGGTGCCCAACGGCCCTAGCGATGAAAAACTGATGGTTAGCTGGATACGACCCAGACCCAGACCTGCCCAGACCCAAACTAAACCTGAAGCCCAAATAGTATGCCAGGTGCAGGCTTTTTAAAGTGCAGCTGTCGGACGATGACGATGGCGAGAGTTTCCGGTTAACGATCAAAACTGACGAACGAGTGCAATGTCGCGTCGGCGAAATCGATCGGTAACCGACTTGTCGAACATCCGTTTCGTTGTTTTCTGGCACGTGAGGTCCCACACGAAAGTACACTCACTGGCACAGGTCTCTCTGTTAATCATTCGTCATTTCATTCAGTTTCCGTCAATGACGTTCGACTTTGGGGAGTGGAGAAAATCGGAACAGCTGGGAATCTGTTTTATGTCGCTTGGACTTGAGATAAATAGACCCCACTGCTAATAAGTAGAAGCGTCCAATCCCCAACCTTGATCTCTTTTACTCAATCCTCTACATTCTCTACAATTCTACATATTGCGAGTCATTTTTCTCTTCAGTCAATTTTTTTGAGGATTGATTCCTTAACTTCAGGGTTGGCATGGAATATTATTTACTTATAGAAAAACTTATTATATTTCGCAAATTTTCCAAACTCTTTTGCCAACATGTCATGGCAAAAAAAATTTAATGGACTTTTTCCACATTTCCACATGTAGGGGAACCTGTGCGAGAGTAGGTCACTTTTAAAAGTAGGGCATTTGAATTTATTGGAATATGCAAAAAAAAATTGTTCTTCAATCTTTGACCACAATATTTGGCACAATACTTAACAGAACTGGAAGAAATTCTATCGAGATACGAAAAGGAATAAATGTATGAGAGATAAGAAAAACTGGTTTTTAGCATTATTACCAATACATAAAAACAGTGGGATCATATTTGTTGCAGCTCTCTTTCATGCTCTCGGAATACGATTTTTTTTCTCAAAATGACAATATTTCAAGTGTAAAACTGTAACATGAACAATGAACACAGCTGCATTCTCATTCTCCGGTGTCTCATTTTTGTTGCAACTCAAAACAACACCCAATCGGTTAAAACAGTTTTATTTGGAAATCAATATGTGATATTTTTCAATTATGTATGAATGAGTGTGCTTTTATCTCTATTTTTCCACCAGACGCGATGACCTATTCGGAAATCAAGAGGGGTTAGGAAACGCACCTCGAGACTGTTTCTTAAAAACACTAAACATAACTAATTAATGGATTTTATCAACATTTTTTGAAGAGAAATAGTTATATGAATAGTTAAGTCTTCCCACAGCGAAAATGACTATTTTCAATAATTTAATATAAATAATATAAAACATTTATAAATTTGTTGTGTCCTACTCAAGAATATAGTTTCCCCTAAGCCTTAACCTAAATCAATAATCAATAATTTACTATAAATTATGTGAAACATTGAGAAATTTGTTGTGACCTACTCTTGCATAGTTTCCCCTAAGCATTACTCATTTTAAATAAGGCTTTTAATGATCGAAAACTATGAAAAGTTTATGCAATACTGAAACGTTATGAATTTAACAATTTTACATAAATTCGAAATTGTGAATTTCTATATTCAAAACGTTTGGAGAAGCATTAATTTCAATTGCAACTATTGAAAGCGTTATTAGTTACACAGTTTTTAATTAAGAACACCCTCAATTGAATAGTATATTATTTAAGCGTTATACATGAAATTTTAAATTAACAGCGTTTGAATCCCCTCTAAAGTTAGAAAAATTTATTTCAAATTCTGTTTCAAATTGCTGGTAGAAACTTCTTTTTACAAATGAAATACAATAAATTACTATAAAGAACAATAATTTAAAAATTATAATTATTTGTAAAATATTGTATAAGTGGAGTATTATCCATATTCATAGGCAAGAACTTGAAGTTTCTATAGTAGATTTTGTTGCATAACTTTCTCCATTTTTAACAATTTTAGATAAAACAATGGAAAGGCTCCTTATCAATTTCTTCAAATATGTAGAAAATTGAAAAAATCTACTTGAAAGTAACATTTTTCACTGAAATTTTGACACTTTTACTAAATTGTATAAGTTTAATTACAAATTTGTACACAAAATTAAAATTTTCACATTATTGTACTTTGTTTTAATTTGTTGAATTTTATAGAACAAATACATTTAAATGAGGATTGTTGATCATTTTTTAGTTGCAAACGTTTCAAATTTAATCATTTAAAAAGCTGGAAGCGTACAAAATCAGTACAAATTCAGTGTTTAAAATTAAAATATGTTTGGTGTGACATACAAATCGTTCAAAGTTTTAAAATTCCGAAATAAAAGCTTTAAACATCGATCGATTTTAAACCAAAAATATTCAGCATTTCATAATTTCAAAATAAAAGCGTTTGAAAATAAGCATTTTCAATTAGGCACGTTCAAGTGTGAAAAATTATAAATTGAAATTTTTCACAACTGATTAATTATAGGTTCAAAATTATGCAATTCACAAGAAAAACCGTTAACTTTTGATATCGAATTTAAACAATTTTAAACTGAAAAAGTTCAAAGTTGAATAATTTCAGATTGAACCTTCAAAATGGAACAATTTTAAATTGAAAATACTTCAAGCTGAACATTTTTTAAATAAATAAGTCCCAAATCAAGCCATAAATAATTTAACGAACGACAATTAAAAATTAGCAATACTGAGTGTAAGGTTTGGAATGTTGAAAAATAAGCCATAAAAAATGGAAAAGGCTTGGGATTTTTAAATCAGAATTCTGCATCAGCAACCCCCGATATGTAAGAAATCTAGAATTTAGTTAAAAACTACTAATTGTAAGACATAAAGGATTAAAAAATTAATTTCTAACATTTAAAATGACTTATTAAGATCTTTTAATTAAAAGCAGTGCTGGGATAAATCTCTCCGTGACTAAATTACTTCACATTCTAATTCCCTCGATAATTTCACCGAGTCTGACTCATATTTGCTACAATCTACAAAGGAGAGAAAAAATTCCAGCCTGTATACGGACATTTCTCCATCAGCATAACAAGTCCTGGATTATACCACATGCAGTGAGATATCGGACCAATTGGTCTGATAGTGTGTAGTTGCGATACACATAAAGTTGATATTACATTCACGTGGCGTCGACGCGATCGTTACTTTCATTATAGGAGCGGTAGAAATGATCAGGTCTAGCTGATGAGGTTCTCGTGAAAGGATTCATAACTCTAAAAGACTGTTCTTCAGAAAGTATGAAATATTTTGTGAAATCGATATTCGCACAGCACTTAGAACATATACATACCGTCTCATTTGGAGCAGTACTTTAACGTTTTACGAGTTGCAGGAAACGTTCCTTTTTCCTGATTTGAAAAATTCTAATTTTATCGCCTCCGCGGCGAAAGTCTTACGTCTTTTTAATCACTTGAGTGTGATTATCACTCTTGCTTTCGCGAATGGTCCTTATTCTATGAAGACTTTCAGATTTTAATATGTAAAAACGCTAAACTATAAAGGCAGAGCTTTTAATACCTCGGATATTTCAGTTGAGGAGCTCAGTGAAAAAGCCTCGGAAAAAGCATCTACTTTTCTCAAGAGTGAATTCCTAGAATAGGCTCCTGAAAAAACTAGGAGAATTCATCTATATTGTGAAAATTGTACGTTTCGCCTGATTCAATTTGTTTGAAAGAGCAGAAGAAAGAAACGTAGCCAGTGGAAAATTGGTCTTAACCCCAGCCTTATTCCGCAGTTTCGCACGGTCGATTTTTTCTAAACAAACCGTTATTTATCTCGTTTGTTGCTTGGGAATCTGGTAACAGAAAAGAAGAAAGAGAGCACGGGCCGAGATGGCACATAGAGAAAAAGCCAGAAAAAGCAGCAGACGTTCTTGTTTCTGGCGAAAGCGGTTTTGCAGTCTAACTGTTAACTTTAGTGATCTTGTTCGTGGCAATTTTCTCCACGACCGTTAAGTTCTTCTCTCATTCTGTCTAGAGTCTTCTGAAAAGTCTCGTTTTCCCATAGCTTGGCTTTCCAGACGATACGTATATAGATACAGTCTAGTTGGAAGTTCTGGCCGAGTAAAGACAACTTGCAAAGATATAATAAGGTCTCTTCTTGGCTTTCAGATGAATTTCAGAGAGCTTTTAACTCTCTAAATTAAAAGTTAAAGGCCTCTTGAAATTATCCGCGCACGTGCTCAATCGACTCGATGCTTAATCGACATAAGAGACGTCTGAAACGAGTTGAAACGAGTTTGATTGCTCTTTATAAAGCCACAAGAAGCGATTTGATAGAGCATGCTGTTAATGTAAACTCTAGTGTAAGCAATGGAATTAGAGAGCTGAAAATCGACTACTTCGAACTCTCCTGCCGATCGATTCTTTCGTGATTCATCGTTCATACTTTATAGCGACTCGTCATATGGTTTCACCGATAAGGTGTCTCGCGTGATGTTATAAAAATCTATATTTCTACCTTTTCGCTCTTTGTATCCGGTTACTTTCACCTAAGATACAAACTTAATTAATTTTCTGACCCTCTTCTCCGCAAAGTCATTAACCTTTAATTTACTTCAATTAAAGCTGCCATTCATTTTCAATAAAATACATTAATTCTTTGATAGTGCGTAGTTTCTAGATCAAAATTACATATTGTCATAAATCAGGGTGATGACCTACATTTGAAAAGAAAAATGTTCGGTTATTTCCTGGATTTTATTTCTGTCAGTGTTTGAACCCACGAAAATAATTTCATGTTTTCTAAGTTAAAAACAATGAAGGAACATTTCAATTTTTCAGACGCAATATTTGTAATTCTCGACTACTTCTAGAAAAAGCAAATTTAATTAAAGTTATTTATTATATGTGATACGAAGCGTCACGCGTATCCTATTTTTTAATATTCGCAGAATCTATAAAAGTATTATAATAATGATACAAAAGTTAAACTGTGACTAACTTGAAATTTTAATATTTCACAATCCAATATTATTTTAATTTGAAGGCCCCAAAAGTTAACTTTTTCAAATATTTTTAGATTTGTAAAATTTATATATCTTTTAAATTCACGCCTAAAAAATTAAACCATTTAACATAGGTATTCAAAATTAAATTTTGCAAGCAACAAAATCGTATGTGTTAAATTCTGAATTATTTATCATTTGGAAATATTCCAGATTGAAAACTTCAAAGCCAATCTTCCAAATAAAAAATGTGTTTACTTGTGTATCAACCACACAGTCTTAAATTAAACAGCCCTGTCCGAATTAGTTAAGATGACTGCATGAAAAACAAAAGGCCTGACACATAGTTATCAATAAACTAATTGTCAGTGAAATCTCGCAAATTGAATTTGAATAGCAATTAGTCCATTTCAACTAATTAGTGAAGCAAGAAGTCAAGCAATAACTTGACTAATAATTATTAAAATTTTATTAATCAATAGTCAAATTTAACTAATTCCGACATTTAGAGATACATTCAAAGTGATTAGGGGGCCGTTCAAAAAATATGTAACAGCTTTAACGGAGGGGAGGGGGGGGGCTCACTTCGAGGGTTACGCTAGCGTAAAAGTTACATAAACTTACTATAGCAAAAGTGTTACGTGTGCGAGGGGAGTCAAAATCCAGAAAAAAAACTATAAGTATTTTTTAGATAAGTTCAGACATTAAAGCCCAAAATGCTCTCAAATCAGGGGAAATAGGGTGATTTTTAACGAAAATAAGTGAACAAATTCTTTTTAATAACATTAATGCACGAACCATAATTAATTCAATATGAAAGGCTTTAAATTCCTAAAATTTCAAGTAAAAATAAATTAATCTTTAACCAAAATGATGAATTTTCGAACAGGAAGATTAATTTTCTAACAAAAAAAATTAGTTTTTAACAAAATAGTTCAAGTTTTAACCAAGTAGTTTAAAAGATGAAAAAAGTCAAAAATTTGGACCACATTGTTCAATTTTCAAGGAAAAACGACGAATTTGCTACAAAACAGTGAAATTTTTAAATACAAAATTTAATTTTTACCAAATAGTTAAATTTTCTACCAAAAAAGCTGAATTTTCAATCCAAAAGGACGAATTTTCTACCAAAAAAGACAAATTCTTAACAAAACAGTTAAATTTTCGACCAAAAAATATTAATTTTTAATAAAATTGTTGAATTTTCAATAAAATAATTAAATTTTCATTAAAATAATCAAACTTTTAACCAAAAAAGATGAATTCTGAACCAAAAATATAACAGGAGACTTTTTAATTAAACAGAATGAACTTTCAACTGAAAAATGGTTAGATTTCCTTCTTGGGTTCTATTGATCCAGTTCGCATTTAAGCGAAAAAAAAAACAAGAAAAAGGGGAAGTTTCTCGAAAACAAGTGTAAAAAGAGGAATTCTTTTAAAAAGGGAAAAACAGGCGATTAGGATTAGGGGAAAGAGTGTGAAGACTGTAAGTTTTGCTAATTAAATGAATAATTTCACGGTATTTCTTGCTGTTAACAGGTCTAGATAGTCCATGACAATTATTTAAACTATTCAATTGCTTTTTGAACATTTGTGTTATTATTATCATTTAACAATGCTATAATGATAATGCTATTCAAGGTCATATTGATACAATATTGCGTAATAAATTCAACTACTTCCATACTTTGTAATATTTTATATAATAACAGCTTGAAGGATATTTATATGGTTTATAAAAGGACGAAGTAATTATATGTATAGTGAAAAAAGTATAGAAGATAAATTCATTCTGTAATAACACCTTGGTTAGATAAACAACCATGTAACACCACACTATTTGATCAACCGTAGAAGAACGATCATGTTCAATTAGAGTAATTATGATCTGAAATATGTCTTGATCAACCATGAAATATGCATATTGCTTGATTACATTACATGCTTTGAACATTTTTCTAACATATACATACAATATACACAGTACATGGCACATAACCAGCGTAGCTAAAAGCAGTTTTTAGCATGCATTTACTCACAATCATCGCAGAAAGAAAACGTTGCAGCACATAAACAGTATTCGACTCTGCTTGTAAATTTAAAAACTATCAAACGTATTTCAGCATTTATTTTACTGCCTTGTCTTGCGGATGTGAAATCATTTCTTGGAATATAGCTTTCTAGATTCATAATATTTAATACAAATGTCTAGAGAAAATCTGTGAACTACTTCCATGTGTATATCATCAATATTGTTTCTTGGTCTAAAAAATCAAACTTTGTTATCATTACTTAAATATTGCTAATTTGACAGATACAAATCAATATCCACAATATTGTCAAGTCCATTTTGACCAGCTTTATCAGTATTACATTAAATCTAACAAGATTTCCCCTTGTTTACCTTTTCTCGAAGATTTATCGTCGTCGTATATTTCACCAAGGGTAAAGTTAGAAGTTAGACTGACGTATGCTTTTGCGAAATGGATTTCTTTCTATCGAAGTAAAATCATTCCTTCTTACTAATGTTAGCAGGAGTTGGAATTGGCTTCCAGAGAGTTTAATCTTACAATTTCAAATCTGCTAGAAATCTTGTAACTATTCTTTCGCGCTCATTTTTTTTCAAGCGGAAAACCGGTCCATCTATATTCCAAACCTAAAGTTTTTACACCCACACCTGGTTCAGGTTCTTACCTGTGTGACGAGTTTCGGCAGTGTGTGAGAGTGTGTAGACCTTTCGGAGTTGGGCCTCTGTTGACCAGCTTCCGACCTCAAGTCTTGCCTCCACCTCAATACACCCATCATGATCGCTTTGTGTTGCACTCGGATCTTCTCCTAATTCCCTCTTTCACTTGCCTTTCAAAGGTCTTAAATATTCAAATTTAAATCTCCTTCACTGCTTTTCGAACATTCACAACTAAAACCAACTGACAGTTCTCTCTTAACGATGCACTAAACACCAGAGCAATTACAAAATTGCTAGACTCTTGTGAAGATGTTTGAAAGAATTATTTTATTCCAAATCCTCGAGACCTGGATGACTGAGAGTTCCGTTTCGATAGTTTGAATCCGGCGACGTTAGGTCTGAGCTTGCAAACCGCTGGAAACGTAAATAAACTCTCTTCTCTCAACCCTAATTCCTCAACTTCTTCTCCTTTCTTCTAATTCCTGCGTCTTGCGTCACGGACGGATTGCGAATACTTAAGTAAACTTGGAAACAGTCTTGATTATTCTCAAATTTCAAAGGCCACTTAGAAGTTAAATTCGACCCTCGGTCGCTCGCATCGGCGCCGCAAAGATCAAAACTTCAGTTCTTCCTTACAAATGTTACAAGTGTCACTTCCGTCTGTTCTTTTTCTCCTTTTCCTCGAAAAAAAGAGCAGCTGTTTCCGCCTCCTTCCGGTTTTCACACTTCCTTACACAAAACAGAATTCTGTTTTTAACAAATTTTCAGAATTCACACGAAAACACTTAATCAAAATTCAAACAACAGTTATCTCGCGTCCCGGCACCGATCAACTTTCGCCTGCGGATTTGAAACACGTGATAGTTTGTTACTGAGCGGATTTAAATCCCGAACAGCTGTCATCCTCACCGGCTTTGATGATAACGCGATTGACAATATTTACGTGAATTTTAAACCGTTCTTGAAGGGAATTTTTGATTTTTTCGGGGCTTTGGACGCAGATGGACTTTGAAAGTCAAGTTTAGTGTTGAGGTAAGTAATAACGCCCACGGGGATTTAGTAGCGAGGCAAACCGAGGTCAGAATAGAAAGTGTTTGATCGTGGGCGCGAAACCCGTTGGCATGAGAGAGATCACGCGAATAAATGCACTATAAGAACGTATAGGTCCAACTGCATGAAAAGGACGCGATTCAGCGCGACCACGCAGGAAGGCAGGAGCGCGACTGGCTTCGAGCTTTAGGCCTCACTTCCATCGTTCCATCGTGGGTCGACTCCCCCCGCACTTTCTGTATCCTACCGGCTTCAACCAGGGGCGGATTCTACACGGGCGACTTGAAATATTTTTAGAAAAATAATTAATATACTAGACTAGAAAGTATACAGCAATTCTCCAATTTATAATCAGAAACAAAAACTTTTTTACTTCGACGTGGGAGATGAAATGAATCAGGGTGTCTACTAATTTTCGCACGAATAAAACACATTTTACATGAGGGTTTCCTACGTGTAATTTTATGTATTGCGATATGTTGTTATATTTAAACACACAATTACATTTTTGTAGTTTATGGTGTCAAGCGAAAATGAATAATATAATTATATTACAATTGCTTCAGACGTTTCGGCACACATTTCTGGTATTCTAATTGGTAAATAATTCTTAGATAAAATTTTGAATTTCTTTGGTATTAGCGATTCAATATTCATTCATTATTGAAGAAAGATTCAAAAAAATATATGTTTAAGCATTTATTATGACAGTTTAATCATAATTACCTGTTTTTAAAACATAGTTAATGTAAAATTAATTTAATATTAAAATAAATTGTATACTTATTTTTTGTAATCACTCTATAATAATTAAACAATAATTAATTGCTGATACCGAAGGAATTAAACATTATATCTAACAACTGTTTTAACAATTAGAATACCAAAAATAATTAAGACATTGAAATTGTATTAAATTTCCCATATGTCTAAAAAATGTTCATAATAAATAACTAAAGAGGGCCACCCTCGTAATAATTCACAAAATAAATTTCAACAAATCTTGATTTAGTAGCCATAAATAATCTTACAAGGTTATTAAAAAATATCACTAATCTCTATATCCTAATTTGGAAAATACAACATAAAGTTTATTTTTAAAAAATCTTTATAAAAACATTCAAAAAATTATGACAGAGTTCAAATTAAAAAGGTATTGCGCAACTGAGTAGAATTTCATAATAATTAATTATTAATTATTATATCTCTTAAAGAATACCATTTGCTCATATATGTGATTCCTGGTTCAAATTTGTATTCCTGGTTTTATTTTAATTCCCGGCTATTTTCTGGTTTTCCCGGTTAGTAGACACCCTGTGAATGCTTCTACATTCAATATTTAAAAAAAAAAGTTGTTTACACATTGAAATAATTGTTCACTAATTCAGCAGTTGAAAGCAACACCTGAAATTGCATATCTCGCAATATTCAGGTTGTCTAGTGATCAGCAAATTTTAAATTCCCGGTTTTTTCCTGACCACATTTTAGTTCCAGGCTAACATAAAGATATCTTTTTGTAATTTAGCAATTATTTATTTAAATGAGCCGAACTTATCCTCAATCACATACTGACGTGATAAATATTAATTGAAGTCGAAACTACATTATCGATCACAAGTATGACACTGACTGTTTATCAACTGTTTATATATTGGAATTCTTAATTAAATGAGTCACAATGAAGTCATTTTGTCAATTGTTTAAGGAAATATTGCGAAAATAGTCTAATCATTTCTAAGGTTAATTTCTATAGAATCACATCAACTTATCACCATTATTGTGAAAATTTTTACTTGCATGGTGCAACATGTTTAAAGATGAAACAAAAATGTTGAAAAAGTATAAATATTTTTTCTGCTGAGAGAAATGTTTTTTGTAAAATATATGAAACGAATAATCATGAGGATTCTACCAAATTTATTAAAAATATATATTCGTTTAATTCTTATTATTATTTTCTTACAGATGAGATGTCCTCGAATTTCGGAACTCTTTTTCCATGTTGCAAAATGTGTATTATATTATATTTTATTTAAATTTTAAGAAAACATTGAAATTTGCACTATTTTTGCAATATCGTCTTTTAAATTGACAAAATGCCTTCATCCTGCTCATTTGATATAAAATGCTGATAGCTTTCAATCTATTTAAGAGAAAAAATGTGAACTCATATAATTAACATTAACATAACTTCAAATGCACTCATATAATCAGAGATCAATTAACTTTGATAGTATCATACGTGAAAAAAATCTGATTTTCCTTTTTCCCGATTCTCGACTAAACAATAAAAAAAGATAATATAGAAAAAAGTAGATTTTTTGATTTAAAAAATATATGCCCGCTTGGCGGGCACATTCTCATCGCGCGCGACACGCTTCGCTCGCAAGTTTTAGCGCGCCTAGGGCGCGCGGTTATTGTGTCTCGCGCTCGGCTTTTTTCGGGTTTCGTACACAGTGCTCGGCTTAGATAAAAAGAAGAAATTTACTTGCAAATATTATAAAATTGACAAAATCTCTAAGTTTTGAGCGATTATTAAATTTGTTTTTATTTTAGATTAAAAAGAAAGTTCATTACAATACACCCGCACACTTTTTTAAAGTCCAAAGAAAAACGCTTAATTGCTTAAGAAACAGTTTTGGTTTAACTTACTGAAAATACTACCAAAAATTCGAAAATTCCATTTCTGGTCAAACAGTGTTTGTTTTATTTATAGAAAACTATATTTGAAAAAAGTCGACATTAAAAGTCAGATAAACCATATTTGTGACAAACTTTTGTCTCTCTCAAGAGTCTTGATAAATCGAAAATTCACGAAGCTTTTGAATATACCTCGGTCCGGGACTGCTTATTCAGATATTGCAAAATAAAATACAAACTTAATTTTTTATCACAATTTTAATACTTATTTCTTATTTTGCGTTAATCTTTATTTATAGTTATCCTAAGAAATGTATTATTTCAAAAAATGTATATTGTTATATTTTATAATGATATTGAGAGAAATGTTTCTTTATTATTTAGTTTTTATAATTAAAATAACTATATGGTTGAAAATGGATGTATTTTGTTGAAAGTTCGTCTCTTTTGATAAAATATTATTATTCTCGTTTGAAAATGGCTGAAAATTTACCGACTTTGTTGAAAACATTTTTTTTTAATTAATTTTTTTAACTATAACATTTGTGATTTAAAATTTAACTATTTTTTTTAACATTTGCTTTTTGTTGGTTTCAGATTCATCTTTTTGGTTTAGTCATTAATTCTTTATCAATTTTTTACGAAATAAGAGTGGTTATTTATTGAATTATTTTATAATATGTATGTGATAATTAACATTCTAATTATTATAAGATTTTTCCTTTATAAAAAGGCAACATGGTATGTCATATTTAAAAGTAATAATTTATTTTCAGAAGTTTTTCTTTCGTATCTCGCGTTGTTTGGCTGGAAACGAGGATTTTCTATTTTATGGCTCAAAAGTAGAATTTTCTATTTTTCAATCGCATTTTCTTTGCTTAAAAGAACAGTGAGTCCCATTAAAAAATATTTGAGAGTCACTTTGTAGGTCTTTTAAAAAGTACAGCATTTTTAATGTTTAAAAGGAAAACTGTAAGCCTTATCAGAAATAGTTTGGAACAGATTTTGTAGACCTTCTTAAAAGCAGCAATTTGCTTTTTGGATTTTTTTTCGCATGTCACATAATTTTTCAGGAAAATACAATTTTGGATTTTTGAAACAGCATTATCAAAATTAAAATAAAAACTATTCATGATTGAAACAAAAACTACGCTTCCTACCAAAAAATTATTCATGATGAATTTGTAGCTCATATTGGGTGAGCAACTTTTAATTGTTTATTCCTTTCTTTCATAGCTTGTGTCGTTTGTCCAAAAATTTAATTTTTACCTTTTCATTTTATTTTATTTTTTTACAATTAAAACAAAAACTACGCATTCCATAAAAAAATGATTGAAGAAAAATTTCCAGATCTTTTTGGGTGTGCAACTTTTGTCAATTAATTTTTCTTTCGTTCCTTGCGTCGTTGTTCACAGAATTTAACTTTTTTTTTTTAATGTTATTTATCACGATTAAAACAAAAACTGCGTATCCCATCGAAAAATGATCCAAGACAAATTTATAGATCTTTTTTGTGTGAACAACTTTTGTCTCTCTGCTTTTTTCGTAGCTTGTGTCTTTTGTCCAAAAATTTAATTTTTTAATTTTTAATGTTGTTTTTTACGAATATAACAAAAATACGCGTCCTATCAACTTCTAAACAGGACAACTTCTAAACAACCCTAAAGATGAAAAGGCACCTCTCAGTGATCTGGCAGTATATAAAATCCCTTATTTTTGTGGCAAAGTCTATATTGGAGAAACCGGGAGGGCGGTGAGCCAACGTGTAAAGGAACATGAGAGTAAAATCAGACTAAAACATTTCACGCAATCAGCACTATAGCTGAGCATCATATCGAAACAGGGCATAGCATTTTATTTGACAAAACAACCGTCATCGCAAAAACGTACAATATTTTTCCAAGAAAACATAGAGAAGTAATCGAAATCTTAAAACACCCTAATCACATCAATAGGGACAATGGATATAATACCAATGCGATTTGGCTTTCCGTCCTCCCGGGTTTTAAAAAAAGACTTGATTGACCAATCAAGTTCGACCAACCCCCACCGTGGGGCGCTCTGGCCAATCACAGGCATCGTAGAGAATACATATAAGAACGACATAGCCTGAAACTTCGGTTTCAGGTCAGCCCTGAAGAAGTAAACTGCAATTTTCACGAAACGTCGGCAAGTTTCGTAGTTTTGCACACGACTGAAACCCGAAAAAGCTTTAAAATTTTAATTTGTTATAATGAATCATCGTGAAAGCATTAAATCTATTATTTTTGCAATATGTCAATAGTACGTTCCACATTGCACTAAACAAAAAAAACTTCAAAAACATAATTAACATTTTCAAATCGCTATAAATTACAAATTGCAATAAAACTAAGCCACATAAAAAATGGTGCATTAACACAAATAATAGTACAAACATGAAATATACAATACTTTCTTCCAACGATCGTAACAAGATTCGCCTATAATGAGTTAATGGAATAAAAATTTTGCAAAAGAAAGTTGTCAGATTACAATGGGTGTGGTGGGCCCACATTGGTAGTAAATATCCACCTAGAAACACTACCCGAATCGGGTAGTGAGGCAATGAACTTTCGAGTTCGAACTGCTAATCAATGTATGTATTAAGATTCGCCAAATACTATTAATGGATAAAAAAAGTTACTACTTTTGTCAAATTGTCATTACTATATTATAATATTTCAATTACTGTCCTCGAGGTAACATACTATTCAATAATATGTTTAAAAAAGTGTGATTAGAAATAATCAGGGCCAGGGGCGGGTTGAACATCTGGAAATTTGAAAAAGTCCAGATGGGCCGGCCAGCCGCAGTCATTTTAAGCGATTTGGGCCGTTGGACTTGATAGGTTGGGTCGCTTCAAGATTCTCAAGATTTATATAATATAATCAACTGCTTGTGGGCCAATTTTCCATCCCAAACCGGTTCTGCAAATAATTATTGAAAAAACATATTTTGCGCGCATGCCTTTATAGTGTATTTCAACAACGAGTTGACTGTCCTATTTTTGAATATAAAATAATATAATATGTTAACCCTGAACATCAAGATTTTACGGGTTAACATCCAATTTTCTGCATGACTGTTGTAGATAATGTCTCGTAACATGGGTGTAAGAAATTACTTATATACGTATATCTTCCAAATAACTATTCATAAGCTCTGAATCGGTCATTAGTTTAATTTCTGTGAATACTGCGTATAGCTGGTCGACGAAAAGTAAAAACACTAAACAAAAGCGACTATAAACGATCCTTTGTGCAGATTATTCTAAGAGAAATTGGCATTGATCCAAGCATAGCTTCGAAATATATGTCCAATGGACTCCAAAATTCAGCGTCAAAATTCAAGAAGTGTGCAAGGATCTAGATTATTATTGCAAGCAGACATATTATCAACGTAAACTGCTGAGGAAGGAGAGGATAGCGAAAAAATTGAAATTATTAAAATGGGTACCACACCGCACAGGAAAAATAAAGTTTAATTTTGAACAAAGAAACGGCATCAAAATGTATACATGATATAAAATTGAACCATAATTGGATCACATTGAGCAATACAAATAGTAAAAGCAATTCAGTTTTTTTTCAGTTTTGACATTGAACAAGACAGGAGCGAACATAACTTAAGTTTAAAATGAGTTTGTAAGAAAATGAGCAGAAATAAAAGTGTATCCCTAGTTTTTTTTCTGTGTGGGCAAAAACATTGCCTCTCATCAAGATTAATAGCGTAGGGCCATAGGCCGTACGACATAACTTCGTTTTTGTACAGTTGAGCCAATGATCCCTCCTAAATTAGTATAAAACTCGATTTCCAGACCTTGGACTCATTTGAGAATTGCAAAATAGTGTTAATAGTAGGATACATTTTGACTAGCCATTTTTGAAATCTGCTACAGTACCGGCCAGAATTCTCAGACCAATAAAAAAGTTGTATTAAAAACATGCCTCTCTTTTTTCGTCGATCTCTCAGCGAGAAATTCAATTAGAAACATTTTATACCCTTCGACATGCTTCTGCATGCTTTACAGAAATTAATGGAAAATTTTTTTAATTTGCTACATTAAAGTGTGAAATCTCGCCTACAAAATGAGACCCAGGACATAATTAAATATTTAGTGGTTCTCGAATTATCATGAAAAATGTGGAAGCGTGCCCAAGACGAAAAACGGTTCGTCGAGCGGCAGCCGAAATTCTAGCTTTTGTTAATCCTACAATTTGGAATCCTTTAAAATACCCTATAAACTCTTTAAAATCCTTTGAAATCGATAGAATCCCGTAAAATATCTTGAAATCTGTAATATTTTTGAAAATTCCTTGAAAAATGATGAAATCTCTGAAATCCCATAAAATATTCAAACTGCTTGATATCTTTTAAAATACCCTAAAAGGTTTGTAATCCCTTGAAACCATTAAAATCTGTTTGTAGTCACTGAAATCTATTAAAAATCCTTCAATTCTGTTGAAATCCTCTGAAATCCCTAGAAAACTCTCCAATTTTTAAATCCCTTGAAATCTATAGAAATTCCTGATAATCTTATGGAATCTATTTATTTCTTTTGAAATTCCACTAATACCTCAAGTATTATAAAATTCCTTGAAAGTTGGTAAAATTTACGGTATACCGTAAAAATTCCTTTGAAAACTTCGAAATCTTTTAAATCTTCTGAAATTTTACGAAATCATTTAAAATTTTTAAATCTCTTTAAACTGGCTATAAACGTACGAAATTCTTTGAATTCTCATGAAATTTCTCGGAATCTTCTAAAATCCAGTATATATAATCTTGACATTTCCTCTAAATCTAAATCTTTTAATTAAATTAAATTCCCTAGAAGTCCCTTAAAATTTAATTCCACTTAATTTGCTATACCTAAATTTCTCTAGAAATTAACTCTTTAAATGCCCCTAAAATCGCTGGAAATCCTTTGAAAACCATTGTAATTTTTTTAATCTTTAAAGACCTTGGAGATCCTATAAATCTCGTAGGTCTGCGGTAAAATCACTTGAAATACTTTGAAATCCCGTAAATTATTCTGAATTTGGTAATATCTCTTAAAATTTCTTTAAAAAATACAGAAAACTTTGAAATCCTCTGAAATCAAATGAAACTACTTGATATCTCTTAAAATCCCTTGAAATTCCTTAAAATCTGTTCAATTCTCTGAAATCTCATGAAATATTTTAAAATGATCTAAAAGCTTGGAAACCCTATAATATTCTATCAAATCCCTTGGAATCTTTTGAAATATTGATTTTTGAGATGGAGGATATATTATTTTAGTCAATCTAGCCAAGAAGTTTGAAAATATGTTCAAAGAAAAAGCGAAAAAATAGTTGCATTAGCTAGCAATTTGAGAAAATAGAAGCATTAGTATTATTTTTTTCGAAACGGCAGCAAAATAGTTGCATCATTAAAAGAAAAGTGTCAAAAAATGTCAACAATGGTGTTGGAGCCAATCAAAAACTCCAATCCCCTACGATATTTATCTCAATATAATCTCATGAGAAAACAGGTCTTGGACATGCTTGGACCGACACATTTCTGAATTTCACAGGAAGAAAGAGTCGCAGATGGCAGAATACTTTGGAATCTTCAAGGAATCATAATAGCAATGCATCACTTCAACCGCTCCAACCAAACAATCGACAGAAAAGAGGTTTAACCGACGCCAATATTGCGGGACAATATCTACAACAGTATGAAAAGGTATTTAACGGGAAATGAGATCGCCTAAGCCTAAGCAACGCAATCTCTTCCGCAGGTAGCTAGCTGCCTGTAACGTTATGAGTGACTTTATGAAAATTACCTACCGGAAACATCACCAGTACTTTTGTAATATGCCATTAAATACTAGTTAATTATAAGTAATTGGCGATATACATATATGTACTCCATCATTCGGTGGTTATATACTTTACTTTATAAATCTGTTGTAGCATTTAGGCAAAAAAAATATACTAGCTTCATATGACGTAACAGAAAGGTAATTTAAAAATGTACTACAGAAATATAACCTCCAGAAATATATCCTTCAGATAACCAAAGAATCTTTCATTAATCACTTATAAGATCTTACCAAAAACGTAAAACGTCTACGATGCAAAAAGTCAACCACGTACAATGTTATCAAAATTGGCCAAATAACTAGAAACAAAAATTAGATTCAGATCGTCATTTTTCCACTTGAAAATAGTCGTTACTTCCGTTAAACAAACCTAAAAATAACAATCTTTTGGGCTACATTGAAAAGAGATATTCAGGTAGAAAAAGGTTTGGCACCAACGCAAAATTTGTAGGGAGATAAAATGAAAATCTGAATCTAATTTTTGTTTCTAATTAGTTGGCCAATTTTTATTTCATAACATTCTTTTGCGTACAGGTAACACTGTACTTGACCGACTTTTTGCATCGTAGATGTTTTTGGTGAGATATATATCTTATTAGTAAAAGACATGAGCTGAAGGTCTATTAAATGACGTTTTTAATTCTTTAGTGATTAATTAAAATATTCTTTGGTTATCTGGAGGCTATATTTCCGCAAAAGTTATAATTGCAAAGCACATTTTTAAATTACCTTAATATGCCGTCATATGAAGCTAATATATATATTTTTTGCCGGAACGACTCTGGATAAATAAAGCCTATCCTATATTAGTGATCCAGTATCTAAGACCTAAGTCACTAGTGACTTAAATCAATGTCATTGGTATAAACATTCATTACCTCTCTATTATAATTACCATTACAATTATAACTGTAGAATTGTTGTTAAATTGTAAAAACGTGTCATGCGTTATGAGAAAGGAAACAGCTGAATTATCTAGATATTCTAGATAACAGAATAAGGATAATAATGAGCCATAAAAGAAGCCATTATGCCAATAATGAAGAAAGTATACACTGTTAAAAATGTTTGTAATTTTACCACAGTTTTACTATGAAA